>VUYV01000191.1:196410-314589 GCA_008711295.1 Anarhynchus alexandrinus | reverse complement strand
GGGGGGTGGGGGACGGGAGGGTGGGGGAAGGGAAGGGAAGGGAAGGGAAGGGGAGAAGGAGAAGCGGAGGGGGGAAGGGAGAAAGTAACAGTAATTTTACATTCCAATTCAACCTAACTGTTGGTCATACTCCACTAACTATAGAATCATTTTACAGTTTCACTCAAGATTATATCTGAACAGATATGTTTGCAGAATATTTGCTTCTGGTATGCCTCAATTTAAAAATCATAGAGAATTAAGAGGCTTTACATTCCATCAGACCTACATGCCTCATAACACTGATATCTTATAAACAGTGGGAGAAACTGAAGACATTAGCTATACCTCATTCATTCATTCTATGAGTGAGCTAATAGCACTCTTCCAAAAGACTGCAAAATCACATGTATCACCTTTGCAAAAAAATGCTGCCTCTTCTTCCCACACAGATAGCTGGGAATGGGTGAGAAGTGAATGTACCCTGGCTTTGTCCCTTCTGTCCTGCAAAATTTACTGGAAATTCTCTACACTCTTCTTGCAGCTTCTTCCACCCAAGAGCATAAAAGGGCTGAGAGAAACTCTCTATACAGTAGATCACAAAATTGCTCTCTGTCTGTTTATTGTTAAAATTTGGATAATTTTGTGAGCAGGGGCTATGAATCTGGTTAACATGAATGTGAATAACACCCAGGAGTCTGCTGAAAGACAAACATATCAAATGACCTTCTGTGAAGATCACCTGAAGGTAACATTCTTCTGAATAAAGTACTTAGAAGTAAAAAATGTACATTGCTTGCTGTATTCCATACTCAGAGGATAGAAATGCAAAAGAACTGGGGATTTCCATAGTGCAAACTTCATTACAGTCACTTCTAACTCAAAAAATTGTGTATTTCTACTTACCACTTTGTGGCTACAAATTCTTTGGAATGATACCAAATAGCATTCATTTTTGACAAGATGTCAGAATATGTTTGGAAGTTAAAAGAAAATATCTTCTTTTAGTATCAGCATAATAAATAGTGCACAAAAAGAGCTAAAGGTTATGAAGTTACTATTCTTGTTTTGGGTGGTTTTGTTTTTTGGGGTTTTTTTTCACATGTCTGAAAATGTATTCTGCTATAAAGCAAGAAAAGTCATTTGGAGGACAAACAATATGACTTGTTTCACACTAGTTACAGCCCGGGGGTGGATGTATGTAACACATTCTTAGTCAAGTAAGTCCAGTAACTCATAGTTTTGTTTAAACACGGACGTACTCACATGAGCAATAAGGTTTAACACAGGATCTTTCTTTTCTTCTTTATAACCATAGAGTTTAGTGTATTCCAAATATATTCTCATTATGGAACAAAACCAGATTTCCGGAACTCTGCTATTCAGTCTGAAGGTGTCTTTCAAGCTGAAATACAGAACATAAGCTACCTGTCTTTTTAGGAGATGGTGTTGTTTTGAATGCATTTGTTTTTATGGGAAAGCAGAATAAACTGTGATTTCTCTATGTAGGTTCAGAACCTGCTGCTATTATTTTCCTACAAGCTTAATTTTTAATTTAATTTTATCGCACATGATTAATACACAACAAGGACTAATTGCTTAATCTCTTTTGAAGAGAACATATTAGAAAAGAAGTTGGCTGAAGCCATCCAGAACTGGCTTTATGAGTTAATTGTAGAAGAGACCACTCTAAGGGTTCCAGAGGGACCATTTGACTTTGGTCTGCTAATAGTGCCGTTATTGTTCTGCAGATCCCGCTCTACAAGAGAATGAGAAAATGAAGCTGAGAGCATCTCAGCTTTGATCACTTTTTCTCTTCCCCACCTATATCCCTGGACTTTGGAGGTAGAGCAACCCACTGCCTAAAAAGAAGGGCAGCCGGTAGGAATAGACTTCCCCTTGCCTGACCACTGCTGGTTTTCCACATGCCTCAGGCAGAAGATGGGCAGGAACTTGCACTCTACAAAACAGCGCGGACTTTGTCCTTTCTTCTGATCTCACAGATCCCTTCTAATCCTGGAGGTGGATGCTGTAACTCCACCACTGTTTTCATTCCCAGCAGAAGAAAACACCTATTCTCTTAATTAGCGTGTAGCCTTCAGCAAAGCCCTGAGTAGTAACATTTCATGTATTTTCAGAGAATATATGAACAATTACTGTACATTAACATCATGCAACATCTACATGACAAAAGTGTTACACGTACAAAAAAAGGTTTTTTGAAGGAGCTTACAGTACAGTACAATACGTTCACTGTAAGTGAAGCAGAAAGAGCTACTTGGCCTCCCATATTGCCTTTAAGTTGTCAATAGAATTGGCTTGGCCAACTTGTCTCACTGAACCCCGAACCTCAAAAACATTTCAGGTCTAAGGGGTTATCTTTCTTGATACTGATGCAAAGTGCACTGCACTTACCCATCCTGGCCAAGTGGAGAGTTTTTTGGACTGTGTTTTGGCTTACTGGAGAGTAAATCAGCAGCAAATGGTTTTGCAAGAAAATCTCTATAAAAAGACCAGGAATGGCCTCATACAAATGAGTCATACTATTGAAACTGAATTGATACCTGTTTATTAGATCTGACAATGACTGATCAGTACAGTTTTGTAGAAGATTAATTTCCATTTAATATCATCATTTCAGTAAAAACTTCAAAGCAACATAATTTTTCCTCAAGAAAATAAAAATGTAATATCTTATGGTTCGCTTGAATCTAAATCAGGAATATTTTTTTTCCCAGTGGTTGAATGAAAATTTTGCAGATGATGTCTGCATTAAAACTGCAGTAGTTTGGGGAATCCAGGTCAGGAGCTTTGTAACTTTGTGCACCCTTATTGTCAAGGGGGCTCCAAGAACACCACATTTCTCTGTCTAACTTTCCTGGGGAGTTCAACCCCAGCATTCTTCTAGCCCTCACTCCTCACAGGATCCAGATTCTCTAAAATATAATGTTCAGTGGCCACCAGATATTTCTTTTTGTCCCAGAAAGAAAGGAGAAGCAGCTTTCTGTTATATATTTCTGCTTACTTAATAGAAAAGTTGTCAGAGCAGAAGAACATCCAGTTTCTATTTTATCTGCCTTTAGCCAGGCAGAGTTGAAAATAAATCTTCTGCATTTGAGATTTCCCAAAAAATGCCCGGCTCTCTGCAGCTCAGGCTGGGAGGGAAACGGAAAATTGGAACATTACATTCTCAGTGTTTCTTGTGAACATAGTTNAAACAAACAAACAAACAAAAAAAAAAGACAAAAGACCCCCCAACCACACAAAACAACCAAAAACCCCTTTCACTAATCTGTNATTATTGTAAGAAGCCACCAGATACTATGCTATGCTACATCATCACAATATGCAACAGGAATTAATTGATTTATTGTTCTAAAATTTCTGTGTAGAGATGCCATCGCTCTCTTGTTTTCACAAAAGAGTAACTGAGGCTAATTAAACAAAAAAACAAACAGAAAGACAAAAGACCCCCAAACCACATAAAACAACCGAAAACCCCTTTCACTAATCTGGAGTACTTGTTTTATGGTATAAGTAGCCAGATTCTTCAGAATGGCTAATCCTGTATCAAGGTGTCATGTTTGGCACTTAATTAAGGAAGAATACACAAATGCTGAGAAAGAATATGTCATTGTATCCAGCATCGTAAAGGCAAGGTATTCAGGTAAAGTTTCAATTTAGTTTTTGAAAATCAGTTTGAGGAAAAAGTCAAAGCATGTTGCATGTGACCTAATTACTGAGAACTTTGCCCTCAATATCAACAAAGACAAAACG
The DNA here is from genome assembly GCA_008711295.1 of Anarhynchus alexandrinus. Classification (NCBI taxonomy): domain Eukaryota; kingdom Metazoa; phylum Chordata; class Aves; order Charadriiformes; family Charadriidae; genus Anarhynchus; species Anarhynchus alexandrinus. Next base: position 310,833 of record VUYV01000191.1, on the reverse strand, counting down.
TCATTGATTTTTCCCAGGATGAAATCTATAGATCTGTATATAAAACATCATGAGACGTAGACCTTTTTTAAATGCAGGGTACACTGGCTGTGAGATTGACACTATTTTCCTGGGACAAAGATCTCACTGAAATTTGGAAATATGCCTTTAGATTTCATCAGTTATTAATGTGACATACCGCCCCTCTTTATCCACACTGCAGAAAGAATTATGATTTTATTGTGAGTAATAGCTTCAGTCTTTAAAGTAAGCTTGAATGTCAAAATCAATTAATATATGTTTTTTTAACTGAAATTGATATAAATTATTACTTTTTCCAGCACAGAATACATTACAAATAACTCTAGTCTCTAGGCAAATATTTCTTATATATCAGACACAGACAGTCTCTGGAAGAAATTTCCCTTAATTTTTGCAAGACGATACATGCAGTACCCTCAACCTAACCTCTTCTTTTCAGCTTGGCTTTGTTGTAAAGAATTATTGACATTCTTGGAGACTGGCAATATTCACAGAATATACAGTAGTGTTTACTTTAAAAAATGAAACTGTTCAATCAAAGAAGGTAGACAGCTAGGACTTTCATCTCAGCCAAAGTCATCTCAATGGGAACTTTCCTGCCGTGCAATGCTCCATATTCTAAATTGTTACCATGCTGTGCCTGTCTTCTTATTTTTAGGTAACAGATGCAGCTCATTGCTTGGAATACAATTTACGGATTTTTATAATAGAGGTATGAATTATTAATCTGCCTTTCAGTTGTAACTTTTTGAGTATTGTAGCTTAGTAAATAATGATCAGGAAGAAATCAACAAGCACGCTATGGTATGTTTCCGAAAATCAAACAGGTATGAGAACAGAGTTAACAGAGATAGTGCCTAGCAGACTGTAGGCTTAGTGACCACAGTAAAACGACGTATTTGCTGCCTCTTAGGAGCAAAGTATTTTGCTGAAAAAAAAATATATATATATTCAGTCTGAAAACCTTCAATATCTCTAAAAGAGTCAGCATCATTCAAGCACTGTACAACACAATTCTTACGTAGCGTTTCATGTAAAAAAACTGAAACCATACCCTTTTGAGGGCAACAACCATTTGAGCAGACTTGATTGTGAAAGTTTTTGAATTCTACATAGTTTGTTTATATATATACATGGTCATCTAAGATGAAAATCTGTGAATTTTGAAGAAATGTAAATGAATTCTCAATTGTTTTAAGTCAACATCATTTTTATGGAATATCACGTTATCATTATTGTTTATTTTTCTGAACTGATTAAAAAAAGATCAACTTAAGACCTTTTCCGAGTTCCAGTTGAAATAAACATGACACACCACATTAACTTCAGCAGGCTTTGACTCAAGCCTTGACAAAGCAAAAGGAGATTCCAAATGTTCCAAAAATTTTTATCATGACCTTGTATAAATTGGAATTGTGCTAATTTATCAGTATTACCTAAATATTATTGGATAGGATTGTTGGAAACTCTGAAAGACTGATGTTCCTTAGCATTACACATGCATACATACCTGCACTCACAGGCATGCACATGTGCAAATACTGAAGTTTGTTGATGCAGGAACACCGTAAGAGGAAGAACTCCTTCATAACGTCAAGTCATTAATAACATGTCATTAAAGATGTTCTGAAAATGAAGAAAAGAAAGAAAGCCCTAAGCGAAATTAAAAAACAAACAAACAAACACCACCACCTTGGAATGCATGACAAAGAAATATAGCTGGATTTGTTTGATGCCACAGATCGATTACAGAAACAAGCAGATGAAAGAAACATAGACTTTTCAGAGATTTTCTCTAAGCATCTGAGGTTTTACTATAAAATATACATAGTTGGCTATATTTTTTATCTAACATAATTTTAGATAATACAGCTTAAAACTAATGTTTACTTTCCATTCCATACCACTTCACGCTCCAGAATTCACCGTGGTGTTATTTTTTCATTTGAAATACATTTTCTGTTTTCCTTTAATCTATTCCATTGTCTGTAATGGGTAAGATCAAAATAGCAAACAAATAAAAATTTTAATTGACCTCACTGTGAATGGAAGCAAAGTACTTGTCCCGCTAGTTTATTCGTTGAGCAGTTAATCAACATTTTTTATATTCTATAGAATTCTAGAATATACTTTAGTAATCTCTTAGCACAGAGCAACATTATCATTTGGTGGCATTTTTATAGACTATAATATTAACATAGGCTGATATGTAATGCACCTTTTGTGCAATTGAATGAGCACCTCAGCTCTAAAACACGGTGTTCTAACTTCAGTAGACAACATGTTTGTAGAGGTCATGGTCAAAATTTTAAATCGTTGACCACTGGGCTTAATTTTATGCTGGTTTCAGATTGAGAGTAGCTAGTGACCAATGAATTTGTTTTCACTTCTGCTGTATGCCTAACACCATATAGGAATCAAAATCATTATGAAATTAGCAAAATGAAAATTGGTGCATTCAACCGGGTCGTATTGAAACCAGGTTTTCAATAGGTATGGAAAAAATTATAAATACAAGATTTCCATACCAACAGGACAAGAATAACCCTGGTGACCAGATGTTGTGACAGAACTATATTCAACTACATATTTATAAATTAAGGCTTATAAAATTTTGCATATAAAACACTAAGCAGAAGTGGCACTACAGTCCTTAAAACCTCTTCTGTCTTTTTGCTAGTCTTACATTATTGGTAATGTATAATGGCAAAGATAAGATTTTTTTTGAATGACCCTGAAAATATATGGTATTTAGAGAACTTAAGCTCATATGTATCCCAATATCAAATGATTACCTGTTCTTAGAATTCTGTCTTCAGGCAAGGACCTTTCAAAGCTGTTTTGCATTTTATTCATTTCACACCAAATGCATCTGATAATCTTTTCTATTATTTGGGGTTAGGAGTGCTTGAATACTCCCATAAGTTTAGAATTCAGATGTGTATGCATGAGTTTGGGCACAAAGTTTGCATACAATCCCCTCAGGGTGTTGGTATGAATTTCAGTGTGTTAGATAGGTTCAGAGCAAGGTATGGATTTTCTGCACGACACTTTCCTACTTCCTCTTGCAAATCTTTATAGCAAATTTGATACCTTCATTAAGCACTAATAGTAGCAAACTGTGGGTATAGAAGGAACTAACTGAATTTAATGATCATGACAGAAGACACACTGAAAGCCTTGAAATTCTTTCTTCCATACTTGGTATTTTCTCACATTTACATTAACGTAGGGTTTGCTCTCAGGAGAGGATGGTCCCACCTTCTTCTACAGTTACAGATCCATGAAGCACAGCAGCACTCTGCTCTCACCAGTTTCTTTTGACAGATTGTACCACATACTTTGTCATAAATTGCATGAAGTGTAGGCAGAGCTGCTTATGAGCTACGGTTTACAAATGTACCCTCAGTAAGTTCGCAGATGACACCAAGTTGGGCAGGAGTGTCTATCTCCTTGAGGGTTGGAAGGCTCTACAGAGGGATCTGGACAGGCTGGATCAATGGGCCAAGGCCAATGGTGTGAGGTTCAACAAGGCCAAAAGCCGGCTCCTGCACTCGGGTCAAAACAACCCCATGCAGCATTACAGGCTTGGNCAACCCCATGCAGCGCTACAGGATTGGGAAAGAGTGGCTGGAGAGCTGCCCGGCAGAAAAGGACCTGGGGGTGTTGGTCGACAGCCGGCTGAATATGAGCTGGCAGTGTGCCCAGGTGGCCAAGAAGGCCAACAGCATCCTGGCCTGTATCAGCAATAGTGTGGCCAGCAGGACCAGGGAAGTGATAGTCCCCCTGTACTCAGCACTGGTGAGGCCCCACCTCGAGGGCTGCGTTCAGTTTTGGGCCCCTCACTACAAGAAAGACATTGAGGTGTTGGAGCGTGTCCAGAGAAGGGCACCGGAGGTGTGAGGTGTCTGGAGCACACGTCTGGTGAGGAACAACTGAGCGACCTGGGGGTGTTCAGCCTGGAGAAAAGGAGGCTGAGGGGAGACCTTCTCACTACAGCTCCCTGAAAGAAGGGTGTAGCCAGGGGGATGACGGTCTCTGCTCCTGAGTAACAGGCGATGGGACAAGAGGAAACAGCCTCAATTTGCTCCTGGGGAGGTTTAGATTGGAGATTAGGAAAAATTTTGTCACCAAAAGCATTATCAAAGATTGGAACAGGCTGCCCAGGGAAGTGGTGGAATATTTAAAAGACAGGTAGCTGTGGTGCAGAGGGACATGGTTTAGTGGTAACTTAGCAGTGTTAGGTTAATGGTTGGGCACGATGATCTTAAATGTGCCTTCCAACCTAGATGATTCTACGACTCTATGATTCTATGATTTCAGCTCTCTGTGCTGAAAGGTTATCTTTCTGTGAAACCAATCCACGACCACCACTTGAACCTTCAGCTGGCCACTGTCTGAAGTTCATTTTGTGGCCGTGGAGTGCTATAAAATAGATTTAATGAGCAATACTAACTCAGATCATCTCTGATTATTCACAAACATGCATCGCTTTCATGTGGATGCCACAAGCAGTTTGAGACTGAGTAAAAGAAAGATGCCAGACCGCCCTTTGTGCCACAGAACCAGCTCCTCGCTGGGTTGTTGAGGACCCGGTCAGCAATACCCGTGTGCTAAGGTTTCAATTTAGAGCTGCCTTCATGTAAAAAATCACAGCAAGCAGCAGCAGCAATGCAGACTTGCTTCTGATAAAGCATCAGCTTCTCAGGCTCATGAAAACATGCTGAAAATACTGCAGCATCTTTTTTTTTTTTTCAGTTTTTTTTTTCCCCCTGGCTTATTGTGTTTCAATGAAGTTTAGTACTTGTCATGAAACACAGGAATTCCTAACCACATGAAAGAGCCCTAAGACCTTCCTAATCAAAATCTAATAGCTACCTTCAGCTCAGAAAAAGAGCTCTATGATTGATCTATTGATCCACCAGCGTTAAAAAATAAATAAATAAATAGTTTCCTTAATAATCTCCTTCATTGGAATCATTACCCTTAGCCTCATCAAGATTCTCTGCAAGATTTTGGGACTTTACACGGGGATGTGACAACAGTAGTTCCCCAACTAGATATTTCATTAAAAAAAGATGTGAAATATAAACAAAAATCGCATTAAAAGCTATACGGAAAAAAAGTACAAAATGAGGCAGAGAAGCTTCTAATTACTAATACTTTCGACCGACTGCAGATGGAAAGAGCAGCAGTCTCTGCTCATGATGCATAGCTGCTCTGTTCCTTCCCTTTCCTCTGAGAAAAACTTAGCTCTCAGAATGAATACACCAGGCAACGAAGTACCTACCAAATATTGCTTTTTCAGACCAGCTTTTTTCCTTTCTTAATTGTCCACAATATTTCACCTATCAATACCCTGAATTTCCTCAGAGATAAAGAGAAGCAATCCAGACAGTATCCTCCCCCCCAGTAAAAATAGTAACCGCACTATGCCATTAGAGCAACCGGAGCCCGATTTATTCATTTCACACTCGGTTTCTGGAGCAGACTGGTTTGTTTCTGTCCCTGGAGGAAGCGCCTGGTATGAGGTTTGAAACGTCAGGGATAATTAAGACAAACTGTGCTTTTTTACCCCAACAAAGGAAATATATCTCTTAAAATAACTCCCTACTGAAAATCTCTGAACAAAAACCAGCCCAGCACTGTTGAGGCACCTTACAATGCTAAATCAATTGTCGGCATTAGCGAGGCTCTGAACTGGAGCATCTTACAGTTTCATTGCAACCCAGCAGCTACCGTGCTACCAGCAGGTACAAGTACAGATTGGATGCTGAATAGTCAGGTACGGGGATCAAATAAAAAGACACATGGCAAAGACATTTATGTCTCAGAAACTGAAAGTGTAATTACGGCAAGGCCAAAGTTTAGAGCTCAGAGGCATTCGATATCATTTCTCAATTAGCCATTTTGGTGTCAGTCGGCATTAAGCAGTGTTGGAGTTCACGTCCACTTAAGAATTGTGCAGATTACTGTCTGCCTGTACTTCCCCACTGTACTGAAAAAAAAATAATAACATCTCGAAGAAACACTGAGCAAAATCCTCTGCCAAAATGAACTGGTATCAGACCTTGACTTCACATCTGTCCATCAAGTTTTAAGACAGGAAGATACCAATTTTCATAGAATCATAGAATGGTTTAGGTTGGAAAGGACCTTGAAGATCATCGAGTTCCAACCCCCCTGCCATAGGCAGGGACACCTCCCACCAGACCAGGCTGCCCAAGGCCACGTCCAGCCTGGCCTTGAACACCTCCAGGGATGGGGCCTCAACAACCTCTCTGGGCAACCTGTGCCAGTGCCTTACCACCCTCATAGTGAAAAACTTCTTCCTCATGTTCAATCTAAACCTGCCCTCTTCCAGTTTGAAGCCATTCCCCCTCGTCCTATCACTCCATGCCCCAGTAAAAAGTCCTTCCCCAGCTCTCCTGTAGGCCCCCTTTAGGGACTGGAAGGCCGCAAGAAGATCTCCCCGGAGCCTTCTCTTCTCCAGGCTGAACTTCCCCAACTCCTTCAGCCTCTCCTTATAGAAGAAGTGCTCCAGCCCTCGCATCATCCTCGTGGCTCTCCTCTGGACACGCTCCATCAGGTCCATGTCCTTCTTATGTTGGGGACTCCAGAGGTGGATGCAGTACTCCAGGTGGGGTCTCACGAGAGTGGAGCAGAGGGGCAGAATCACCTCCCTCATCATGTAGTTGCTTATTAATCCATCTTCAAGAGACTGAACAAGCTCAAACACCTAACATTATTTTACAAAGGCTCCCATCACACTGGGTTATTATGTTGGCTTGAACTTTGGTCTGGCAGTGCTCATCCAGCAACAATAAACAAATCTTGGATTCCAGGTTTTGTAGTCTTCTTGGAGTTAACAATGCAGTGTTAATCCCCTCACAAAGCTTTCATCAGTACAAACAATATTTGCCTCCAGTTTTGTGAGTATTTTTCCTTAATTCTTAAACATTTTTTTGAATCAACAGGTTATGTAGTTTACTTGGGTTTTTTAATGTTTTATACTTTTTTTTATATAATTATCACAGTCAAGAGGTTTTCTTGCTCTGACGCTTTTTCTTTTGGACTAGTGCTACTTAGTCTGAATAAGGTGTAAGGATACATTGAGGATGAAGGTATAGAGTTTTTTAAAGACAGCTTTTCCAGTTTTATATTTTACATTTGATATTTTATTTTTTATAACATAAAAAACATAGTTTACAGGGTTAGAAAAACAAGTCTGATTTGCAGTTCATCTCGTGAGAAATACGACAGAATACCATGCAATAAAATCACCCATAGGATATTAAAAACTGTGATTATGACATGAACAGTAGAATTTGTTCATGTGTCTAGGAGATCTGTCTGATCAGACCACTTCCACGCAAAATGCATGAAAAAACATGAAAAGTGGAAACGCCTGTGAAATTATTTTTGTGAAATGGTGTTAACATATATTTTAACAGTGCTAACATAAAGGACTGTAAGAAGGGTGTTCATGGTGAACTTGGTTGTTGTCAAATGCTTCCCTCCTGCAGCTCCCATGGCAGTTCCATCCGCAGAGCCGATGTGGGCGATGAGGCTCCCTCTGAGACGGAGAGACTCCAGGGTCTGAGAATAACAACGACAGCAGGAATTGCACTGTGCTCAGGGACTCACCCAAGAAAGCTGACAGGAAAATGTTGAAAAGAGATCTAGTCCCTCTTCAGTTGTCCTGTTTCCTTCTTTAAAATACAGGTGTTTCTGCTGGGAAAGCCAGCGGTGCTGTCCCTTCCCCACCTTTTTGATTTTACAGTAGCTCTCCTAAGATGAGGGGACCAGGGTTCGGTACATATTTTTAATGTCGTTTAGGAAACAGGACAGTCACATGAAAGCAGAATTTCCAAATTCCATTTTCATAGAATCACAGAATCATAGAATTGTCTAGGTTGGAAGAGACCCTTGGGATCATCGAGTCCAACCATCTACCTTACTCTACAAAGTTCTCCCCTACGTCATATCCCCCCNAGCCAGCGGTGCTGTCCCTTCCCCACCTTTTTGATTTTACAGTAGCTCTCCTAAGATGAGGGGACCAGGGTTCGGTACATATTTTTAATGTCGTTTAGGAAACAGGACAGTCACATGAAAGCAGATTTTCCAAATTCCATTTTGTGCTTCCAGAGTCTTTTATATCCCCTGCAACCAGTCACTGAAATACCTAAATAACCTTTGGAGCTGGAACCGGAATGAGGATGCCCTTCCTTAAGAGATAAAAGACTCTAACTCTTATGCCATCTTCTCACCCCACACGAGTCTTTAAATATTCCATGGAAAGAAGAAACACTTCAATATGAAGATNTTCCTAATGTTCAGTCTATATCTACCCTGTTGGAGCTTGAAGCCATTCCCTCTTGTTCTGTCATTAATTACCTGTGAGAAGAGACCAGCACCAACCTCTCTACAGTGTCCTTTCAAATAGTTGTAGAGTGTGATGAGGTCTCCCCTCAGCCTCCTCTTCCTCAAACTAAACAGTCCCAGCTGCTTCAACCGCTCTTCATAGGATTTGTTTTCTAGGCCCTTCACCAGCTTCATTGCCCTCCTCTGCACTCACTCCAGCACCTCGATATCTCTCTTGTATTGGGGTGCCCAAATCTGCACACAATACTCGAGGTGTGGCCTCCCCAGTGCTGAGTACAGGGGCACAATCACCTCCCTATTTTGTGCTTCCAGAGTCTCTTATATCCCCTGCAACCAGTCAATGAAATACATAAATAACCTTTGGAGCTGGAACCAGAGTGAGGATGCCCTTCCTAAGAGATAAGAGACTCTAACTCTTATGCCATCTTCTCACCCCACACGAGTCTTTAAATATTCCATGGAAAGAAGAAACACTTCAATATGAAGATTTTGAGATGTCCCCTACCCTGCACACCTTAGAATAGCCTTCATTTGAAGGGTGGGTGATATGGCTTGTATTTCTTTCAAGTGGGGAGGAAAGGCGGTGAAGAGGGCTGATCCTTCACATCCCATCAGGCTGCTTTACTTTTGCTTTTATAGAAGTGGGATGCTACCATGACCATTAATTCTTTCCTTCAGCAGTTGTGTTTTAAGAATAGGAAGGGATCTGTTTATTTGACAGCTGTCTCAGGGGAGACATGCTCTGAGGAGGCCAGGTGGAACAGGTTCCTTCTTGGGTAGAGAAACACCCAAACTGGGAATCTCAGTGAAATTTAGATATGTGCTCAATGTTGAACTGTTCAATCATGTTAAGTCTTAGGCACTTCAGGCCTCCTCCTAAAATAGAACTGTAGGACATGAAACACCTGAAGCTCCAACATAGACATGTCTTTGGACATCAAATCCCTGCAGTGGGATGGCAGCTGAATGAGAGTTTCGAGGCTTTTTGCATTTTAGAGTCTAATATCATATGAGGTATCTCAATCAGTCAGGGGATCTGGCCCCTAATATCTTCGTGCTCGATGTCTCCAGTCCTAAAACTAATCCTAATCCTAATCTGTGCAAAAGCTGGCATCACAACTGTTTGTTGTGAAGGTAAAGACTGTAGNCAAATCCCTGCAGTGGGATGGCAGCTGAATCAGAGTTTTGAGGCTTTTTGCATTTTACAGTCTAATATCACATGAGGTATCTCAATCTGTCAGGGGATCTGGCTCCTAATATCTTTGTGCTTGATGTCTCCAATCCTAAAACTAATTCTAATCCTAATCCTTGCAAAAGCTGGCATCACAAAAGTTTGTTGTGAAGATCAAGACTGTAAAGTTTGCCAGTACCATGGTAGCAAGGATTACCTTAGGTAAAGGAATAGTGAGGGGATCTGAAAGTATTATAAGTACCTTTAGGGCTCTTCAGGCTTCATAGTATTTACCTATTTTCCTCATCAGAAGCACTTCGAAGTCATGTCATGTTTAGGAAATTAAAACCATGACAGCTCTACTAATTCATATTAATGCTTCCCCTTGAAATATGTACAGTGCCATTAGTAGCTGTAGTGGCACACCCACGTACACCGCTGTTCCAGGATGGGTCACATATCAGAGCTCTGTGGGGGTGGGAAAAGAGGAAGAAGCACATTACATTTACAAGTGTTTCTTTCTTGTCTGACCATACCCATTTTTGTGTGTGTAAGCATCTACAAATGGCGCTGGAACGAGGAATAATCTGGAATCTGACTCTGCATGAAGAATAGCAATATTCATCTAAAATGTAAAGTCTGGCTTTAGTGCTCATGTCAGCGTTAGCAATAAATAACCTTTTCAGCAATAGGAGGAAGGAAAGCTTTAGCACAGTCCTGGGAATCGTAAGCTGTGGAACCATGACAAGGTCTTCTCCCCGCCTGCTGAATACAGCATATAGTTGCCAGCTGTGAGAAGAAAGATTTAAAAAAATACCAAAAAAAAAAAGGCAGGAAAAGAAAGTTGGATATGCAGAAGCATCTCTACAGAAGAAAATCTTTTGTGATGTTGTCTTACATAGAGAAAAGCCTGATTCTGAAACACAAGAGCTAGTGAACAAACAGCATCTTTGGACCCGATGTTTACAAGCAGTAGCTAAAAACATTACCCAAGGTACCTGGTCCTGATAGAGAGAATACTAATAATGGCTTGGTGTGACATCCTCCAGTCATTTGATGATTCTGAGGCAGGGATGATGGCATCAGCTAAGGAAATCAATTAATCCGCCTGCTGGAAAACGAAATTGAAAGAACAAAGCTGACAAGATTTAGGCTTGTGTTACGGTCAGGGTGACTGGGAGGAATTAAGAGAACTAGCCATATACAGAAAGATGTCCGATATTCAGGGTATATAACAGGCCACAGATTCAAAGACAGAATTGTTGATTTCTGACAGAGAAAGGAAAAAACAGTGGCAAAAGAAAGGACTAATTGACACATGACGGTACTCAGAATGGCCACGATCCAAGTACTGGGCACATAACATTGCTCTTCAAAGAGTGCGGCAGGAGGAAAATAGCGATTCAGATGGAGAGATGTCCCTGTGGGGAAGCCAGCAATTCTTTAAACTTGTCAGACTTACCTTGCAAGCTCCAGAAGGATTCAGATGAAGCTAGGAATGCACCAGTGCTTGATGGATAATTCCAGGATACCACTTTTCTCTTTGCCAGTGCACATTCTTTAATGTCTTGGCAGCTCGCAATGGCTCTTTCTAGCAAGTCCTGCTTCATATAGCTCAGCCTTGAAAAATTCTTATGAAAGTTTACCTGCCAAGATACAAAATGTATTCTCCCAGGTATTATCATAACTTTTGAATACAAATTGTCTGAAGCTGGCACTGGAACAATTTATCCCCGCAAAGAACATTGCCCCAAATTTACTCCATGACAAAAATCTCATTAAAAGTATGTTATGGCTGAAATTATCCATCCCTTACCTGAGAATAAATAAACTGTGAAGATGTTGCCATTATCCTGAAATCAAATATTGTGAACAGAGGACAGCTGGATTTAAGACTAAACTTAAAACAACCTACTGTAATAAATGCAGTCACAACGGCTGAACAATGTTAATTTTGCCGTACAATTATGGTAGAATTTTTAACAAAATTTTTCTGTATTTGGGGGGCTGAAATGAAATTAAAGCATTTTATTGCTTCATTCTGCTGCACTATGTACAATGAGAGGGGTTTTTTTTACAGCAAAATCTTCTTGTGTAGAACAAAACTTACCAATTTAAATTATGAAAAATCCACCCCTTAGGGGTATTGCTTCAAAACAGTTTGAATATGGCCGTGAAATTGTTTAAAGTGTTATCAAGTATCAAGAGTCGTTGCATTTCAGAGGATCTTCGTACACAGTTCCGGCTATATCAAAACAGTTGGTCTCCTAAAAGTGTCAAAGTATGTCTAAGGGCAAAGGTTTGGTACTTAATGGCCTGCAATTTCTTTTATGTAATAAGGAAAAAGGAACATATGGTTTCGTTCAAAGCCTGATTGTAGTTTAATTGTGTTGATGGTTTTTGTCTTTTAATCAAGTGAACAAAGAGTGAAAAAGTATGTGTACCTTCTGAGGCCAAAGAAAATTCACTGGAAGAGTAGAGGACAACTAAATATTTTGCAGATGTCACCTCTATAAAAAAAAAAAAAACAAACACCACAACCATGTCTTGACTTTCTATTTGGGGACACAATTAGGGCCTCCAGGAAAATTTGTTGCAACCTTAGTTATAGTTCTTATCATTGGCAAGCCAATCCTGACAGCAATTTATTATCTGCTTGATACATTCTACCTGCATTAGTTTGTACATTTTTTATTAGGAAAAATGAGGCATGTCATTTGTGAACAGAGAGGAGAAGAAACTTTGTTTACAGAAGGAATGTCTTCAAGAAGAAACGTAATCTTGTTATCTGAAAAACAACCACCAAGTATCTCATTCCAGAAAACAAAGTAGAAAAAAAAAATAAATAGATTTGTTGAAGATTAAAGACAATCTGTATGCTGAGAAGGTTAGACATATGAGCTGCTGACCATGTCCATTAAATGTTGGCCTATATCTGGAGGTCTATAAGGGAGAAAAACTAACCATCCTCTTAAAGTGAACATTCCCGTGGTTTGCATATTTAAACGCGCTCTTAATGAATGTCCATCTCCTTTTCAGAAACGTTACGATTGGAGTTGTCATAAGCAGATGGCTGTAAAATTGAGATGAAATCAGACACCCGTACAGCATTCTGAATTTATTTTGGATTCAAATGGTCTTTAGTATGTGCAAATCATTAAAGTGCCAATCTATGCCTGAGGAGTATAAGGTTCGCTTCAATATTTTATAGAAGGGATTTTGATCTATGATTTATCAGTCAACAGACAGCACTAAGGGCAGATTTTTTTTTTTTATTTGGAATCAATTATCCTCTCGGTAGATAGTGTTTTTTTTATTTCTATTTCCATTTCTGCCATTGAAAAAAAAGTTTGGTATATGCCTGTCAAGTTGACTGACCAGCCATATAAGTAATATAAAATGCAGGTTTTCTTCTGAACTGAATAAAATATTTGTACAGCATGAAGAGTTGACCATAACACTTTTTTTTTTTTATTTGCAGATACTATTCAACCCTGTCACATATCTGACTTTCTCTCTTTTTCTCTCCTGTGCCATTTAATCCTGATTTTTTTTTCTTCTTTTCTGTTACATATAGATGACTTAGGCAAGAATATGACCAACCCAACAGGTTTTCCACTCTTGGTATTTGCATCTCAAGATGTATAACGAGTCACTGCAGTCAGTATATACTTTACCTTCTGCAGCTATGTCTAACGGAAAAGCATTCGGAGAGGTGAACAGCGCTGCTATCGCTACTTGCCTGAGAAAGCAAATAATCTGAAAAAGCAATATCTGAGTTTCAGATTTTATAACAAGCCTCACTATTATATATTTCTGAACTGTTCAACAAAAAAAAAAATGCTAGCAAGCATATAAAGTCGATGCTGCTTAGCTGAGCACCAGTTGTTCTGAGACAGCATTACACGACTTTCAGGTTTTACAAGGAGCTGTGCCTGCTGGAGAAACATTTTACATATCAGTGAGAATCAAAAATTCTAACTCTCCCACAGAATTGTGCTAGAGCCATTTCTTATGCGGGTATTCAGATGGATATCTCCATTTTTTTGCATACATAGATGCTGAGAGCTCTCTGAGGGTTCTTTGGTAGTGAATTGGAGCACCGAAATGTCCTATGCTCTGACAAGAAGCGATGATCTTGATGAGGCTTTCCCAGCAGCTCTTCTGCAAAAGTCCTTTCAGGAGCAGAAATGTCACCCTGCCATCTTAGGTTCACGTTGCCTAGAAGAGACAGAAAAGAAAATAAGCAAAGGCTAAAGCAGTTGTTCATCCTGTAAGGGAACCATGAAGAGCTACAACAATGCTCTCAATGCAGCTCCCAAACTTCTACCAACTTGTGAAACTGCTCCAGCCTTCCAGGCAGGTCTTCTCAGCAAAGATGGGAAGAGGCTATGCTCTTCTAGAGACTACTGTCTCTAAAATCAAGCAGCCAGTTGTAACCGTGAAATAAACGGGTTAAATCATTAAAAAAATTTCCTGCACGCTGAGATATGGGATGTGAGGCTCTACGGTGATGCTGTTCAAACCAACATTGGGCTGGAAATGCCCAAAGCGTCAGGCCTCCTAAAATAATTCTCTTCCTTCGGACTATACAGGCAACACAAGGATCATGGAATCTAGATATGTGTCTCCAAAAATCCCCTCCGAAGCAATGAAGTCTCAGGCAGACTTAAATCCAATTCCTCACCCGTACTTCATATTTTCTGTAGTATTGCTGAGAAGAAGTGTCTACCAGGAGCTGAGGCCACAACCTGATCCCCCTGGCCGATTGCTGACAGGGTCTGCATGCAGCTGACAGATTTGTTACAGACAGAGCGATTTTATTAAGACACATAACTGTGTGTGACATAAGGGCACATAACTGGAAAGATCTTCTCTCCTCCTGAACTCTTCCCTATTCTGCAGCATCCAACCTAAGTGCAGAGCATTACCACTTCATGTGAGATACTGTTCATATGAGGCTTCCCCCCAGCCCAAATGCTACTGAAAAAGTTCTATTATTAAGAAAGTTTGGTTTTATGTGTTTTCTTCCTATGAGTGCCAACAGTGTACTAGCTCTGTGCACCATCCACATGACGAATCATAGGTAGCAACAAACCTAGCCCTTTCTAGAGATCAGAATCTTGCCGTGCAAGATCCACAACTTCTTCAGCACCACTGCAAAAAAAGCCCCTAAAACTGCTTAATAGCATTGAGCAACTCAATTTTTAAACCGCATATGGATACAGTTGCTGCAGATCCCTTGGTGGTCACAGAAATGTTAGTACGGTAAGATAAATATCTTAGTTTCTTAATTTTATTTTAATTATTTTAATAATTCTTAATATTATAAATCCTGAAAGAAAATGCAATCTCTGTTTAGTCTAATTTTTCATGCATATATGCTTTTCCATGAGGCTGCAGTAGCAAGCAGAACATTTAGTTTGAAGCCTCACTACCAAAAGTTGATAACGAGTTGTTGAGTGTTAAAGTTCTTATGAAGAAGTTTATTCTAAACCCACATTTTCAGGGTAGCTAGAGTTCTGGCAAATACAGGTTTTTCATATTTCACACACTTCTTGTGTGCATTATTATGTGAACATCTGTTATGATCTGGATTTCACCGTAGGATAACCTGGCTTTACACATCAGTTATGAGGACCAGTTTCTGTTTTATGGGAACCAAAAATTTAACACATGGCAAAAGATTATGAAGAAAGGTAGGAGGCATAAAAGAAAAGGGCTATCTACAGCAGCAAGGGTCCAAGATATGACTTTGAACATAACCTGATGTGAATTTGTGTAATGTTCATGCTGACTTGTGCAAGATCTGAAATGCAATGTTACGGTGTTGCTGCTGGGTATGTCCTGATTTATATTTTTACGGCATTCACCGCAGCTTTCAGCATGCGACCGTGTAGATTTCTGTTAACGCTGGTGCTGGCATTGCGCTTTCAGTCGTATTTTATAAACATCAGTGCACTGGTACGTATTTTTAGAAGACTAAAGCAGGTTTTGTGGGTGCTGTGGTATATTTCTGCTACCGCTGCTAGCTTTGCGCTTTTAATGTGGTTCCCTTGGCTCACATAGAGTTAGCTTTCATTTCGTTCCCAATCCATTTTTGTTAATTACAAACACCTTTCATCAGAAAGTGTTTGAATTTAAAGTGAGGGGAAACATAATGATAGTTTTGCAAACAGCGTTCTGCGGAACGCATTCCTAAAGCTTTCATGCACCCCAGATGTGTATTTACATGTATGCAATTTATCTTGTGGATGCACCATAGAAGATGTTAGGAAATTATCCTTCGCCTTTAGAAATACTGTTATATACTTCTATTGACTTTTCACAAGGTCTTGATGAGCAGCGTTCAAAACTGAATATGTAGAACCAAGTCTGGAGCTGCATCCGAAAGGGATAATTCGTGCCTCCCTAGCTGAAGGTGTGAATAAACTCACATCCTACACATATATTCTCGCATGGCTTTCATTTTGCCCGCACCGCGTCCTGACGTAGCTAATAATTTACTTATGTGGATGTAGGAAAAAAAATAAATAAATAAATAAAAAGGGAATTATAAAGCAAATTCGCCTCACTCTCTTACCCAAAACACACATTTGCAGTGAATCCCTCCCCGTGGGCTGAAGGTACACCGCGGCTGCAAAGATTTCTAGCACTGCTGCCTGGAGCCGGAGGGGGATTCGGGCACAGCACCTGCTCCTCTCTTTGATTAGGGATGGCCAGCGGTCCCCGTGCCTTTAGGCTGCGTCTCTCTGCTTGCCGCAGTACACCTGGAAACTCCTCGGTAAGAAGGGATGCTTGTGTTTGGGAGCTCGGTTACTTCCCTCACCCACAGCTCGATGCGTCCCTCGTCCACAGCTTCGTTCTTTTGGTGGCTTTCTGTGCTTTCATATCCTCCATTTTTCCCACTGAATAACACCACAACTTTCTAATGCTCTATATCTTCTTCAATATCACGGAAAACGTGGAGTAGGACAAGGTAAAACGTAGGGACGTGCTTCACTTCATCCAAAAAGGATTAAACCCCTTCTGAATTTGGGACCTAGAGCCATGAGTCTCTTGACCGCTCTTTAGGACTTTGTATATCCCCTTTTTATCCCCCACAAAAAAAAAAGAAAGCCTGTACCTCTAGAAGAGATTTTAATGAATTGCAGGTGATAAACCTGCGGTTGTGTACATTCTACAGGCTTCTGGTTTTGAACGATGGTGCTCAGGTGGATATTAATTTAGGTGGTAGAAAGCAACTTGCATTACTGCACACACTTTTCTGAGAGGCACGGATTTCCTTTCCACTAACAATCTTGTTGACAGCACCTGCTTTTTCATGGACTGTGAAAATAATTTGGAACAAATAACCTACCAGAATATTTTTTTACCTTTTTTCT
Source organism: Anarhynchus alexandrinus (assembly GCA_008711295.1). Lineage (NCBI taxonomy): Eukaryota > Metazoa > Chordata > Aves > Charadriiformes > Charadriidae > Anarhynchus > Anarhynchus alexandrinus. The sequence goes on along the minus strand of VUYV01000191.1, from coordinate 293,871 downwards.
TTTTTTTTTTTTTTTTTTTCAGAAGAGCTCTGTGAACTTACTGAAAAATTATTTTCTTTTATTATGCAGAAATAGAGATTCTTTTCCATATGCTCTTCGTGAAAAGGCTGCAGTGGCTTGTCAGGATTCAAAAATTCTGCTCGGATCCAGTCAATACATTGCTGTATGACGATGGAACATGCAACTGGATTTACATTTCCAGGTACAAATGAGCTTGAATCAGATTTACCCACTCCAGCTCGTTTGCACAGCCATAACGAAGCAAATGCACAAAGAGTGGTTTGAAAGGTTAGGTAATAATAGCTAATAGCTGGTTTAGCAAAATAGAAAACTAGCAAAAGATTTGGCTTACAGGTCTGAAGAAGGTCTTTCTGAAAAGCCTACCTCAGCTTTTTCAAGCTCTCTCAATTGGTCTATTAATCAATTGGTTTAACAAAAATTGGTGGCACCTTTGCCTACAAACCCTGCCTTATTTAAGGACACTGACCACCATAGCTGTAGCTGCAACACTGCTACTACCAAAACAAGGTAAATATGAACTTTGTGTCATTTTCTTGTTAACCAGATGTTCAGGGTACAATACCAACCAGCCAAAATACCTGTATTTTTGTAATTATACCCATTTCCCATAATATCACTTCTTTTTTTTGTTGTTCTAATGAGAGGCTTTTCTGAGAACAGACCTATTCACTATGGGGTATGTGGAAAATTGAAAGGACACAAAGTGAATCGATTTAAACATGACAATGATGTTAACTCAACGCTTCTTTCAACTTTTGCTCAACTTTATGTTGCTGATAACACTTGAAAAAAACCCCACATTTCTAGCTTCAAAAGTGCCTTAGGCACTGCTTGGGAATGAAACCCAGGCTTCCAGAGAGGCTAATGCGATGTTAAAACGATAAGCTACAAAACCCATTGATTACTCCGCACCTATGCAACCCGTTTCTTATTACCAACTTCATTTTATTTGCAGACAGAATTTAGTATCGGACAACATGAATCCTGCGAATGTTCTTAAGGCCCATCCTGCAAACATTTATTAGCGGGTTATGTGCTTGTTGCCATGAATAATCCATTACCCTTTGCGTAGTGAGCATAATGCCAGGCAGTAAGTGCTTATAAAAAAAAAAAAAAGACCTATTGGCTGTAATTCGTAAGTAGTCTCATTGACCTGAGTAAGCACATGCATAAATGTTTGCAGGATTACACTTACATATTGTTGTCTATAAGTAATGTGATCGTGTATGTCTTTAGTACTCGAGTTAAATATCAATGAAATATGGTGAAAATATACAAAGTTGCCTTTGTGTTCATGTAGTCCTTAAAATTTTATTGCCATAAATGTTTAAACTCATCCCCTTGCAAACCTTTCTGAAATGGAAACCGCAATGTATTACGAAGTTCAACACCTCTAATAGATTTCCAATGAGTTTTTTGTTTTACATATGTAAGTGCCATTTTATCTAACACAAAGCAGAAAGCTGCTGTGCTCTCCTAAGCAAATCATCTTCATCTGTTGGGCGAAATAGGGTTCACAACATTTGAATACTTTCATAATAAACTCTCAAATAATGTTAAGTGGGCTTGCCCAGACACTTCAGCCACAAATAATAAGCTATCTCCATCAGATAGACAAGCGGTGTCTATAATGACTACTTGGGGACATCTACATTTACTGACGGCAAAAATTATGTCTCAGCAGTTGTTTTATGGTTTCAGGAACCCTATATCCACTTAATAGCAACCAGCCATGTTCAAAAAACAAGTTATTCTAACAGCAGTCGTGCTATGACCGATATCTTACAAAGCACAATTAATGGACAGAAGTAGTACTTGAGAAAGTACTACTCAATCAAACCAAGATAAACAGGAGGAAATAATTATTACAAAACTGTATCTGACTGCTTAGGGTGTTATTAAATACCAGAAATATTCTTTTCTAAGGTATGTGTTACCAACACATTGAAAGTGAAAATAAGGAAAGAAATACCGTGTGCTTTGTACTTTATCTGATATCCTGTTGCCAAGGATCTCTAGATCCAAGACAAACTTTTATTTCTCTCTCAGCAAATCTGTAAGCCTCAGAATGACTAAAGAGGGTTTTGCCTTTCAACACCTCTATTCCTGACAGTTTGTTTTCCAAAAACCTGATATTAATTTCTGTGGTGCAAATACAGGGTAAGGAGCAGGAAGATGGAAACAACACTATATTATTAAGGAGTACGGTAATCACACACCTGCAAAACCAGACTGAGTAGTGTGTGTGTGTGTCCTTTTTTGCACAGCAGTGTTCAGAGTCTGTGATGTTCTCTTAAAACTTTGAAGGTGAGATTTTTCAGTTTAGACTGTTCTCTGCAGAGATTCCTCCGTGCTTTTTCCTTCGCACAGTTCTGTGAAGTTTTACATCCACATTCCGTTGTGATTCAACTCAGTTTTGAGTGAAAACACAGATGGACCCAAAATCCCAAGATCACACCGATGACAAACTCCTGAGTTTCACTGGGTGTCATTTTTTAAGACCAAACAAATCGTGAGGAGACTCAATGGACTCAGAACCCAAAACACTTGAACCGCACGCACCCATGCACAACTTTACACAACTTCCCTGCTCTGTGGGGCAGACGGCACTCACCTCGGCAAAAGGCTGGGCGGCCGAGTGTGGTGGGTGCCAGCCTGCACTGCCCACCCTGGGGGTGAATGGCACCATCTGGGAGGGAGTACAGCCGGCCTGGGCTGGTCAGAGGTCCCTGACTTCTGAAAGTCTTCACTGAGATTTCTTCACCCAAAGGGTTGTCAAGCATTGGAACAGGCTGCCCAGGGAAGTGGTTGAGTCGCCGTCCCTGGAGGTATTTAAAAGACGTGTAGACATGGTGCTGAGGGACATGGTTTAGTGGTGGGTTTGGCAGTATTGGGTTAACGGTTGGACTCGATGATCTTAAAGGTCTCTTCCAACCAAAACAGTTCTATGATTCTGTGATTCTATGAATGTGTGATTCTATGAGTCTGTGACTGTCCCTCCAGCCCTCTCATCTCCTGAGTTCTTCCCCAGCACCTCTTGTATGTCCCCAAAGTGCTGCCCCGACCTGCCACTCATGGCCAGTGCAGTGGGTCAGTTTGGCACCGTGAGGTGCAACGTTTCTCCCCTCTACTTCATGTCCACCTTTTGCACGGAGCCAAGGAGCACAACCTTGGCTTCGTGTCTCCAATGAATCTAGCCTGGCAAAAACCCAGAAGAAAAGCTAGGAAGAACTGGATTCTGCCTCTGAGTTTAGTGGGAAACTTTCCGGTGGGAAAGGAATACCTGGAGCTGTTGTTGCGGTGTGTAAAAGGTAACGAAGAGAACAGAGCCTTTCACAATTTTTTTGCACAAAACATTTGAAACCGGGTTCAATGTTACATCACCAGTGTTGTGACACTCTCTGTCCTGTTATCAGTCCTTGTCTGTCTTGTGTCTGGCAGTTATCTGTTGCCACTAGCCCTTTCCCGTTAAGTGACAACGTTGTAGGGTGCTCTGACCCGCACCATGTTCTTGGATTTTCGTGCCATCTGTCTTCCCGGGCTTAATCCTTCTCTTAATCCCTCATGTATCTAACAGTCTTTCAACACTTCCTTTCTCAATCTCGCTCAGATGTCACTTTTACGCAGACGGTGCCAGGATTTAAATTCCCTTCACTGCTCTGAATATAGAGGCTTCACCTAATTGCTTTAATCTCATCGCCTCTTCTTTTTCCTGTTTTTCCTTCAGCGTAATTTGGACAGTTTTAGTAACACTAAAGCAAAAATGGTATTTCCTGCTTCTAGATGCTACGCTGACCAAGAGTTAGAGAAATAAGTAACAGGATCATAGAAGGAAATGGATTGATTATCTGTCTGGTGGGAATATTTTCTTAAAGAATTTGGGCATCAGAGAGTTTTTTAAAAATAAAATAATGCATAATTTCACAAAGACTATAGATTCTCCCCATACAAGCAATTTTAATATAATAGTCTCTGCATTTTTTTTCCTGCATTCTCTGTGATCCTTCAAGTCACTGCAGATTTAGAAGTGTCAAATGACAGTTAAATAATTCACCTAGAATTTTCTTTTTTCCCCTGTAGATACACAGAAATGGTATTTTTTCTCTAGTACTGAAGTATAGGTCCCTGAAAATGTTTATGCCATTAAATTGTTAATAACTGAAAATAACCTAAAAGTTGAAGAGAATGCTCCTGTATTTATGAATATGTGTGAAAAGTACATATAAGAAATAATCATTCTAATAATCTCAATTTTTAATATCTCCATTTATGTTGATATTCAATATTTAATGCACACCCAAAGCATTGAAACTGGTATAAAATGTTTATAAATACATTTTGAATTCTGTGACTGCTTTTTAAACATATGTTATCAATCAGTAAATACTCTGATGTTCTTTGTGTTCTATATGTGCTTTATACCGTACAAATGTTCTTTAAACCCTACAAATGCTCTGATGTTCTTTATATAGATTTCTCCACCTGCGTTCTCTTATTCAATGTTTTTAAAAGCACGCTTTTAGCTTTAGCAATGTGACAGGGATGGCAGATTTACTGTGTGACACACATGATTTCCTTCAGAGTGCCTTTTTCTTATTCCTACTGCAATAGTATTATGTAGCGTGCATCACATGGATGCTTTTGAGAAGAACAACAGCATATCACTTCTTCTCTAAACATTTCAGAACTATTCCGGCAAACTAACTGCCCCAGGTTTGTGGCGGCTAGTAGCAATCCAGCCCTTCGGATAACGTTTCACTTGCCTCGGTTGCCACCAAATAAGGAATCAATAGCTTATACGGAGTCAACATATGAGAAGGCTATTCACTGGGGTTTTCTGAGGTCCTCACTTCAAAAGACGTAATTTCCTCATGTGTTCAGCAAAGTCAGTTAAGAAGGTGTATGTCCTCCTTTTTCCTTTTTACTGGGGCGTGTAGTGATAGGACGAGGGGAAATGGCTTCAAACTGGAAGAGGGCAGGTTTAGATTGAACATGAGGAAGAAGTTTTTCACTCTGAGGGTGGTGAGGCACTGTCCCAAGTTGCCCAGAGAGGTTGTTGAGTCCCCATCCCTGGAGGTGTTCAAGGCCAGGCTGGACGTGGCCTTGGGCAGCCTGGTGTGGTGGGAGGTGTCCCTGCCTATGGCAGGGGGGTTGGAACTCGATGATCTTCAAGGTCCCTTCCAACCTAAACCATTCTATGATTCCTGTCTGCTTTGATCTCTCCTTAACAGAGGCCAAATTCTAATTTAAAGCAACTAGCTTGTAGCTAAATAAAAACTCTGCAAGCCACGGGGCACTCGGGGTAATCCCAGCTCTTCTCCATAAAACTTTTAAGTGCATCACTGTGGAACAAGAATTTTTATATGGAGCACTTCCTTAATCAATAAAGATGATTAAAATCGGTAGGACTGATAGCATATTCCCACATCCTATGTTTCACAAGTGCTTAACCCTGCCTTTATTATTAACAGCTGGCTTGATCCTGCAGAGCGTGCACAGCTGCCCTTCATCCTTCCTGTTCAAGCTCTCATGGCATTGCTTTCAGCTGATAAATATCTGTGGGATAAATATACTTACTGCTTCTATACATTATATATATATACCTTAAATAATATCTAACATGTGTTTCACAAAAAAAAAAAATTCCACAATCACTACAAACTACTTCTGGATGTTCCTGAGGTGAATTACTCTGCCCTGTATTCTGTATAAAGGCAGAGACAGAATATTGGGCATGTAAACCTGGTGTCCTCCTCACTCATTTCTTCAGACAAATTAAATAAATAAAATCACATGGGTTAGAAAAGTAGAAGCGGACTACACCAGCAGCAAAACTTTTACAGCATCCTTGGGACGTTAACAACCATTCGCTGGAAAAGTTCATAGCTTAAACTGAAATAAATCATTGGAGAATCAATACTTAGTTTAATACAAAAAGGAGGAAGGAAAGTTTTTTATTAGTATTTTAAAGATGGAGACCAGAGACAGTGATTTAATGCCTTTATTGTCTTATTAACTTTTTTTTTCCTCTTTCTTCCTTCTATTCTATCACATCTCTCATACCTCTTGGTAAAAAGAATTGCCATGGCTCCTACAAGAATCAACAAATACAAAAGGTGGGAATCTCTTCTGAAGATATTTTGTGTACTCATTTTCTACCAACGACCTGGCTGAATGCAAGCTACTTTTGCTGCGTGTTTTTCCATACCTACTGCTCTTCTGTTCTGGCTGATGCACAATTGCATTCTCATGTTGTGTCTCAGGAAAACCAACTTTTTACAGATGAAACTTCTTTTACTTTCTGTTTTAAAACTTCTACTCCTGCCTATATCAAAATTTTGTCTGTAAAAGTGCTACTATAACATATGTTGTAGCATATAACAACAATACAGTTCTACTACAGTGTATAAAGTATAATATATGAAGAACCTCGTGTCGTTCCTTGCTGAACCACCTCCCTTCCTCCCTCCTCTCTTTTTAACCCCTTCTTCCTCGATTTTCTCTCTCATCCTCACCCTCTGCTGTGCCTTTTGCCTTCTCCATTTCCACTTCAAGTTGTCTTTATTTATTAGCATCCATTTCTTCTTTCCTTTTCGATTCACATTTGTTTTTACCCTACAAAAAATCATGTGAAAATCGAGCTCCTTTATCTTTCACTTTGAGTGTGTATGTGGTCTACCTGGGATACGGTCTGTCTACTGCATTTTATTATTCATTTATGGCATTGGGCTATCCTAGCAAAAAAAACCTGCCTGAACAAAGCTGATGCCCTAAGGCATCTTTGGGGAAGTTTGCTTGCTTGTTTGTTTGCTCATTTACTTGTATTTTTATTTGGCATGGATTAGCATGCTGAAGCGCACATTTCTTTGGCTATAACTGAGGGGTTTGATATAATTACCTGACTTAATATGGGAGTTCAAGTCTGATGGCCTCAGAGTTTTTCTAAAGAAATCCTTCTTTCTGTCTTCTCAAAGACAGAGTTTTCTACAATTGTATCTTAGTCTGATGCCCTAAGCTTTTTTTTTTCTTTGCACCAAGGGCACCTTGTCAGCTGAAACTCAAGGAACTAAAGCGATGCTCTCAGATATTATTTGAGTTGCATGGCCTTGGGGCTTCCTAAGGCAAAGATGGCTGCAAAAAAAAAGATAAATTTATGTACCAAAGCCGTATTTTTCTGTTGGACAAAGTAATGTTCTCATACAACAGACTTCTACATGGACCTTGAAAGAGAAGTAAGAGAAATTCTTTAAAATCAGATGCCCTTGGAAACGCATTTCTCCTGATATAAAATGTTGCCCCGAAGACATTAGGTGTATCTTACACTACCCAGTTCCATAAAAGTAACAAAAAGGGTTGCTTTGCACTTCTGATATGATATAGTTATAATTTCTAGATCCTAGATGCATAAAATTTATATTTTGAAATAATATTTATTACTGATTTTTTTTTACTTCTAAGAAAACAAAAAAAAATGAAAAAACCACCACAAACAAAGCAAATGCAAGATATTTTGTATTATTCCCAGAGAGCCTCAGCAGTTAAAAGACATCATCTAAAGATCAAGGTTTGGCGAGTTCTATTTTGGACCTTAACCTGTCAAAGAATGTTAATGTCGAGGGGAAGAATCTTACACAAATTTTAGGTAAGGCAAAAGACTACTGCAAACAGATATTTCTTCTACATACTACTGTGCTGGGTCCAAGGAAATCCTTGTTCTTTGTCAGTCCCAGTTTGGAACTTTTCACTATTTTACTGACCAATCCAAGAGCAGTTCTCTTATATCCTTTAGGCCTTTTTTTTTCTCCCCCCTCCCGAAAAAAGAGTATGAGTTGTAAACATCAATTAAAAAAAAAAAAAAGGAATATATTTTGGAAATAAACTATTAATAAATTATATATCTCATAAAAATGTACAATCAATGTGTATTTTATATTTATCAAATATAGTTTAATTTATTTAAATACTAGTGCATTTATATTAAAAATGAATATCTAAAACATTTTTGTAAGCAATCATATACAAAAAAGGTAGGAAGCACAATTTTTTAGCCATAAAGCTAAGGAGGAATAGAGAAGGTCTTAAGGGATGTGTCTCCATTTTTGTGTGATTCAGAAAGTGATAGCAGAGCCTTTCATGCCTCATTCTGACCTGAGTTTGCCTTTATACTGATTTAAACTGACTGATTTGGGGGGCGACTTCCTGTGATAAATATTAATAGGAGTGAAGTCCAATCTAATTGTTTATAAGTGAGGAGAAAGATATTATTTCTTGTGTCTTATCACAGATGATGGTTCACCTGTACTTTTCTATTTATTTTATATCCATAACGTAAAGACTCTAGTGCATTCCTAGGATGATTTTAATGACCTTATTGCATACCGTTAAATAGCAATTGATCTTAAATGTTTGCAACATTAATTGATATCTTTTGTTAAGTTTGTACAAACACCATCGGTGCCTTTCTAATCCTCCATAATCTTTTACGCAACCAACCCTGAGGATTCATTTCTCTTCTTGAAAAATGAATCAAGAAAATGTCCATGAAACCAGTACAGAAAGCTAAAGAAAACGATGTAATATGCTACAGTAGTTTTTTTCTGGATATACATATATCATGCTAAAATTATGGGTTTTTTTACTGCTAAGAAGTATGCATATAAAAATTGGATTTGATATTTAAATTATGAGAGCCCGGAGGAAGGAACAATATATTCTGTGCCTTCTACATTTCTGGACATGCTTTTGGCATTCAGTAGAAAAATAAATGTGCATGTATGCATATTACGTTGGCAAATATTGTTATAGTCCATCTAATATATTGGGGTACATGTGATACAAATAGTTATTCACAGCCAATTTAGTAAATCATCTGTACGCTGTGTTGAGTATTATAAAACTTTTCCAACATTTCAATATCAGACATAAGAACTGGAAACTTAAATTCATATGAAAAGTACATTCAGCACAGAAATCTATTACTGGTCCCGCACTATAAGTTCTAACTTGTCTGAGTGTTATGTTACGCTGGAAGAGACTCTGCTGTCCATCAAAACTCCCCGCGTGAAATATTTGTTTCATTATCTGCCAGTTAAAGTCGAGACTGGTGATATTCAAGAAAGCTTCTGCAATACCTGTAAGTAACGTATGATATCAATCTGTTATTATTAGCTCCACAGTTTAATAACAACAAAATTCACTGAAAATATAAAAAGCGCACACACACACATATATATGTGCATATATAAAAATATGTGTTTGTGTGCGTGTCTATGCATTTTACCCCTCTTTCCAGAAAGATTTTAGGCAAGGTAAAGACCCAATATTCCTACGTATTAGGATCAAGATATCTGTGGTCTACATTTTATTCGCATGTATTTGAATGAAGTGCCAGAAGAACCACTAGATTTAACCACTCTTTAAATCTTTCAGGGCAGTATTTCATTGAAGGCAATAATTTTTCCAAATATTTTTTTTTTCTTTTGCTATATTTATCGCCTCACAAAACTTTCCTTGTCATTTTCTCTTCAGGATCCAGTCACAAAACCCTGTTATCTAAGACCTCCTGAGGTTACAGAAGACTGAAATTTAGATAGCTGTGTTCAGAACTGAGGTCTCATGGTCACAAGTGCTTACAGGTCATTTCTTTCTGGAGTCATTGAGACTGTATACCTCAACGAGGTCGGTTTGCTTTTGCTTTTGGTCTTTAATGTGGGTTTTTAGAGCTCTGGTTATCTGCTGACCTGAAGTTTTTAAGAGTTAACCCAGCTCACATGCAAACATAGTCAAGATTCAGAAGCTAGACTTTTTTCCAACCCTTTCCTTCTGAGAAACTTCACTTGGAATGAGACCATTCTTCATTAAATTAGTTTCTTTCTTTCTTGTACAATACCTCTTCCCCTTCCTCTCTCCCCATAAGATGAATCCATGATTTGAGCAGTCATACAGAGTATGGAAAATCTAGGTACAAGCTTAGCTTCTTCCTGAGTGAATTAAACCCCATATCTCCGGTTGAAATGTTTTATCCTGTAGTTATAGGTAATTTTCACTATTTCCCGCTAATTATGTTCCACTGTGCAAAAGTGGAATATAATTACTCGACCTCTTCATTATTTTTTTAAGTCAGCTGCTAAGAAGGGAGAACCTGTCTTCTCACCCACCCTGCAAGAACTGTATATACTTTTTACACAAAGAACTCATCCGAAAATGTACATACAGAACGACTGGAGCAGGAGCAAAAGTATTGCATGTAGTGCTGGGTGAGGAAGATAAAGAAGGCTGATTTGGGTGTATTTTTTATTGGCTTGCCACTCATGACTTCTGCCGTTTGAGTCATAAAACTGAGTATATTTTGAACTCGCTCTGTAGGGTTCTGGATCCTAGCTGGGTTAAGCACCACGGCTTTTCAGGCTTTATGGCGCCTGAATTTCTTTCATGTCTACCTCAAGACATTTGTAAATCACAAGCAAAGCCAAATCCACCAGCCAGTTGAAACTATAGAAAACCAAACCAACTAAATAAAAGTGAAAAGATGTTTCCGTACATCCCCTCTAGAAACCAACGGTGTGAAATTATTTAGTGTTTGCCACAAAGTCCGTGACAGGAAGCAGTTTCCCATCACGCTCCGAAATGATGGGCAGCAGATCTGGCATGTTACAGTCTAAAGGGAGGAGTGAGTTTCACAACCCCACAGAAAATGTTAAACTGACAAGTTAAAATGGCCAAAATAGTTTTGACAACATGTAATCTGTCAAAATACACTGTTTTTCAAAGTCAAGACATTCTGCGGTGATTTATTGATTTTTATGAAGATTTCTGTAACGAGATTTTTGACATTTTGCCAGATTGCTTCTGACCAGCAGGACTGACTTGAAACCTGAGGATCACGTAATCTCAATCTGTGCCACTCAAACTCACAAAAAGTTTTGTTTTCATTCAAAAATAAAACTAATTACCTCGAAAGCTGTTAAACACACATAAAAGCTGTAGCAGGGTTATGCTAAGAAGAGTCTCTCATGCAGACAGAACCCACATCACTTGAGGATCAGGGATCAGGACCAATATCCCAAACTTCAACCAAAACCCCGTAAGTAGTCTTGGAGCATCCAGCTATTTTCTGTGTTTAAAGAAAGGTATTCCGCTCGATAAGTCAGATGCTTTTGTTCTGCGCTATGTTCAAAGACGATCCTGTGCTGCATAATCCTGCTTGTCTCTGCCTCTTTCTGTCTTTCCTATCTATTACCTTTCTTCTTTCCTCTCAAAGTTATCACTGTCAAAGTGATAACTCAGCCTCTCCACTAATTCTGCCTCTGCTTCTTTCCCCTTTCATTTTTTACAGCCTTTCTCATTTACCTTTTCTCTTTAATTGTTCCCTGCCCACCCCCCCCTCTTTTTTTTTTTCTTTTTCTTCTGGCAATCTACAAATCTCCGCTTTACTGGCCTTTAAATCTCGGATGCCTTCATCTAGAATCTAAAAAGGTTCCTGTGGATGGAGGCACAAATTATATGCAGATTGTTAGCGCAGGAGTTATTGCTGCTTGTAGCTGCAGAACTTATGAGACCTCCTGTTTATTAAAGGAGAGACTACTTCTTTCTCCAAAACTATATTATTCAAGAAGTAAAGGTCCAGGTTTCTGCAAAGAAAATCATAGAATCATAGAATGGTTTAGGTTGGAAAGGACCTTGAAGATCATCGAGTTCCAACCCCCCTGCCATAGGCAGGGACACCTCCCACCACACCAGGCTGCCCAAGGCCACCTCCAGCCTGGCCTTGAACACCTCCATGTTGATGAGGGACATCAAACAAATTTAGAGAATCTGAAAAATGCCTAAATCCTGATGACAGTACGACAGCATGGATGATTCAGTGGTCAAAACCAGAGTAAATTTTGAACAAATTCTCTTCTTATATGTTCTGCAGCATGTGAAGGAGGCCCAAGATACTGGAGAAATCATAATGCTGAATGTAATTCTTATGGGGTATTTAAATTTTTCACCAAATACATTTACTGATACATTTTTTGGATTACAGATTTAATGAAAAAAAAAAAAAGATGTTAAATAATCATATGACACTGTGGAAATATCCTTTTCTTTCTACATTTCATGAACAAATGTCATTTACGCAAATGCTCAGAAAGAGGCACATTTAACCACAGTATTCATCATAAAGTCCAACCTTGTTCACACACTCAGGATGTGCTATTTCAGTTAAACAAATGTTATTTAGTAAATTGTAACAGATCTAAATGTAATCAGATATGCAAACCATAAGTACATATGGTACCTGGCTTCAGAAACATTAACAGACAAATGTTTCCACACACCTCTGTTAAAATGCATTTAAAACCAGTCTGTGCTTCTAACACACTCTAAACTTGTTTACGGTCAATGTTTAAAACGCAGAAAGTCCTTTGTAAAGTTCAAATCCTTCTGAAAAGCAATAATACACCATTAAAAAAAGTCATTTGTGTTGAGAAAAAGCCTAAACCACTTTGTTCCCAACGTTTCGTAGAAAATTATAAATGCCTTAAATGGGTGCTAAATTAGAAGAACTCCTCAACTATAACTATAACTTAGTCACAGCAAGGCTGTAAAAACGCAAACAAATTAACGCTAGTATTAGTTTATTCAATTGTCCTGAAATATTTATAGAAATGTGTATTAGTACAGTTATTACTAATAGATATGTTTATTCCTATAATTGAACTTAAAAAAATTACAGTGCCTTGTGAGTTATAAAACTGTTAATTTTAATAAACACTTGCTTGGTACATTTTCTTCAGAAAATCTCTATACATAAAACCGACAGCAGAGGAAGAAATAATGAATATAGGAAGCATCTTCATCTCCATGCAGATGAAAAAGTCTATGTTCATGTCCTTGATTTAACATTCACAGAAAATCAACCAACTTAAAGAGTAATATGAAAAAATATTCGTGTCAGCACTTTTAGAATAATCATGTATTTCAATATAGCGGTACACAGTTTAATGAGAATGCCTTCAAAATAAATCAAAGCACTGGTGTTCTTTTTGAAAGGGTCGCTCATCACTGAAACGTTCCGAAGAAGAAAAGTAATTCCTGACAAACAATATATAGATCTTCAAAGAAGAATGAAATGTGAACATGGGAAGCTTTATCTAGTGTTTCTACTTAATAATACATTTACAATTAGCGATATGTACACAGTTAATAAATTCTAGGCCGAAGCACAAGTTCTGAACCTGAAATATGTTGACATTAAACAAAGCAGCTTTTGATTTATTACTTGGTTGAAACAGATTGTTGTAAACAATCTACAAAGTGTCCAAGGTTATTTATCTTTTTTTTTTCTTTATTTATTTGTAATTTTGTTTTTATATTTATGAAGGAACCCAATTCTCAGTAAATAAAAATGAATGGAAAACAAATATTGCGAGATTCATCTGGGAATAGCGTGTTATCTTCATCTCCCAACTTCTTTCTCAGCTTTATTTGCCTTTTGGGGGCTGCTGCTTTCTTATTTCCTTTAATACATGCATTGACTAGTGCAATTTCTCTCCCTCTCAGATGTGGCAGGAAATTTCCTCTGTTTTGATAATAAGTGAGTAGACACCCAAGCTCAAATCCCCACAAGCTTACTTCTGACATTCTTTAATATTACTATGATTTATCAAGGATTTCCACAGTTCCCTCCTGGCTCCTTTAAAAGATATTTTAAATGGTTTTACGATAAATCTGTTTAGTGGCTGTCTAATTTGACACACTTTTTGACATAGTCAATTGTCACACGTGTTTAACACATGGCGTGATAAGAAAAGCAGCTTATGAACAGTTTAAACTTTGCTCTGTATGAAAAACATAGCGTTATTATTGCAGGACTCAGATTGAAAGCAGTGATTAGATCATTAAAGAATCCAACTTACAGTTAATTATCTTTTAAACACCGCTAGACTATCTTAAAAACCAATTACTTCTATTCCTGTCGGTATCTGGCTATCAGACTAAAGGTCTTCTTAGCGCGTAGTCTAATTTGCCTAAAAAAAGTTAAAATTATATTTAATATGGAAAATATGTAGATCAGTTCATAAATATATTGTGAAAATAATCGAAGGACGTATTAGACAATTATTACATTGAAAATATTAAATGCAAATGAAATATTTATAGAATGTAGCAGTCTGAGCGACATATCTAGCAAGGTGTTACCTACCAACTTCATGCTCCACTGATCTGAATTTCAGCTAAGAATTTTTCGAGTTTGGTTTTAGAGTTGGTTTAAAAATTATCATTTAATGAGACTTTAAAACTAATTTGCATAATCCTCAAAGAAAATATTGTTCAACATTCAAAAGAGCTATCAGTATTCTTTTTCAAAGCTCACATTAATTCCAGCTTCAAAAAGGGGGATGTTTATGACACCAAGATAAGAAAATACAAATACAGTTGTTAATCACTGTGTAATTACAAAAAGACTTTTCTTAAAGTCATAGCAGAAATTCCTCACTAGTGTTTATTTCACGTTCATCTACTGACTTTAACCTTTCCTGTTTAACTGCTGCTCAGGAAATTCATAATAATAGTCTACAACAAATAAACTTTATACAATTGAAGAAAAGTTTGTGAAAGCAAAAGCTTTACCTTCTTAAAACCTTTTGTTAAAGGTAATGTGTATTTGCTCTGCAATGTGTTTTGGTGATGTGTGGCAATTCTTTCAAAGGTTTTTTCTCAGAGGGATCCCAGAGACTGAGCAGAGCCTTGAAGGCAGTCCTGTGCAGAATGCATAATCTAAACGTGAATCTAATAACAAACTGGGTATTTAACAGTTAAATGTTATTTTGGTGTAAAATCTGAGTGGGAAGATTTTTTTACTCGCATGAAAACAAGGTACTCCCATCATAAACTGTTCTGCAGTGTTGCTCCTGTCTCCTGACCCACTAGGGGGGACATGGCCCTGAACCGTGAAGCTGCATCTTGAGGACCTCAGGAGAGGTCTGTGAAGAGCAGCAGTGCTCATCTTCAACACCTTCATCTTCGTCAGATCACTAGGACATTCCTAACCTTTCTACCGGAGTGCTTGGCCACTCCGTCCAGAGCTGCTCACCAATCTTCCTGAGGAAGGGTCTGCAGAGGGATGGATGTGCCGGAGGACACAGACAGCAAGTTACAAATGGAGCCACCGGCGAGGGCGTCAGCAGGCTACAGCTGGCTCAAAGTGAATCATACCTTCTATCTTCGGATTCTGGGAAGCGCTAATATATCTTCCTTTCTTTTTTCTCCGCTGACACATCTGAAGGAGAACATCAAGCCAGACATATAGGTCCTGTGAGGGATTCTCAGCCCCGGGCCCCAATCGATGGCTGAGCAACATCCCTCACTTATCAAACTCGGCCCTCAACCGGTGGCTCAGGCAGGAGGATTGCTCTGAATTTCTTCCCTGCTTTTCCAGAGAAGCAAGGGGGGACAAAACCAGGCCGTAAGGGAGGGTCAGCGTATAGAAACGAGCTTCTGCTGCTGACTTACCTGAATCATTTTTGCTGGGTAGCAGACAAAGCCAAAAAAGGCAGAAGAAAACACCTGCTGGGGAGAAGACATTGCAGGCATATGTGTAAACAGGGCGGCTGATGTCACTGGTTTCCCCACCAATATTTTTTGCGAATGTATTGGGGAGATTGTTGATCACAGAATCACAGAATTTTCAGAGTTGGAAGGGACCTCTAGAGATCATCTAGTCCAACTCCCCTGCTAAAGCAGGATTGCCTAGAGCACATTACTCAGGACTGCATCCAGGCGGGTCCAGATGATGGTCCTACTGATGTCAAATAGGAGATTATAGGTGGTGCAAAAGAGGAGATTACTTCTTCAATTTGTTTAGGCATTGGTAGACGATCAGCCCACAACTCTTTATCCAGCAGGGCAGAGAGGAACCTACCTTTTTTTTTCTTTTTTTTTTCTTTTTGGAGTAGTCTCTTTCAACACAAGAAACCCTGCCTTAGTTGTTGCTGAAGTGCAGTCTTTTCAAAGCCTGAATGGCTGCCCTCAATTAGATAAACATTATTGAATCGTTTGACTACAGAAGGCCACATGTTGGCATAAAAGTGACCCTAGAACATTCATTTCAGGGACCCCTGAAGGAGTAAATTAGCTTTATATCGCTGCTTTTTCAATTTCGTTCTGGCATGTAATGCGCTTGTTGGCATACGTTTCCTTATTGCTTAATGCTAGACATATGTTCAAATACAGATGAAAAAATAGATGTGTTTGGCCTTTTGAAGATCTCTTACCAGTCAAACTTTTCTGAGGGCCTTCGTGTTTTCATTTCCCGTGGTTGGCAGCTTCCTCTGAGGCAAAGCCCAGAATAGAGAGATTCTGTGGGCGACATAAGTGACATTCCAGGATGAGAGGGACATCTTCCGTGCCAAGAAGGAGGAAGAGCACACGGGAGGGCTATTATGAGTGTGAAACATCATTTTGAGAGGCAGCCAAGGAGCTCTGATTAAGAACCTGGATTCCAGCATTTATGACATCGCATGACCTGGCTTGATGTTTGCCCACAGGCTGGAGCTGAGTGAGATGGGTCAGGGAAGGGAGTCCGAGAGACCACTGCTTGGAAGAACTAAAAAGGGGACACGCTCCACTCACTCTGTATGTAAAGAAGGCCAGAGGAAATTACAGATTTATTGGAGGGAACACTGTTCCTGCCCATGGCTCCTAGGTATAGCAATTTAGCGCATGATGCGGTTTGACAAGCTGGCACATGTGATTGCAAATTAGAGGCAGCCCTTTCACTTTAAGTTCAGCCTGCTGAAATATTTCTGTGACAAGTGACATCCAAAACTCCTTGTCCCGGCAGAACGGCTTTCTGGTGTCCTCATTGGAGTTGGTAAACACACCAGCATACTGAAATGAGCTCCTTATTTCCAATTAAGTGTAAAAAACCCTGTATGAGATTTAACCCCCTGAACTTGATATCATCACGAAATAGCCTGACAACTCGTTTTTGAGGTGCACTGGTCTTCAGATTGGGATGCATGAGGCAAGGGAAGAAAAAGTGTGAGGTACAATTTATAATACATGTTCACACCCTGGTGTCCTCTTAATACTGGAAAGACTTGCTGGGCTGCATCAGCAAGAGACGTCTGAGCTCCCAGTGCTGCAGGTGTCAAACATTAGGGCCAAAATTAGGGTGGGAGTTCTGCCTCCAGTTACAGAACACACTGACTAAAGCATCCTTTCTTTGGCCTCTCCTGCCCCACCAACAACAGCACACATCATTTCTCAGAGAAAAAAGGCTTTTCCTCACATATAACATGCTGTAGCTTTCATAGAGTCATAGAATGGTTTAGGTTGGAAAGGACCTTGAAGATCATCGAGTTCCAACCCCCCTGCCATAGGCATAGGGTTTATCTAGTAGGCTTAACGAGTAAGGTCATGCATACCAATTAGCGTGGGAGGCAAAGGACTTGGGGATGTTTGGCAAGTCCAAGTTCTTTCCCTGCTGAGGTGTGGTGTGGGTGTGATCAGGAGGAACTACACGTCCGTTGTGGTCTGGAGCAGAGCTCCCGCTGACCCAGACTTTGCCTTGGAGGATACAAACCTAAACTCACGCACATTTATCAAAGTCAGCGTAGATGGGGGTCTTTGTGTGTTTCATGATACAGTAATCTCTTATACATATACAAATAGAGCTCAAAGAATAACGTGGCTGTGATTAAAAAGAACAGCTAGATTCAATTACATCGTCATTGAAGAAGCTGTATCAGTTTGAACCACCTAGTAGAAATAACTGAAATTTATATATTTTGTTACAAATCAGGCAAGTTATAAATTCTACCTTTATCATTACTGCACATTAGAGGTTTTTTTTTTCACACAAACTACACTTCTTTTAATCTGAAACCATCATGTATTTAGTTATTACAGGTAAGTGCGTGAATTTCCATTCTTTCATGACGAAAATTGTGGATTTGTAATTTAAACTTTTGCTTGATTATTTTTCAAAACTAATCAGTTTCAGTAAAACATGACTAATGTATTCAGATGATTCCAATTTCAATATTATTTGTTATTTACAATTGATTATATTATGAATTTAGGTAAAGACTTGAATGCCATGGTAACAGTCTATCAAATAATATGTCTTGAACTGTTAGGAAAAAGCCTCTTATTACTTCCGTGTGGATTACTGGGACTAGAACTTGGGCTCTTTCAGTCTTTGAAGCTCGTTGATTTTTAAGGTGTGCATTTTGAGATATCATTTGGTTTTAAATTAACCTATCAGGGACTTTACCATCTTTTGCAGAAGTTATCCAATCAGAATACTAAGTTAAGCAACCAGTGTATATAATGCATGTTACCTATCTGTAGCCTCCAGAGGTATATTTGCCACAGTATTATGCACCAATTACATGGCACTTTTTCACAGAGATTTTTCATGAAAAGTGCTGAAGATGCCAGCGGTGAATAAATGCCTTCGGTTTAATATTTGGAAAAGCAAGCATCTCAAAGAAAACCGAGTACATCAGGTTCTAGAGAGGAATAGGATAAAACGAAGAGAATCAGCAAAAATTTGTTCAAGATTTCATCTGCCACCAAAAACATGTAAACATAATTTGCCATGAGAAGAGGAAAGCAATGCCACATAACCAGTCCAAATTAAACGTTGATATTTTTTTTCCCCTGTAAACTGTTCACAGAAGAGGAGTTAAGATTTCATGCAAGACATGCATATTCTGACTCAAAAACATTTTGTTTAATATCATCCCTTCGGCTATCTTGTAAGTTTTAAAACGATTTTCTTCTTACTGTAGCGTTCAAACTGAGTCTTGATGGATAACTTGGTTCAGAAACAGATGTCAATATGGGTGATGAAATTGAAAAGCCCAGATTTGGGGGTTGGGGAGAGAAAAGATGAAAATAAGAATGACTGTTCATGTTTATGTTCATTTTCAGTAACCTGTAGTGATAAAATGGAAGGATATAACAAATGCTAATTAACCAGGAAGACACATTAACAATAATACAAACATTGATGATGGCTGTCCATGGAAATGTAAGCTGAGTTGAGATGACAGAAATCACTAGGAATAGCCACATTGTTCTGTTTTGCGATAGGACAAAATATATATAGTTCATAAACCCAATATTTTCCTATCATTGCTAAAATGTCAAAAACACTGTGGCACTTTGACTCCTCCTTTTTCAAATGCCTCTTACATTTATTTTTTTTTTGCTACACATAAAAGAACAGTATGGCAACTAAGCTGGTGATTTTGTGCAACTTTTTAGATGTTCTGTATGAAATTATAATTGGGCTTGGTTTTTGCTTTGACACAGAGAATATTATTTAAGGGTTAGCAGATATCCATGCACAGTTAAAGGAATACCATTTTTTTATACCATTTGCACCTGGTAAATTCCTTCTGAGAATGCTAAGGTTCCCTCTTATTGATCTCTTTGATGTATTAGAAAGAATAGCATTCCTAACTTCTGGGTAATAATGTGAGATATGGATTAAGAAGTGATTTCTTCTCACAAGTTCTTGAAGTTGCATCAAAAAGCACAGGCGCCTTTCTGTAAGAACTGCAGTATTTGTCTCGAGGGGGGTGTTCAGTTGCAAAGGAATCGCATGTTCTCATTTTTCAAACTATTTCATAAATTAGAAAATATGTCACACACCGCTTCTCAGTTCCGTCTGTAGCGATGAGTTCCAAGGATTTTTAATGTGTTGTTATAAAGCCTTTTTATTCTGTTAATTTAAACTTCATTTCCTTTCTGTTTAACTGGATTTTTTTACGCTATGATGAGAGGTTAGGTACTACCCAAAACCTGTTTTTCTTAGTCCTTATTCTATGTTTATCATTTCTGTTATTTCTATAGGGTCTAACTGAAACCATCCTTTTATTTTTGCCTCACAGCAGACTTTTATACCTGTAATATTTTTTCTTATGATCCCCTGCATGTTCATTTTTCTGACAGGGATCAGCATTTCATTAATAGCGTGGAATGAAAAGGGCAGGCAGAGCTATAGAAAAGAGATCTTCATTGATCATGTCAAGAGGCCAGAGTTACACGCTGAGAAGTTTGGATTTACCTGGGAAAAAGTCTGACTGCTCGTTCCCCCTCCTGAGGTTGTGGTAATACAACCAGCTCTTTCTAAACCTTGGGTTTTTTTTTTCCCTCCACTTTCACTCATCACTCTAGAGGCAGCGCTGATTAGAGCTCTACCACATTTTATATTTTAACTCTTCCTGTTAAGAGGAGCTTCAGTATGGTTAAGTGGCTGCAAAACATTTTGTTTGCAGCTGTCCCCATTCCTATTAGCGAGAGAGAAATATTCACGTAAAGGATGGGACTGCTGAAACCCGAAGAATATATAGCCCGTTGCCGGGTTTCAGAAAGTAGAAATTCTCTTATCTGTGGAAACGCTGCTGTGGTGAAGGGAGGGAGGGTGGGGAGTTCAACCTATACGTGGGTGCAGTACCACCGTCTATACAGCTGTTTGTTGATTTGGATTCCAGATGTAAGTATTTGACGTGATGGCTGGAGTATACTGGGTCTAGGAGAAATCATGTCTATAAGATAAACACTGCTAGCAGCTGCCATACTTAAAATAATTTAGAAAGTCAACAAGGCTGATGTGAGAGTGCAGTTCCAACACAAATGCCGACCCGGCTGACAAAAACTCATCTGCCGCAATTAGCATAGTACGACAATTCCGCTGAGTCTGTGCCAAATTTCATTCAGGTAGACACATCTCGTATCAGGCAAATTCAGGCAGAGCAATCTCAGAGTTACCTGGCCGCGTGTTTTCAGCCCCTTAAACTTCTAAGCCTGTCTCCTGGGTGGTGTCATAATCCTCCGCTCCATTTCTCTGTTGATATAGCTGCTCAGCTGTTTGTCCAGGACATTATTCCTTTTCTTTCTGGACCTTCTGTCACTCTCTACCTGTAGCTATATATAGTCTGAAAAAATGAATCATAGAATCATAGAATTGTCTAGGTTGGAAGAGACCCTTGGGATCATCGAGTCCAACCATCTACCCTACTCTACAAAGTTCTCCCCTACACCATATCCCCCAACACCACATCTAAACGGCTCTTAAACACATCCAGGGATGGTGACTCAACCCCCTCCCTGGGCAGCCTATTCCAATGCCCGACCACTCTTTCTGGGAAAAATTCTTTCCTAATGATCAGTCTAAATCTACCCTGTTGGAGCTTGAAGCCATTCCCTCTTGTTCTGTCATTAATTACCTGTGAGAGGAGACCAGCACCAACCTCTCTACAGTGTCCTTTCAAATAGTTGTAGACAGTGATGAGGTCTCGGCAATGATGCAATGAATCAGCAATCATTTTGG
This sequence comes from Anarhynchus alexandrinus, assembly GCA_008711295.1. Taxonomy (NCBI): domain Eukaryota; kingdom Metazoa; phylum Chordata; class Aves; order Charadriiformes; family Charadriidae; genus Anarhynchus; species Anarhynchus alexandrinus. The sequence goes on along the minus strand of VUYV01000191.1, from coordinate 272,513 downwards.
TAATTAGTGCATCTGAGTCTTCTGGGTAGAATTAAAGACTGAGAAAGATCTCCCTACCAGGGAATCACTTTAGTTTCCAGACCTTTGGTTACACTGCAAATTTTTATTTTGAATGTGTGTGTGTTCTTCTGAGGCAACTGTTGACTTACAGAGCAATACGTTACCCTTCTTCATGGGTCTACCAGGTTTCTGGGCAAGTAGGACCAGTACTGGATCTGATTCCTAAAGGGATGAAGGTGAATGCAAGAGAACTTCTTAGATATTGGCATTCCAGGCAGAAAATCTTTTCCCGCTGTATCTTTTACTAATATTAGGACCAGTTTTGAATCAAAATCATGTATTTTATCTAAAGTGACCAAAAAACCATACAAAATATTCCACTAAAAAAAAAAAACCAACCAATCAAACAAAACCCCCAAACAGAACCATAGTGCTCGTCAGCAAACAAAAACATGTATTAGACCAATGCAGACGGTTAACTTGCATGATAATCAGTTCTGCAAGTGAGATTCAACATATTAGAGTAGATGTTTGAATTCCCTATTTAATGACGGGCCGAAGTACCTGAGAATAGCATTCACATCACCCTGTACGCTTGGAATAAGGCGCCTCTAATAAGTAGTATGAAATGTCTGTGTATGAGAAGCATATCTAACAACTTTCCTCTCTCCTGAACTTCTGCTGCTAAGTAGCAGCCGGAATTATGTATCTCTTGTCAAAGTTTCTTTCTTTGCTTCTGTGCTAAAATGCTTCTTTCCTAATTTTCTCTGAGAAGACGTCTGAAGGAAAGGAAATGACTGTGCCCACTTTTGTGTATTATCCGGAGTGTTAATGCCTTCCAGATTTGCTTTCCTTCCCATCTTAAAGTGAGATCATTATTTCTTATCTGTTCCTCATTCCTGGGTGAAGAAATACAAATGAGAATTTCCCAATCCACGCTCTTCTATACGTGTGTGTATGTCTGTATAGGTATGCATATATGTGTGTGTGCATGTATATGCGGACTACATTTCGTGATGCAGATACCGTTCAGGGAAATATTATTCTATTTAATTTTATTACTTGTACATCTTACAACTTCTGTCACCAGACTCATGGGGAAGCATTTTCACAACTAGTTCCATATACGAAGGACAAAGCTTGCTCTCATCCAACGGATAGTTGTGGTTTTGGGGCTCTTTCTGGGTAAGACATAGGACATGTAATTCATTAAATTAAAAAAGCATAAGTGAAAAGGTGTTGTCTCAGAGATGATTTACTTGTGTGGTTAGAGCCCTGGATGAGAACCGAGATTGAGTTTAAGGTACCTATGACAAATTGTTAAATTATGGTTTATGGTAAACCCTCTCTCAGTGTCTCACCTTCAAACCTGCTACTTGTAAGCACGATTCAGACGGAGGTTTGCCAAAAGTTGACTCTTGACACGTTGGCGTTGTGTGTTACTTTCCCATCTCTGGAGCCCTGCTATTTACATCGTGATAGTTTCCTCCAGAGACTCAAACTGGCCTCGCTTTTAGGTGGTACATGTGCTGACAGGAGCTTTGCTCTGATCTCGCAAATTGGACAAGTAGTACATAAAATATGTACATTGGCATCATTAAACAGGAATACATTAATTGCATTATAACCTCCTGCTAAATTCTAACGACTTCTCAGGGACAACACAGAGCTGGGTGAGGATCACTGGTAACAGGAATCTGAAATTAAAAATGTCAAATAAATAATTAAATTGTACATATGGCTTCAGACTAATTTCCTTTCCTTTTTCCCTCATATCTTGTAATTAAAAGCTAATAATAGAGGACATGGGTGGAAAATGGTAGTTTTATTAAATCTACACTCAAAAGGAAACGTCTTTTTTACTAGAAAATAATAAACATTTCTCTTTAAGGTCTTCATATTGCATCTAAAAGAATGTCCCTGACTTCTTATTCTGCTTTTGTGGTTCAAACAAGGCAGTAAGTGTGAGCGAAAGTGCACGCAGGAGGAGGAAAGTCGCCTGAAATGACGTACTTATTTTTTCATAAACAGGCAACTTGCCCAGTTCAGGGGCAAACTAGAGCAGCCGTTTCACCTTGCAGGAGCCTTTTATTTTGGTGCCTGAGCATGCTTTCCTGCAGAAAGCACTCACACAACAGTGTGTGGGTGGTGTATTTCTGAACCCAATGTATCTATCTACAAACTTATTTATACATATATGTTTGTGTGCGTGTATCAGGTAGTTTGAGATTACCACAATGGGAATATTTAAGATGCTGACAGATAAGGCCATTCTTTAAACTTTAAAATCAAAATTTACTGAATTTATTCATTAACAAAACCCTTTGTGCTGATGGTTGTTTCTTATATATTATTAATCATTGTCACTGCATATAGCAAACTGACTGTCACTAAAAATCGTACCCTGAATTAGCTGTGAGCATGCAATACCTTGGTGCTGATGCCATATGGTTAGTGTGTGATGGCTGTGGTCTGTGGTGATTCCACAGGTGATGGAGCTTGAGAGCTCTTTCATGGGAGAAATGAGGACCAAAGCGAGCTTCTCTTCTTTTTTAATTTAGTCATTGACAATTTATGCCTCTTGCCACCTCCACCCAAATGGGATCTCAGATGCTGCTTATCTTGGTTTTGGTTTTGATGGTCATCCTTCTTGTAGGTTAGGCAGGGTGGTCTACCTACCTGCAATCCATTGAGTTTATCTTGTTTGTCGTTCTTTATCTTGGGATTGCCATTTCTGTCACTTGGATGGCTGCTACATGAAACTGCTTATGTTTTTGCTTGCACATTTGCTGGTCACGTTCCTCCCATACTTAGATAATACGCTTATATGTTGTGTCTGGCATACCACCAGAGTCTTATATACTGTATATACTGTTGGTTACGTTACTTTGGTAGGTTTATATTTGCGTTCAAGGCAAGCCAAAATTAATATTATCCTGATTAGTGCAGCTTTAATTAGCAGGTTTTACAGGCTTCTGCTTTGGCTGCAATACCATCTTCTCAATCTGTTTATTCTCAATTTTGCCCTAACAGTGGTCATGCCACTTGCGTATGGGACCAGGCCCAGCGTACAATCCTTATTCTTCTGTATGGAAATTAGAATCATGATCTAAAGAAGTGCATTGGGTCGGGCTGAGATGGAGTTAATTTTCCCCCATAGCAGCCCTCACAGTGCCCAGGTTGGGCACCAAAAAGGACTATAGAGGGTTGACCATGGCTGGATGCCCGGTGCCCACCAAAGCCGCTCTGTCGCTCCCCTCCTCAGCCGGGCAGGGGAGAGAAAATATAACAAAAGGGTCATGGGTTGAGATAAGGACAGGGAGATCACTCACCTGTTACCGTCCTGGGCAAAACAGACTCAACTTGGGGAAATTTAAATCAGAGTAAGGTAATGAGAAATAAAAACTGAATCTTAAAACACTTTCCCCCCACCCCTCCCTTCTTCCCAGGCTCAACTTCACTCCCCATTTCTCTCCTTCCTTCCCCCAGGCAGCACGGGGGGATGGGGAATGGGGGTTGTGGTCAGTGGGGGTTGTGAGGACTCCTCACACTCTTCCCCTGCTCCAGCATGGGGTCCCTCCCACAGGAAACAGTCCTCCATGAACTTTTCCAATGTGAGTCCTTCCCACAGGCTGCAGTTCTTCACGAACTGCTCCAGCGTGGGTCCTTTCCACAGGGTGCAGACCTTCAGGAACAGATGCTGCAGCATGGGTTCCCCACGGGGCCACAGGTCCTGCCAGCAGCCTGCTCCAATACAGGCTTCCCATGGGGTCACAGCCTCCTTCGGGCATCCACCTGCTCTGGTGTGGGGTCCTCCATGGGCTGCAGGTGGATATCTGCTCCACCATGGACCTCCATGGGCTGCAGGGGGACAGCCTTTCTCACCACGGTCTTCACCACAGGCTGCAGGAGAATCTGTTCCAGTGCCTGGAGCACCTCCTCCCACTCCTTCTTCACTGACCTTGGGATCTGCAGAGTTGTTGCTCTTACATAGTCTCACTCCTTTACTGGGCTGCAGTTGCCCAGTTTGTTTTTTTCCCCTTCTTAACTATGTTGTCCCCGAGGCACTGCCACCATCGCTGATGGGCTCAGCCTTGGCCAGTGGCAGGTCCCTCTTGGAGCCAGCTGGCATTGGCTCTGTTGGACATGGGGGAAGCTTCTAGCAGCTTCTCACAGAAGTCACCCCTGTAGCCCCCCTGCTACCAAAACCTTGCCACGCAAACCCAATACATTAAGAAATGCATTTTATACTGCTGAAGACATTTTCCTGTGCTGATACACAGGATGGTTCAGGTATAAGGAACAACCCGGCATAGAATATTTTCTGATAAAACTCGTCTAGATACTTTTCTCAGCTTGGTCAAGACATCAGCTTTGCCAAGATCTTTCATCAAGTCAGTCCATCATTTATTATAAATTTTAAGCACTGCATAAATGTAAAACTTCTTTCACTTTAAGCTTGCTTAAAGTCTCTAAGTGAAAGTCCAGTAATTCCAACGTAAAACGGTATGTTTATTTGGTTTAAAAAACAGACTAAGCTGCCCTGTGTATAGGTGAATTTACACTAGAGATTTTATCAGTATAATTATTTAATCAAAAAATCACATACCATCCAATTATTATTCTGCTAGTGAACATTTTCCATACAGATCGGGCTTAATTCAGTTTATTGGCAAGTGGAGCAAAGGAGTCAGCTCTCCCTGTTGCTATAGATTCGTGGACTGCAGCCAGAAAAGGCCATTCAATCATCCAACATGGGGTTTTTTTTGTGTAATGTAAGGCTTCAAATTAATTCCTCCTTGAGTTAGAGCAGCATGGGAGAACCAAACTGCACTGAAGAATTTAAGAACAGCAAATGCTGATCGTTTGTTAAAAATGTGTCTTATGCTTCTCTTAAAATTATCTTATTTATAATTTGAATCTATCTAGCTGCAACTACAAACCCTCAGATGTTATTGTTATGTATTTTTTCTGATAGACTGAAGAAACTTTTCTTGCCAGTCATCTGTCCTTTTTAATTATAAATCTTTGCTATACACAACATTAGTTATATCTAAAATTTTTGGGAGGATTCTTAGACTATTTCCTTAACAGAAAAGCTCTCCAATCTTTTCTCTATTTCTGCTGTTCTTCTTTTAACCTGTTCCATTTAAGCCATGTCCAACGTGAACTCCAAAACTGGCTGTTGCTGACTTAAAATTACACCAGTCTAAGGACTGCACTAAGAAAGTACGGAGGTTTTCCAAATATATTAGATCACAATTCTTTTTATTTATGTATCCACAGATTATATTATTCCTATGAGTTACAGCATCACAGTGAAACTTTATTCTCAACTAATTATCCAAGTTACTCTGTCTTTCTCAGCCCACTGCTTCACATGATAGTGTCCACCCTGCTGCAAATACAGCCTAATTTTTCATTCATAGATTTGTGACCACATACTAAGCTCTATTTAACATTTCTCATTAGGTTGATCCAAGTTTATTAAAAAAAAAAATCAAACTTTATAATACCAGTGAATGTTCTTACTCAATTATTTCAGCCATTCTCTTTTCAGCGTACCCAATGAAGAGTAATGTTTTCCTACCAGACACAGATAACAAACACCAGTAAAATGCAAAAAAAAAAAAAAAAAAAAAAAACCCAAAGGAACAAAAAAAAAAAAAAAAAAAAAAAATCCAAGAGGGTCCTGCTAGAAACTTATCTGCTGCATGATGTTTTTTGACTCTCTGTTGATTTTGAAACCTCCCACTTAGACAGCTTTTCATCTATTTATAGTGTTTGACACTGATTTTGTATCTTCCTTCTTTATGAGACAAAGTGCGGTGCAACATCAAGACAAAAGCTTGTGATGCTATGGGTGTATTTCATCAATCCCAGTTTAATTATCAGCCAAACTAGTAGCGTGGTTGAAAAAGTTAGCGAGTCAGTTTGATGAGATTTATTTTCCGTAAGCCCATTTTGATTGGCATAATTATATTTACCTCCTTTACTTCTTTATTAATCAAGTGTTCTATCGGCCTCTTTCCATTACTTTGCCTGAGATCAATGTCAGACTGACAGGCCAAACATCACCCAGGTCATTCAACTCACCCTTCCTGAATATTATCACAACATCATCTTTCTTTCAGTCCCTGGAGAACTGCCCCAGTGTTCCAAGACTTACAGAAAATCAATGTTAATAGTGCAGAAAGCTCATTGGTCAGATATTTTGTAACCAATTACGTAGACCCCTTGATTAAAAAATGCCAAACTGTAGCACATGATGTGCGACATTAATCCAGTTTTCAAGGAGGGAAGAATGTCCTGTTTGTCAAATAATCTAAATACACTATCTGATATTTTCGTAAACATAGAACAGAAACATGTAAATGTGATCATTAAAGGATAAAATTTACTCTTAGAATTTATCTTGTTCCTGACTCACACACAAACTTCTGCTTTTTAACCTTAGCTTGGCAACATTTCTCCACGTGTACTTCTAGTTTTCTTATTAGTTTTCTGAAATTCCTAATTTCTGATTTGTATTCTTCCATTTGTAATGGACAGATGTCTTAATTAATTATATAGTTCCTTTCATTTCATTTCCATTTAGCAGAGCATTTCTTGATTTGGGATTATGATTTTTTTTAATGTGCTAAAATATTTTCAACTGCCTTATTATTAATATGTTTCTGTAAAAAAATCTCGCCCACTACGTTCTGCTCATAATTCCCTTCAGCACTTCAGGTCTTTTTAAAGTACAAATATAGAATCATAGTTAGCTTGCACATTAATTTATTCCTGCTTCATAAGAAAACAATGATTTGCACAGTGACCACTAAATTTTAGATGTTATTATTTGTACTTTGTGATCATTTTCATCACTTTCTGATTCTTAACATGAGGCAGCAATGTGCCCTCGCAGCAAAGGCAGCTACCAGTGCAGGCTGGGCTCCAGCATTATGAAGTGTTGCCAGCAGGTCAAGGGAGGTGATCCTTCCCCTCTGCTCAGCACCGGGGAAGTCACATCTGGAGTCATGTGTCCAGTTTGAGGCTCACCAGTGCAAGAGAGACATGGACGTACTAGAGAGAGTCCAGTGAAGGGCCAGAAAGATGATGAAGGGACTGGAGCATCTCTCCTATGAGGAAAGGCTGAGAGAGCTGGGACTGTCCAGCCTGGAGAAGAGAAGGCTCAGGAGGATCTCATCAGTGTTTATAAATACTTCAAGGGAAGATGCCAAGAGGACAGAGCCAGGCCCTTTTTTGTGGTGCCCAGTGACAGGACCAGAGGCAATGGGCACAAACTGAGATGCAGGAGGTTCCCTCTGGACAGCAGGGAACACTTTTTCACTGAAAGGGTGACAGACCAGTGGCACCAGGTTGCCCAGAAACGTTGTGGAGTCTCCATCATTAGGGATACTAAAAACCCAACTGGATGTGGTCCCGGGCTACCAGTTCTAGGTGGCCCTGCTTGAGCAAGGGTGTTGGACAAGATGACCTCCAGAGGTGCCTTTCAACCTCAACCATCCCGTGATTCTGTGATCGTATAAAGATAAGATCTAATACATTTTTCCTGTGTCAAATCTAACATTTTTTAAGTAAGGAAGTTGTCATTTTTAATTTTTCTAGTTTCAATGAATATTTTAGTTTGATCTTTGATCTATTCCCAGTATTTGAAAGCTGCACTGAATTCCCCTTTCGCAAGATGAGTTTTTCCTCCCAAGTGCTGTAAATTAGCAGTTACAGAGTCAGTCACCCTCTTCACCAGAGCAATTTGATGATCTATGCCAGTTAATCATCAGTTTCCAAATTAATTGACTAAATTCATTTAAGATTGTTGCTTCTGAGTTGTAACAGGGTACTTTTGAAAAGCGCTCTCCTTTTCTTTCTGCCTACTCAGTTCTTTCCCTCCTTCAGTAGTATGAAGTTGCCTCAAGGGTGAACTTTAACCTTCATGATTATAGATGTAATCACCAAGTATATAAAGGCAGGTTTCCAGCTTTAATGCCAAGAAAAATATTCATATTTATATATGTGATATTATATATCGGCTCTATATAACATATATAAATAATATATGTATAAGGGGTGGGATTCAGTTCCTGATTAAGATAGTGTATTTAGTTCCATACATGTAGCTTTCTACCTCTGTGCTAAATATATATTTATGATATATATATTTGTAATATATATTAATATATATTTACATATATTTGTGCACCACCCAAAATGGCCCAACAGGCTGATGGCAATGGTCTCTAATAGTCTTCAGAGTATACAAGAGTACCTGGCAAGGTATGTACAGGAGACACATGATCATAGAATCATAGAATGGTTTAGGTTGGAAAGGACCTTGAAGATCATCGAGTTCCAACCCCCCTGCCATAGGCAGGGACACCTCCCACCACACCAGGCTGCCCAAGGCCACCTCCAGCCTGGCCTTGAACACCTCCAGGGATGGGGCCTCAACAACCTCTCTGGGCAACCTGTGCCAGTGCCTCACCACCCTCAAAGTGTGAAACTTTAAAGTGAAAAGCTTCTTCCTCATTTTCAATCTAAACCTGCCCTCTTCCAGTTTGAAGCCATCCCCCCTCATCCTATCACTACATGCCCCAGTAAAAAGTCATTCCCCAGCTAATGTTTAGATTTCCCCAGAAATGTTGATCTCTCAACATTTCTCGTATGGCATGATCCACCGAGGTGGGGGCAACTTAAGCCCCCAGAAAACACTGTCAGGGAAGCGTAGAGAGGTTTCAGCTCCATAAACAACTGAGGCTTGTTTCAGTTGCCTGAAGACTGGTGTGCAGTGCCATCTAAGATGCTCTAAGCTGTCTCTTTGAATTTGTTTGCAAATCTCTGTTCTTAGCTGTAGATCACAAAACTGGAATGACGCTCTTCCAGCCAGCAACAGGAGAAGTTCTGCTTTTTCTGCTGTGTTTTTCCAGAATTTAGAAGCATTTCAAGCACTTTTGAAACAGAAGGAACACTAGTTTTTCTTAGTTTAAATTTATATTGGCATAAATCTGTGTATAAATATTTTTGTGGAGCAATTACAACAATATCCACGCAATTTATCAACTCCTTGAATGAATGGTTCTTAGGAACATATATGACTGATATTCTATCCTTTGAACTCAAGGTCTTGTTTCTACTGTTGCGACCAGCACATTTTCCCAGTACCCAAAAAACCTGTGTTTTCAGTGGAAGAAAATTGCATATCTTGACTGTGGTTTTTTTTGCTTAATTGATATACACTTGCAAAAGGTATTTATACACTTACGTTTTCAAATAAAAGTTCACAAGTAATGTAGCACAGTCTTAGAAGTAGCAGTTCAAGATTAATTTCTAATTTCAGCTTCCTGGAGAGGTTATTTTTTAGATAATGAAAACTGTCTTTTCTTATTATATGTCGATAGGATTTTTTTTCATATTATAATTTTGGCATTTCAAATTCAGAATTTTCTTCATATCTCCATGTTTGCATTTTAATTGGATGAGACTATCCAGCAGATTAGCACAAAAAAATGCCAACTTCTACTTCTAACCTTATTATTTAAAAACTCTAAGGAACCATATGACTTTGGCATTACTGTGGTGCTGTTGTTTCCTGACACAACCAAGACAGACAGAGTGCATTTATTGCTGTTTGGAGTGTTTGACAAATACTAAAGGAAAATTGCTATATAAGCGATGTATAAATACAGTCAAGCAATTTATTTCTCATTTTCTAAGAAGCAATTTGATAAGAAAATGTTTGCAGAATTAAGTGAACGGCTGCATTATACATGTTAGTAAACAGATCGAATTATTTCCTTCTTACTTGTGATAAGCAACTTTGCACTTCCCTAGGTGTGACTTTATTGGTGTATGAATAATTCAGCTTTTTGAACCAACTTATCTCAAGAAGGAGAGCTATCCAACTTTTTTTTTTCTTTCCCTTTCCTGCTATGCCCTTTGTCATTGCCTCCTCATGAAGTAAATTGTTGAAATATAGACAAAAGGGAGATAAAGATTCCTCAAGGCACAGTGGGTGAAACAAAGGAATATTCATTTTGCAGAAGTTAGTCTCGATTTATTCTTGACAGGTGTAATTGGTTTAGATTTCTAGGGGAAATAATAGATGATGATTGCAGATGACAAGCACCTTTTGACAGCTTTCTGTAGCTCCAGCATACCTTATGAGTAATTCAGTAATATAGGAATGGACATAATATTACCTAATTCATTAGTTAGGGTGAACATCCATGCTTGTCAAATAGTCAAAACTCTGAATAAAGTTATAATAGTTCATATAAGCAACGATTACATCATCATTCACGAAAATTCAGTGATGGAGTATCACAAGAAGAGCTGGAATCCAGTACACGTAATATTTTGAATAGATCTACTTATTTGCTGTGAAATGAAAATTCATGTCAACATGGGTGTATGCAAAAAAAAAAACAAAAAAACCCTTCACATCGCTTATTAAAAAAGATTTTCACATCACTTATTTTTATTTGGATGAGAAAAAAACAAGAGGCTTTTTGCAACATTTTAATAATATGTACAACAAATCAAAAAGTCAGTAAATCTCACAGAGCTATTAGACATAGGGAGGCCATTATATCATAGCATTAATAATTTAAGTGGAAATTAGAGTTCTACTGGTCATTTACCTCAGCTTGTGACTTTAAAAAAGTGTGCTTCAAAATGTCGAAAATGCGTTTGGACATGAAAGAAGTAGATCGGTTTGCAGACATGCTTTAGATAAAAGCTGAATGAAGTAGTCTTCATTTCACTGTTAGTTTAACCCTTTAATTTGCCTTAGAGTCAACATGTTAGTTTGGTCACTGAACTTTTAGGTACACTTCTGAGGAATAAGTTACCTTTTCTAGTGACCATAATAAGACAGTGCCCTGCTTGTTTTTAAATCTCTTTTGAAAATATTTTTCTTAGTCTTGTCTGCTCTTCTCTTCTGGTATTCTGGAACTAATATGACTTTATATCAAAAAAATGCTCAGAATTCCTTAAATTCCAGAACTCCCAGGGCTTATGTTATATAATTCTGATGGCGATTAACTACATACAGTAATTTGGCATATATAATCACATATTAAAAGGCAAATAAAGACATTCTGCAGCACAGACTCTTCAAAGTCTTTAAACATGTTCACACATACATTGTGCAATTCTTTCTGAATATTTCAACTGCTTAAAAGCTGACTTTACAGAACGCCTTTGGGGTAAAATATGTGAATGTTAATAATCCCCTAAATACTTATTTACATTATAAACTCTTAAAGCTTCAAAGGAACTGTCACAGGCTCCTCTCCCAGACACTTCATTCCCACGTCCATTCATCATTTGCTTTTATCATGCCAATTCTCAGACAGAAAATTCCAGGCTGAATGAGAGACACTGGCCATTGGGACAAGCGGGCTTTTCCCAGTGAGAAGCGTTCTTTAATTTCAGCCTTTGATAAAGTAATAGTAGCATTTCAATCATAATCTTACAGCTCCTAGTCAGAAAAAGCCATGAACCACATGTGAGCTGTGTAAAGTTAATATTGTCAATATCAGCCTTGCTGGGGATTCCGATGAGGAGGGAACCTCAGAAGTGCTTGGCACAGGCTGGTAGACGCAGTCTCTGCAATGAAAAGTTTACAGTCCGATTTCAGTCGCAAAACTACAAGTGAGTATAACAGATTGTAGGAGAGAAGCGGTGACAAAAAATGGTTCGAGTTGCTGAAAATTATTTGTTGGAATATTTTTCATTGGAAAGTGTTGCTTCAATCACACTGTTAGTGTATGTGAGATTATGCCAACCCAGATGAATTTTGAGATGCCAGCATTTTCTAAATTAGGCTTTTCATAAAAAGTTCAAGTAGTTGTTTATTCTACGTGGTACTTCGTTTTGGATCTTTTTAATATGTTTGCATTCTTTATTATTTTTATTTTATTAGTTCTACATTTTATGATTTTAGTAATAGCAGTATACAGTACTTACTACTACTGCTAAATGATATAATGACTAGCTTAAATGTGTTACTGGTTTTTATGTTATCTTTTGCATCTTCAACTCTTAGTTTCTAGATTAAGATATCCGCTCTTCATAGAATGTCAGACCACTTCTTTAGAAGACAAAAAAGAGTTTTTCCACTCTAGAAAATAAGATAAGCTCTCCAAGTACTGACTGGAGGCATGGTTGTTTCAAATACCTTATAGATCATATATCACCTTATATCACCATGTAGTGATAGGACGAGGGGGAATGGCTTCAGACTGGAAGAGGGCAGGTTTAGATTGAACATTAGGAGGAAGTTTTTCACTTTGAGGATGGTGAGGCACTGGAACAGGTTGCCCAGAGAGGTTGTTGAGGCCCCATCCCTGGAGGTGTTCAAGGCCAGGCTGGAGGTGGCCTTGGGCAGCCTGGTCTGGTGGGAGGTGTCCCTGCCTATGGCAGGGGGGTTGGAACTCGATGATCTTCAAGGTCCTTTCCAACCTAAACCATTCTATGATTCTATGATCAATCTGGAATCATTTTTCAGGACAATAAAAATGATGCCAGGTTCGCAGTGGCTTTGTTGAACCTACATTGTTAAGAATTTGGATCCAAACATAAAAGGGTCAAAGTTGTGGCAAAAGCACACGCAAATTCTGCTTAGCTCCCTTTCCATCTGTACGGATCCTAGAAAATCCTTGTGGTTCAGGTATCAGCTTCCTTTCAGAAACCTTTCAACAGAAAATAAATAAGAGACAAAAAACTGTAAAAGGAAAAACATTGCCATATGTTCTCTTCTTCTTGTCCCATTTTCTCCAGATTGTCACACAGAAGAAGTGTACTAGGGTCTTATATAATTTTTTTAGTCTTGTATCTTAAAAGAGAAAAATACATTTAAAATCTCTTACAGATTTATCAGCCAATTGAAATTTAAGCAAAATTTTAAAAACCTGCCTTATCTTAACTGTATCATGCACTGCATAAGAACTTGTAGAACTTCCATGGAAATCTCACAGAAACAGAGTTTTAAACGCTCAGTGGTTTATACTGAAACAAACTCATCATAGAAAGAGAGCTGCGATTTCAGCCCAAGTAAATTGTGTATGATGGGTTAAAACCAGAGATAAATAAATCAACCGACTCTGATTGCTTTTGATCTGCAAGTTCCTTGCAAACTTCTACTCACAGAACTCAGCATTTGGAGCATTCTTCAGTGTAGGTGGGCTGCGTGAGCACGCAGATATGAATTGTATTTGCTATAGGCAACTCTTATAGCAGTGAATTAACATAATTGTGCTAAAATTCCAGACAGCGAGAAAATAGTATGACAGTCATTTTAAATGGCCTTTACTTTATGAAAAAAAACTGTGCATGTCTAATGGAATACTATGATTTAGAACCTGTTTGTGAGGGATATAAGTTTGATCCACTTCCAACCACTCTGAGATAAAACAGCTTATGACACCAGCAGTGTCTTTGCAGTGTGACCACTTTTGGGGATGTCGGTACTGTGGAATAATATTTACTGTACTTTAGAATTTGTTTTAACATCTTGGGGTCAGTGATTGCTGAGACAGAATTATTTTTTTTTTTAATTTCTTTTTTCCAGGTGTAAACTTATGTTACTTTTAGGCAAGCTAGAATACTTCATTGAAAATGAACGATGCATAAACTGAAATATCATTCGGGGAAATGAAAACTTCAAAGGAAAGTTCAAAGCAATAAAGAGGTCTAAGAGGGAGAGGCAGTATTATAGAGCAAACAACACTGAACCGCAAACAGTTTTGAATAAAGAGATCTGCCGAGCAGCAGCGTGCATGCTGAAGCCCAATATCAAAGAAAAACACTGTGCTTCCCAGCTCATCCGGTGTCTGACTCCGCCTGACTGCTGAGCGAAAGAAAAATGGACAGTTTCAGAATGCGCAAAGGTAACTAACTGTACTGCCACACTTGAACATATGGACCGTTGCTCTTTTCGTGGGATGCTACATTAGCGTTGATTAATGAGACCTGTTGGTAAGTATTCTGTTAGTAACAAATATATAGTGAAGGAAATTATCCAGTTCTTCTGTACCTCTGTGTTCTCCATTAATTTTGTCAAATTTGAATGCCCCTTAATTTAGCCCCGGCTCTCAAAACGGCTGCCACAATCATTCTAAGTTTACTTTTTCTGGTAGTACATGTGCATTCGTCAGATTTCAGATATGGTACATCCTACTGCCAATTGTTATTAGTTTTGAAAAGTACTTTGAGGTCAATGAGCCATATTCGTGTCGATGAGGCATGTTTAACCGACCCATGTTTGATAGGTAGATTAAACATTTTTGTCATTTTATATCAGAATTTGAAATACTAGTTCTGAATACTTTAATTTCTTCATCTCTCCTGCAGCATGTGTTTCCCCAGTAAATAAAGCTGTAATGTTTGTTTTTATTTCAAATGTTGAAACTAAAGATGTGAAAACAGATCTCATGCAAAGGATTCAAACAAAATTCCTCCTTCCAATCAGAGCTCCAGCTGTGCAGTTAGTGGGGTAGCAGACAGAAGAGTGACAGTGATGGAAGGCACTACAATGAGTGGAACTGGAAAAAGATCTAAAATCAGGAGAAGCCTTGCTCCAGTAGACACTGGGAGTAGACACTAGTCCAAAGGGGCTACTACACCAGGTCTAAACTTCCGAATGTGGTTCTGGACTTGTAAGGTACATCCCATCCCAATTGCTTTGTCACTGTGTCACCTTTTTGCTAATGAAACCTAAAGAACGGTTAAGGTTCATGGAGACCCAGACTGCCACATCAAGCTGACTCTCCACCTAAAGGATAGTAGAGCAAACAGTTAAGGCATTAAACATATTTTCAGCAAGACTTCTCAGTGTGATCAATTGATTCTGTCATCACACTCAGGTAATGGAATTATGAGGAGAAAATAAATTGTAAAGTTGTTGAGGCCCCATCCCTGGAGGTGTTCAAGGCCGGGTTGGACGGGGCTTGGAGCAACCTGGGCTGGTGGGAGGTGTCCCTGCCCATGGGTCCCTTTTTATTCTTGGAACTAGATGATCTTTAAAGTCCCTTCCAGCCATTCTGTGATTCTATGATTCTATCTCTATGCTTTAGCCTGAAAAATATAGAGAATTCTTGATAAAACGAGTCTTATGCTGCAGTTGGTGACAAAATGTCAGGACACATCTTGAGAAAGATAGCACATATAAGAAGTCTCTGTCTTTATACCCTGTAATGTAAAAACACTTTCCACAGGACTTGGACTTGAGGTAATGATACTTGAATTGAGTGTGGTCAAATTGACTGGAAAAAACGTTAACCGATAGAGAAAAGCTGTATACACACTTGTCAGCAGTGTGGCACAACGTCAGCTTTGGGCTCTTGAAGACTGGCTATACAGAACAGTGATTGTTAAACAGTTCCACAACGCATTGATAACTTTGTCTACCCTGTTTCACCAATTTTGAATCAATGTAATTATATAGCAACTATCAAATAGTGAATTTGGCTCTGTTTTTTATAATTTCTTCTTCCTCCAAGTCATTTCTTGGTTTGGCTGATAATAACTAAATAAATTCAATTTTCACTTATAAAAGAATAATTCATAACTGATAAATATTTCTACCAGTGTTTCCAGACTTGCAAAATATGGAGTACACACACAATATCTGAGACTCTGGTGTGCAAAAGTTTTAGCCAGCAATTGACTTTCAGAATTAATTGGCCTGTTATTTAAGATAAACTCTTAAACGAGTGTTGAAACTTCCCGGTAGAACATACCCAACTTTCAGTACACCTGTGTTCAGATAATTTCTATAAATGTGATAGTATCTGAGTCCTGTTTCTTGGTTTGTCTCTTAGTTATGTCTTTATTGCCCTTAGAAGACAAATGCTTGAGTTCAACCTCAAGTTGAGCCAAACTGTCTGTAGCAGCTGAATGTGAACGTGAATTTCCCTGTGAAGAAAACTAGCTGGCTCTCTCCAGCACAGACAAGGCTCTGGCTGAGAAGCCAGACGAGAAGATAACATGCATGGGGCATGGACCTCAAGTCTGACCCCTCACCCCTGCACTGGTATGGCAATAACGATGCAGATAAACTTACTACTGAACAGAAAATTATCAGGCAAGCAGAATCTTTTACTGCAAAACCCTTTTTTTTTTATTCTTCCCATGGGTGTTAGTCTTACTTGTTTATTTTGACTCTTCAACTTCTGATCTCTCCAAATATCAGATAATTGAGAATCACATACAGTGGAACAGATTGTGTAAAATTGTAACAAGTATTGTTTATGAATAGTGGTTAATGGTTAGGGACAGCTTTTTAGTTCCAGATCGGTGCATCTGTCCTCTACAGTAAAGTGTTGAAGATGTTGTAGAACTTATTTTCCTACCTCTAAAACTGATATAATCAGACTTTCAGGTAAAAACCTTCAGCAGTTTATTCCTATGTAAGTACCTCCTGAATGAGCTTGCATGTTCCTTCTCTGATTCATTATTTATATGGGTTATTTTGAGGCACCAACATTACTGGCTCAAGAGACTTTAATAATATACCTTATTCACTTTCAAAAATCAAGTTATGTTCTTATCAAGAAATCATTCTGCTGCTCTTTTTGTAAAGGAAATTTGTAGAATTCTGTGAGAACAGCTCAAAACACCACAGTGGGATGGCAGAATGAGGAGTTAACATGTCGAATTGTTGAGGAAAAATGAGATTGGAGTATGGTTTTCTCATCATGGTCCTAGTACAACCTAACATACAACTTAAAAGATGCAAGAAATAGTGTTACAGGCATTTCAGAAACGCACTGCAAACCAAATCTCTGCTGAAAAGAGAAAAGCAGTTTCCTACAATAGTATTTTGATCTAATTTTGGCAGACATGCATTCAGCATGACTGCAGCATGAGGATACAGAATACCTAAAGAAAATAAGCCAGTCCCTGATTTTCATGGGGAAAAATATAGGTATTACAGGGCTTTTTAAACTAGAACAGGAAGGCATAACAAGAATCAATGACTAGATGCTGATGTCAGAGAAATTCAAATTAGAGGTAAAGCAAAATTTATTTTAATAGTGAGATTATTAACTTTGATAACAAGCAGCAAAGAAAGTGATAGATTCTCTGTCTTCTGGTGTCTTTTAGTGAAGATTATATTTCCTGGAAGACAAGTATTAACCAATGATCCTCATTCAAATGCAGATTATCAAGCTCAGTGGAGGTTATCTGAAATGTAATGGCCTGTGATATACAATACAACAGACTAGATGATGTAATGATGCCTTCTGGCCTTGTATACTTCGAATCAATAAACTCAAAACTGAAAACAAGTGCAGATCCATGGTGATGCTGATATCCTATATCCTATCCCTCCCTCGTGAGCTTCCTAGCATATGGTATTTAAAATAACTGAGCTCCTTGTTCCAAATATAATATGAAAAATTCAGGTTTTGTCTGAAATAAGCTAAGAATAAGGGTAAAAAAACCTGCTGATATTAATTACAATAAAGTCAGGACTTCATCCCAACTTTCTGCCTCCCATGATTGAAAATAACATAAACCCTGAGGTTCTAACATTACAGAAGGAATTTATCATGGGCTGTTGGAAAGATGTGCTTCATCTAAGCACAAATGTAAAATAAAAAAAAGAAAGAAAGACAGAAAAAGATTATGTTATATTTTTAAAATGCAGTATTGTTAAGTAAATTTATAGAATTAAATGGGCTGAATGAAAGTCTTTGTCTGCCTGGACTTTACATACATACGTATAGTATACGCATGATTCTGTTAGTTACAGTCCAAGGAGATAATGATTAACAAAGGAATTCAACAAGATGTGTAACACCTCCAGGAAGGAGAAACTGGTAATGGTTATTGCTGTCAGGAAAGTGTAAAGCTGGAGAAAGGTTAATAGCAGATTTTTTGAAGGATAAGCTGGAGTGATCTTGTTTGTTATTTCCATTGGAGATGCTGACACAGGACATAGAGGAACTCTGATGACCAAGTTAAGAGGTCCTGTCAACACAGAAAAGAATGGGTTATTATGCAGAAATAAATGGATGACATGTAGGACTGCAGAATGAAGAGCAGGGCAATTAATAGTATTAAAAAAGAAAAAAAGAGGAAAAAGACCTGAGGATAATGGCTGAAACTGGAAAGAATAGAGGGACTAGAATAGAGGGAGCTACTAGAACCACAGGAAAAAAGTGATCGAATATTATATGAGTAAAACATACGAGTCACTTGTAAGACTATCACAGAGAAGTCAAGATGAAGACAGAAGGGAAGGCAGGGAGGGGAAGAAACTAGAAACACATCAGAGAGAAGAAACCCAACTATTTAGATGAAGTGCTCTGTCAGCAAGTGGCTATGAACTGATTCTGAATGTATTTCGTCTGTGGATCAGGGAGAGTTTGCTAAACATCCCAACAGGTAAATTCTGAAGCAGCACACAAACTGGATAAGATGGCTAAAAAGCCCAACTGATGAAGCTTTCTTAGTTGTTAGTGGGAATAGAAGATATAGTTTCTGTGAGTGACAAGGATGAAATTCATTGGCCAAAGTGATGCTTTCCAGTTATGTGCTCCTGTGCTATTAGTATTACTCCAACGTATAAGGAAAAGTGTTTGTTAGGCTGGGAAAGATGGGAAAGAGGCACACGTATTTTGAACAGCTCACCCTCTTTGGAGGAGAAGAGGAGAATCTGGCAAGGTACAGCTGCGGTCGGTAACAAGGACCACACTGCTTCAGAACCTCCAGCTTTCATGAGCAAACACCATTTTGCTATGTAAGCCATTCTCTATTTTTTTTATTATTTTTTTTCTTAATAAAGTAAGCAACTTGAGATGTTCTTAATAAGAGCAGACAATTCCGTGGGCTGCATTGATGTTGTTGTTTAGATTCTGCAGTCCAAAAAAAATGTATGACTCATTGTGAAAGCTCTGCCCAGAATCCTTTCCAAATGACTCTTAACCTCGCCCGATATTGTTTGAAGACAAAGTCACAGAGGTGAAAATAAAACTTACCTTCACCTGCCCTTGAATCCAGTTGCGGCATTAATTCATAGCCTCCTGCATTCTTCTGAGCATCTGATATGCATGTCCTAAAGATTCTTCATCGGATTACATCTAAATCACTTTCCAAAGTAGCTCTATTAACATTAAAATTTTATGGAAACATATATAGTGGAGTTGTGAAGTTTTAACAAAGCTGGCTTCTCAGTGGTTTGTAGAGTCAGCTTTGTTGGCAACCTTGTTCTCTTCGTACCTTTTCATTTTCACCAAAGGTAATTAACCTCTCTGTGTGGTGACGGTTTTGAAAAATGTGAAGTTATTAATGACCATCATGATTCTATTAGAAACGCAAAAGATCAGATTCGGTAAGAAATTTCAATCAGAATAGAAAAGGTAAGATGCTAAGCTTGACTCTCTTCGCATTTCCTCAAAATAGATACGTAAAGAATTTGGAAGAACAATAGCATAACCTTCATCAAAATTCCACGAGAACATCAATATGTTCCTAGGACATACTGCAACACACCACCTTGCAAATAAATACTTACAATCAGCTTAGGTGTACAGGGAATATGTCTTGATTGCTGCCAGTTTTATTTAGCTGAAATCATTAAGATATCCTGCAAGAAGATGGAAGAAAAAACTTATTTTAACACAATTCATGTATACATGTATTTTTATTAGTAGAATTTTGACAGCAGTATTGCAATCAGCTGCTTTATTTTGCTATGTGCAATATAGCAAAACGTGATAGACTGTTCTAGTCTGAAGTTGCCTCAAAAAGATGTATCCATCTGGAGAAATGATAATGTCTATTTGTCTTACTCATTTTAGTGAATTCCGTACTTCTCTACATAAAGCTCACGTTACCCGCCTGAGTTCAGGAAACACACATGAAGGCAAGATAGGGGAACAACGTTCACACCAGCAACCCACAGATGGATTACAAGGCTTCAGGTTTACCATACTTCATTTACCATTTTAAATTCTGCTACGGGATGGAAGCGGCTTGCTAATGGAAAATTCGGTGAACTGTATAATGGGACAATATATATAACTATATAATGGAAAATTTGGATAACTATATCATGACTTCACGAGCCTGAAGGCTCCTTTGTCATTGTCTAATACTGCACGTCTCCCAGCACATTCAAAACTGACTGATAGCTTCCTCCTCTGATTAGACAGGATAGAGAGAGACCCCTGTAGATCAAATCCTGCTGGAGTTCCTACTCATACCCCATTTGCCATACTGCTACCCTCTCTTGATTAATTAATTCGCTAATGTCAGCTAACAGTGCACTCAAAGCTTACAGCACGCTCAACCTACACAGCCACGCTCTTTTGTTTAGTGTGTAGTATAGTCTAAGCATGACAAAATTAAGACGCATTCAAACTGTATATTCTTTAATTCCATGCCCCCAAAAATGCAGCAATCGGTATGTTTTTCATTTGCGACTAACAAAATAAAAATGAGCGGAAATATGCATCAGAATGATTTTAAATATTGCTAATTCTATTAATTCTCAGTAAAACCTTCAGGCTAATCAGGGAAAATAGGCAGGAGGGCAAACAGAACAGTTTTAATTTTATAATAAACATTTTTGATAGGCAAACAGACAAATAAGTATAATTCAGGAATTTCAAAAAGAAAAGGAAGGGATTTTAGGTATCTCAGACTAAGTCTTCTGTAAGCAGTACCGCATTTGGTAGACCAAAACAGTTTACAACATATTATCATTAAATTTTTTCAACTTTACACATCATTTGGCACCGGATTTATGCACTAATCAGCCTTCCTCACAATATTTTATCACCAACAGTTCTGGATCTAACAGTTCTCTTAAAAACTGGTTTGATGTGTCCAGAGAAGTGTATCAATGATGAGAAGTAAATTAAGTGATATTTTAAAAGTAATGAGGAGCATAAAACCTTCTACATTTTTTGTGTGAAAATTGTTAATTAGTACTATAGTCTACATTTGGAAGAAGCAGCTGAAAGGAAAACATTCATTTAAGAAAATTCAAATAGTATATGAAATATCAAAAATTTTAAAGACAAGTTACAGTATCTTTCTTAAAGTTCAGTTAGGGAGGTGATGACTACAATTTTTTTAAAAAATAAATGAAGAAAAGTCTGCAAGAGCTATTTATTCTGTAACATTCATACTCACACATACAACATTAAATGATTCTTGTAGTACATTTTGGAAGGATGTTCCATTTTCTGTCCTTATCTTATGCCAGAAAATAGTACCCCAACAGTAAATAGCTGCGTACATCAACACTGAGCAGATGGTGACAAGAGCTCTGAATTCTGAGCCCTCAGATGTACCACAAGGAAACTATCTCAGGTCCTCCACACAGCTTTAATTCTTTTGCACAGCTCTGTGCTACTGCAGAGTGAGGCAGGTAGCAGAAAGGTGGGGGATCTCCGAGACATCTCAGCTCTGACGGCATAGATGTTGCCCAAAGGTACCCTACCTCATTGCTCAATCTGTTCCATCCAGAAGCATAAACCTGAATAAATTTGCTAAGCCGCAGCTTGACGATAGAGCAAAAGCATGTCCAAAGGCTTGCTCACATATTCCAACTACACCTAATAAAAGCTATTATTTCTTGAAAATTTTTCTTTGCTTCTATCCCTTAGGCTACCGCAGTGAGGGTATTACTGCTGCTCCTAGAAGGGTTGCCTAGTTGCCTCACTGATATACCTGGGGTACCTTTAATCAAGCTAGCTTTCACTGGTGTCCATATTAGTGAAAGAACAGCATGGGCTTTGATCATAT
This sequence comes from Anarhynchus alexandrinus, assembly GCA_008711295.1. Taxonomy (NCBI): domain Eukaryota; kingdom Metazoa; phylum Chordata; class Aves; order Charadriiformes; family Charadriidae; genus Anarhynchus; species Anarhynchus alexandrinus. Next base: position 250,745 of record VUYV01000191.1, on the reverse strand, counting down.
TTCCTACGCTCAGAGGATTTCAGACTGGTTTGCATGAAACGTGCATCAGAGTGACTGCTAAGGTCTTGGTTCTGGAGCGAAGCACAAAGGTAGGTGTAACTACATGTGCTGAAGGCTGACCCTGCTACAGACAAGGCTCCAGCAGGTCAGCTGGACACGCAGACATAGAATCATAGAATCGTTTTGGTTGGAAGAGACCTTGAAGATCATCAAGTCCAACCATTAACCTAACACTGCCAAGTTACCACTACTAACCCATGTCCCTCAGCACCACATCTACCCAACTTTTAAATACCTCCAGGGATGGTGACTCCACCACTTCCCTGGGCAGCCTGTTCCAATGCTTGACAACCCTTTCAGTGAAGAAATTTTTCCTAATCTCCAATCTAAACCTCCCCCGGTGCAACTTGAGGCTGTTTCCTCTTGTCCTATTTGTTACTTGGGAGCAGAGACTGACCCCCCCTGGCTACCCCCTCCTTTCAGGGAGCTGTAGAGAGCGAGAAGGTCTCCCCTCAGCCTCCTTTTCTCCAGGCTGAACACCCCCAGTTCCCTCAGCCGCTCCTCACCAGACGTGTGCTCCAGACCCCTCATCAGCTCCGTTGCCCTTCTCTGGACACACTCCAGCACCTCAATGTCTTTCTTGTAGTGGGGGACCCAAAACTGAACACAGTACTCGAGGTGGGGCCTCACCAGTGCTGAGTACAGACATTAGAGTGTGCCAAGGCACAGGCACTGCTTGTCTTTCTCTCGTTCCATCTCACAAGGATTTTTCAAGTACTGGAACTGATGCATTTATCATTATTTTAGGTAAACGATCAGAAACCCTTCCCCTCTTTCGGTCTTCTCCAATCTCTTTCATGTCATACCTCTGACAATGGCTGCCAGTGACCATTTCCACCTTCAAAGGTCTTGTCCTGGTCTTCTTTAAACTGGAATATGTTTGCCAAGAATTAGTGTATCTTTTATTACATTTATTATTGCAATTCATTATTATTATTATTATTGTTACTATTATCACCATCAACACAGTTAGAGGAAAGTATATCATTCCGGACTCAACCGCTTGAGAGAGGTGAGTGCTGCAACTCTATGTCCCAAGGTCCAACCAGTAGTGAGGGTGTGTTCCCAGAAGATGTCCACATACAGAGCACCCATATACACCACGTCTATAAACGCCCAGTGCCGTGGTTTGGGCTGGGCTGGCCACTAAAACGAATGACAGATGCTCTCTCTTATTTCTCTCCCCTTAAGCAATATCTGCAGATCACAGACACGGAGAGACTCACATGAACACCAACAGCACCAACAGCCCTCTCTGGCTGAGGAGGATGGAGGTCCACCGGTCACTATATATATACGTATAAACACACACATATATAACTTTACATAGATAAAGGACCTTTTTTTTATTTTCCCCTCCATCTTACAATCTGCTGTGTTTTCTTTCTTTTTTTCCTTTCTTTCATTCCAGGTTCAAAAATGCTTAAATAAGCTGCCAAAGACGACTTAAAAGCTAATCACAGTTTTGATCACAAATTACCTATCAAAAAGCTTAGTATGATGAACATCAGGATGTGCAAAGAAGGTTTTTATGGCCGGCGAAGGATACAGAAAGTCAGAAGATGAGACTCTGCAGAGCAGCAAAAACAACGAGTGACAGATTAAATATATAAATTAACTACTCTAAAGAAAGGAGGCAACGTTGATGCAATAAAACTATCTTTTCAATACGCGCTTGCATTCGATTAGGGACATCAATAAAAAGAAAATGTTGCAAAAGGCCAACAGACGCCTTGAGGCACATAAAAATCCCAAATGCCACCTTCACAGATGAGACAACAGTTCCGATGTCACATACTTCCTCTGGACAGACACAGCTCCTCGAGTCCGTGGCCAACAGGCTCCCTGTAACGTCCCGTCTCAGGGGGTTTTGAAAAGAGGGAAAGGTTCTATTAATATATGGGAATTCGGCCTGGCTTGCTCTGTGTTTTGCACTATGCTTGTAACTTCTTGCAGCCAACAAAAGTAGTTTGTAGAAGATTTTTTATCCATATTTCAGACACGATGATATGACTGTGTAGGATATGTGGGCTAATACTGATTTATATTGGTTTAAATAGCAAATCCTAATAAAGCAATCTTCCCTTGTAGCTTTGAAGCCAGTGACCCAAAGTTTACTGGGATTCTGAGCTCAAAGAATTGTGCAGGAAATGTAACACATGAACAGGGAACGCTGGTGCAGAAAACCCTCCTCTTTCTTCTAAAAATATGTAGTACCTTTAGCCCAAGAAAGCATCCACATTGTACCGTTTGACACTAAATTCTTGGACCAGATCCCCACCTGTTGTAATCCAATAGACTTCCAATTAATACGGAGGTAAGGCAGTTTGTTGTTCTGCTCTGCAAGCCATTAACAGTAAACATTATGTAAATGAAAAAGAAGAGGGGACAGCATAAACCACAGGACCAAGCAAAGGCCTACAAAACGCTTAGAGTCTGTGTATAAATCTGAATAAATAAATTAGCAAATCATGAACTAAAAATTGCCCACTTGCATTTCTAGAATAAAACATTTTCCTGGGTAAAACTGAATGAATAATCAATGAGCTTTAAAAAGGAAGGCCTATCACGGCTGGTCAAAAGGCTACGAGCAGCACATTGCCTGATAAACCGCATATGGGTTTTGCATCCATCTTTTTCTCTATTTAAGAGACTTTTTTTTTTTTTCTCTATTTAAGAATTTGTGCTGATTGTCTTTGCAGAGCCAGGAAGGACTTGGCCTGCATCTCCCCAATTTGCATATGTTCTTTTCTTAGGTTTAGGGTCTGCCTTCCACAAAGTAAAGATTTCTAAGATTTCTTTTCCCCTACCCTCCTTTTCATTCACTGCTGAAAGAAAACGTACGTAAATGCATTAGAGCCACATCTTCACGTTTCACCTGTATCTCTTCTGTAAGGAAGGGCGGTGCGCAAGTGCCGCAAAGGTATTTGCCATCCGTTGAAGCAGAAATTCCGGAGTCCCTTAAGCAGCCAGCTGGATGGCAGGGGGCGGAGAAGGTGATAAAGACCTGTCGCTCATTCCTTTGCCTTCCCAGGGTGATTTCCCAAACAGCAAAGCACGGCGATTGCAGGGGTAATAACACCTATGGAGAGTAAATCAGAACAGATGAAGTATTACAATATTTGGGAACACAAATATATTTACATCCTTTAGGCAGAGGTGCTGCCAAGCCATTGAATAAATATAATGGGCTAGAGAGAGTGGGATCTGGAAATACTGCGGGATAACTGAATCTGCAAACCAAACGCCAAATAAAATTGTCAGCTCCAAACCTAGTTACTAAGATACAAGACTCAAACTTAGTTACTAAGATATAATGTACACACCTCTGGAAGTTTTCGGCTGTGACACGTCTGTGCCGTAGCTGGGGAAGGGCTGCTGTAGATATAGGGCTTTTGTGAGGCAGAGGCTGTCTTTTCCCTAGTAAGGTGGAGTAATAAAGTATTAATGTAATATATTTCCTACCCGAGGAGGTTTAAAAAGCCTCGTGGAGGCTTAGCAAAACCGAGACACTGATTCATTATTTTCCAACTTTTAACACACACTCTGATGTTCCTCCACAAATATGACGGGAAATTTTGAAGAAAAAAAAAAATCTCTCCTCTCCATGTCCCCCTTCCCAAATATAGCTCACGGGACGGGCTCCACTGAACGAAGGCTCACTGCAGATACATGACAGATCCAGCATATCACCACACCACGCTGTTCTATCATCTACATTTCATATGTATATATTTAAAAACTGACCTTCTAGATACTTCTGGGACTGTGGACATTTCAAGTCTTTTGCTGTGTATTTCTACGCTTTTATTTATCAGCAGTGTTAGCGCTACTGAAAAGGGCTGGATTGACAGCCCCAGAGGAGAAAACCCTCCCTAGAAAAGGGATCGGGTCAACAGATTTCTCTGCACTAGCTCAGCAGAGTGTTTCGGTGTTAACTTAGAAAAGGAGGTCAATCCCTTTGCCCATTTAGTTTTTAGCCTTTCTGATCAAACTGCCAAGTTTGCCAATTAGTGGCAGTTGCACTCAATATGATCTATGATCTCCTTTCCAACATAAGCAGGGCTGCTACACAAATCTGCCTCGCACAGGCAACCAAAAACAAGTGTTCCATAACATTTTAAAGTCACTTCTAACCTTGGCATTATTTGAATTGACAACCAGGAAAGAAACACTTTGAAATGCGCTTATATACAGTACATGAGTATGTAACACTCACTGAGAACGTTCCGGTGAATTCTGAACGAGAGCTATTGCATTACCCATTTAATATACACGAAACATTTCTGCAATCCGTAATACAGTTAATAATAATTTATAGTAAGTTATAATAAAGAGGATCTACATTTCACCCCATAGGCACAAGATAGGAGATGAAAGAGCATGTGGGTATGTACTGTAAGACTGTGAAAAATATTGGCATGAAGTGAAAGGCAAGGAACAATAAATAGGGATCTATCAGTCCGAATCATAGCTTGTCTCTCACTATTAGACTTCCTGCGTACATCCTAATCACATATTACATACAGCTTGCTAGTATCAAGAGATACAAAATTCCATGAGAATTAGTAGCAACAGAGTATAAAGGTGATGCCTTTTTATGAGGAAGGAAGAGATTATGCCTTGAGATTTTTTGTAAAATTAATTCCCTGGTATAGCATCCAGAGCAGGCTTTGAACAGAAGAATGATAAAACTGACTTTTATGACTTATATGGATTGTATAAAAAAAATTAAAATACAATCCGCATTAAATTAAATTCAAACTTGGCTGTGGTTTTTTTTTTTTGGCGGGGTAAGGTAAGACTGGCACACATATAAGGTGGGCACGGTCGTCAGGTATGGTTTTTTTAGGGATTGTCAAGGATGTGAAACGGTCTTAAATTTATATTACATTTGCTATCTGGCTGAGGTAGCCCTAGGAAACCAGTCACTGCGCATCATCTGACTATTGTATTCATATGATACTGCCTTTCTAAAAATGGAAGAGAAGATAAAGGTACAACATTTTTGATGTGCACATAATGAAAGGTGTCAGAGAAGAAGAAACAGTTTTTAAGCATACTGAGATCCAGCAGTAAATTTTAGTACTGCGCATAAAAGCTTTAGTTATCATTTTGAAATAGGTTTTCTGCTAATACTTCCCATATGCCAATTTCATTCCAACCATAATGATTCTAATGTGTCAAAAACAAAGCAAAATCCCAAAAGAGAAGAATCAGACACATCTCATTACTGATACAAGACTATTTTAACTGTGGTAAAACTGTCCATGAAAGACAGAGTTGTCACACGCTCTTCAGTAATATACAGTAGCTTCAGAAAATCTTAAGAATACATCTGACATTGCAGAGTGAATTCTTAGTTAATTAATCTAGCTAACCAGAATTAAGTAGGAAAAAAGAATACTTATTGGACTCTATGGGATGCACAAGCCACAAACTGGGTTAAAATCTTGATATTTGATTTACAGTCCTGACCATCAAAAGAACTCTAAAAAGTACTTCAGCCTTTCATAGTCCATCTGTAAGGTACACGTGGTAGATATTGTGGTGGTGTTATACCGTAGCAATATCTATCACTGCACAGAGGTATCTGGACCACCCATATAAGAACTTCAGGTAGCAAAATATGTTACCAAAAGTTTTTGTGGACTTTCTTTCATCTCAGAAATCATTCCCTTTCTCATATGAGGTCTTTATGATTCTTTTGCCCTCTGTGGACTGTATTACAATTTGTCTTTCACTGTGAAGCAAGGAATATCACTGATATGGTTCAGAGTGAAAAGGAACATAAATACAACTCTGCAGATGTTGACAGCTTGTTAAAAACTTAGAGAAAGGTTCAACAGTTTTTTATTGTGAAGAGTTTTGAATGATTGCTGAAGGTTTGCACAAAGCATGAGGACGTTATCCCAAAGTTTCTACTGAACTGATTTTGCAGGAGTGAAAGGAATCTGTGTAAGGAAAATACTATAGAAAGAAGTTTTGCAAACAATTCCATTATTTTCCCCTTTTTTCATTATGGATAACTCAGATGTAGTTTCAAAGTTAAAAAGGCCTATGTTTGACTTGGCCTTAAATTTAAGTCCCATTTTAAGTCGCTTCTCATGTATTTGTTTAAACCAATGACTAATATCAAATTGACAGCATGCAGAACTATTATCTGTGTTTTCTGGTATAGTTAGCAGCTACGTCTATACAATATTGCTCATAAACAGGATTCAGCTTAGATAAAGTTCCCTTTTAAATTCTGACCATATGTTTTCTTTTAGCAGAGCAACAGCTCCAACTTATTTCAATGACTTACAAGATCCTCAGAAGAATGTGTTCGTAGGTGAATATTGAGTTTTTTAAGAAAGTATACTTTAGTCATTCATTCTCAAATGAGAATAGGTTTCAAGAAGGTCAAGAAATGACTGCTGCGAAGGGTAAAATCACACCACAAAACCTGGCATTACGAGAATCCCATTACACAGCTGCTATGAACAGTTGAAACCTCTATGGGTAGCGTGCTATTAATCACTCTGACTTGTGTCCCCAGCAACTTCTTGTTGACTGGGATGTTAAGAGAAATAAGTTTGTGTCACTGCAGGATATTATTATCAAGTGCCTTATTGTGGAAGTCAGCAACACGTGAATACAGCTGAAGAAGAGGAAAGACTTAGAGAAGAAAATGAATGCACGTAATAATGCAAAACAATGAAAGAAAAATTTTCAATTATGGAAATAAGTGCTAATTCTTTGAAAGCTTGTCCATAAGCACATTTCTTCTCCAGTTGTGTTAACACTGCAATAATATGAACATATGAGCATGAGAACATGATTTTTTTGTTTTTATTGGAATTGCCTAAGTGTGTGCAATTTTGTCCCTCCTCTTTTGCTTGACACACTGGTTATATTGGAGGGTAAGTGCTACAAGTAATTCAGCTCCTTTTATCTAACTGCAATAAAGCCTTCTACTATCTCTCCTTTTCATTTATATCATGTTGATATGTAGTAGTTATTTTTTTCTTGACTGAAACCCAATCCTTTTCCTATCGATGCAGGGCGTATTTTCTATCGTCCCTGGTATTTACAATCTTCCCTTCATCCCAGAGGTAAAACATCAGCAACTGGTAGCTCTTTCACCTCAAGATCACCAACTGTTCAAATTTGTTGGTTCTTTATCCCTGGGTATGTGATGGAAGCACTTTTGGATATAGGCCGTGAAGACAAATACAAGAACTGAGCTTTTGAATGTGTTTGATGATTCGTGTGTCACCCACTACTTTTATTATTCTAGAGCAAGCCATAATGGAGCTGAGTGTATGAGAGAGCGGCTCTACAAAAAATAGCCATATTTCTGTCCTCCCAGCCACGCTTTTACCCTCTGAGTTTTAAGAGGCCCTGTCTTCACACAAAACAAAACTTAAATAAAGAATATATTTCAAGGATCTTCTTATTATTGGTATTGGTATTATTATCCTCCAACTAAGAGGGCAGGTTTAGATTGAACATTAGGAAGAAGTTTTTCACTTTGAGGGTGGTGAGGCACTGGAACAGGTTGCCCAGAGAGGTTGTTGAGGCCCCATCCCTGGAGGTGTTCAAGGCCAGGCTGGACGTGGCCTTGGGCAGCCTGGTGTGGTGGGAGGTGTCCCTGCCTATGGCAGGGGGGTTGGAACTCGATGATCTTCAAGGTCCTTTCCAACCTAAACCATTCTATGATTCTATGATCTTACCAAAGGACATTGGTAATGTCAGTTTTGGTGAAGTGACATACAGTTGCTATCTTTGGGAAAAAATATAAAACAAAGAAAGCCTTTACCTGTTGTCTCATTTGAGTCCTTATGATTAGATATCCGTTTTAAAGCATAGACGATGTTTTTAGTCTTTTACAAAGTCCCTGAAACTTTTAGCGCTTTCATAAAATGGTTAAGTGGGCAGTCATCTCATTAAGTGAATGAAAAATTTAGACCCTTCGGGTAATGACCGATTCCACCACACCACTAGCAGACACGGATCTCACTATGCGCAACTTTCTCAGACAATTTCTTGAAGGATAGCCAATTCAACAAGAGTAAACCATTTGTCTGAGGCTGTTGCTGTCCTTGGCTCTGTTCGTTGTTCCTGTATTTGTTTTATATTCCACCAAGTTCTCGAGCCCCGAGTTCTCTGCAATACACTGGTAGTCTGTGACAGACTCTGCTCTCACATATAATTCAAAAGATAAAATAGTAAAAGGGGAAATTGGATGGAGTCACTCTTCTGTGCTTGGATTCTGTAGGATTTACTGGTTCAACTGTTTTCTCAGCCATTCCTCAGTCAGAAGGGTATATTACATCTACCCTTGCTTCAGCAGCTGCTCCTTAATGTGTCACCAGCGTGCCATTCATAAACAGAAAAATCTCATGAACCTCATAGTGCAGGATCTGGCTGCAGTTCAGGGGAAAGAAAACATGCCTTTCCTACTAACTCTGAGGATGCGCAAACATTTGACTCCTCAGTCCTAATGATAAACAAGATCGAGCCCTATTTCCGTGAAAACTGGAATAAAAAGGCATAATTCATGCAGGTCATCAGAGTTCATTCATTAATTTGAAATTAGAAACCCCTCACATTTTTCCCTATGTGCCCCACTGAACATCTCATTTTGAATACGATATGTTTTCATAGAAACAAGGTTTTCATAAATCACAGATTTTAAAGGTAGATATGGCTTTTTAAATCACCTAAACTCATTTCCTGTTAAGCAAAGTCATAAAATACCACCGTGTATTTTCTATATTGAACTAATAGTTTTTCTTTCCTTTGTGCTGTCTTTTTAGCCCGTTCATCTAAACCTCACACAAAGCACCTTGTAAAGATGTTTTTAATGAGTAGATTATCCCATTCACCTACTTTTCCCATTAATTAAGTTCTTCCTAAAAGTTGATTTTCTCCATAAACCAATTTTTGCAATTACATTTTGAAAAAAAAAGTCACAAATACCATTGAATCAGTAATTATTTTTAGAGTGTTCACTCCATTTTTATGCTCTGGCAGAGCAGATGCTTTTGTAACAGACTGTATTTCCAAGCATTATTCAGGAGTCAGTCAAGAATGGCAGAATTTTTCCAAAATATTTGTGCACATTGCTTCAGAGAATGTTGCAACAAGTCATGTGAAAACAAGCTTCTCTCTGGGGCCACCAGAACTACCTACTTAGGACCGGATCCAAGATTCATAGAAGACAATGGGGTTTTTCTACCAGTCTCTGTGGGTTTGGGATCTTTCCCTTCCTATAAAAAAAAAGGAAAAGTTTGTACCCTGAATGAGAATTAAGACCCAATAAGCGGACCAAACAAGGCGTGTTCAGGTTTAACGCTAAATATTAAACATCTCACTTTTGGCAACATGTTTTCTACTTGGATAGCCAATTAGAGATGTACACACATTTTGTCACATAAACGGCCCTGATTTCTTTCTCTACCTCCTCATCCTCATCTTCCCTTGACACAAAAACTCTCTTGAGAAACAAAAAGCAAAGGGTTTTGTTTCTTTTGTTTTTCTTTCTTTTGTTTTTGTTCCAGAAGCATGTGTATAAATAGGTTTTTTTAAAGAGAAATCACCAAATGAAGCCAATTGAAACAGTTGACAGTTGCCCATGTAGCCAACCTATGTCAAATTTAAAGACAAAAATCTACAAATGCAATACACCAATGCAACAACGCTAAAAGGGNGAATCATAGAATGGTTTAGGTTGGAAAGGACCTTGAAGATCATATATGCAATACACCAATGCAGCAACGCTAAAAGGGAAAAAAATTGTTCTCCTTATTGTTGAGGTAAAGACTATGAAGAAAAAAGTACACCGGTGATTATGATTTATCTGGAGCATAGCAGTTAAGTCCCTCTTTTATTTGGCTGAGGTTTTCTTGCCAGTAATGTGAAAAATGAAAATTCTTGTATCTGGGTAGGTTAAGCAGGGAATACTTGCTCTTCATTAGGGTCCCATATGACTTAAGCATCTCTACTGGAATTTGTGCAGAATGACTATACTCGGGAGAAATCATTGGTGTGGACTTTCAAAATATTCTACTTTATGCTTCTGTGTTATAAAAAAGACTAAGTGGACAAAGAAAATACCGTTATTGAATCACTATTCTGGGTTGGCTTTAAAGAAAAATTATAGAGTTTGTGAAAGCAGTGCTTAGATTTAGCTAAATCCTTTTCATGACACTGTGTATTGATCATTCATTTGGTTTCCATTTTTTTCCATTCTCTTCTTAAACCCAGGTGCTCTTTATGAAGCTATGCATCAAAATGCACTCCAGCGAGTTCAGACACAGCGTCTTTACTTGCACATTTGTTTCACATTTTGTCCCTGTGAAATTTCATGAGGATTGCTAGTTATTACCAGTTGGTGATGGGAAAATTAACAATTCCAACATTGTATATTATCTGGGAGACGTTACAACAGTACAGTTTACAAAATGCTTCTCACCCAAATGACTGTAATGTTATCTGCTTCGCTGGTATATGTAGATTACTTCCCATTATCGCAAATGTATTATGCCTCTATCCAAAACTGTAGAAAAATGTGATTTTTTATTATTTTTTTTTGCAAAAGAGTGCAATCTTATAATTACAGGATTTTTTTGTGTGTTATATGTGGGAAAAACTGCATTAATCAATGTAATTTTGACTACATACGTCAGCTGAGCAATTTGCTGAAGTATAACATTATTGCAAATATACCATAGGTAGCCCGACAATAACTCTGGCTTGGAAGGGTAGAGGTTGCTTAGATTCAGCTGCTCTCCCCCTACAAAAAGTAGGCATCAAGAAATCTGGACACAAAGTGATAATATTACCTCAGTGCCCTCAAAGCTTATTTCGAGTGACACGGACCGAACGTGCAGTGTGGCCAGAAACTTCCTTTTGCCGGCACCTGAGCTGAGAGCACACCGTATAACATATTAATCTCATTCCCCAAGACGGGGTTTCTTCTGCTGTCAAGTATATTTCCAAAGCTGCAAAACCGAACCGCTTCTTCCTAATATTCGGCTATGTAGCGGCTGAGGTCAGGTGAGGTACACAACAAAAAAGAACAAATCATAATTCCTCCCCGTTGCTGTAAACACAGAGACGTACATAACCTGAGTGTATAACAAACCTACTTGGCATGAGGAGATGAAGGATCTTCAAAACCCAAAGGGTTAAAAGGGACAGTAATTGCTACTTAATCTGATTAGAGATTTTGAAAATATACTTTTTTTCTTAGGTGAAATTTAAGCAAGATTGGGAAAAATTCCTCAGAGGTATAAAAATGTACACCTCACTGATACTTTTTTGAAATACTGAAGTTTCTATCATCAGTGGAATAAAGTTCATCAGATCTGTTTGATTGGAAAAGACATTATTCAAATGAAAATAACTGCTAAAAAAAAAAAAAGCCTTTTTTTGCTAAAAGAAAAGTTAAATATTTACTCAAAAGCAACTGTAGATAACGTGCTCTTGGATTTGGAGACCAAATTTTTTCCAAAATCAAGAGAGCTTTTCTTTGATTAGTTTATTGGAAGAGAGAATAAAGTGGTCTGCTTGTGAACTGCAGAAAGAGTTAAAAAAATTAGAACACTTACCCAATTTCCAAAAGTAATGTATTTGGGGGGGGATTTAGAACACCATAATACTTAACAAATGACTATTAAAAAAAAAAAAGCATTAATTTTACCATCTCTATAATGAAGTATTCAACAAAAAGATAGCAACTGCGACACACACTTAATCACATCAGAAAGAAAGATGTCATTATTAAAAATACTTTTTTCACTCACATTTTTCCAGAAATTATTTTTGGTTGCCGGTGAGACCAAGCTTCATCTGGAGAAATGGACGTAGCTTCATTGAAAACACCTGAGCCACGGTAATTTACCTCAGCTGAGGTTCCACAGGTCAACAGAATAAAATCATTATTTCCACTTTTACTGTACTATTACTGTGTTGCAGATTTGATTTTTTTTTTTAAATCCTCTACCCATTCTATTTATCATTCTTTTCCTTCTCCCTTCTTAATATGTACCTTCAAGTTAGGGTATTTCTTTGTAATTTTGTGCAAAATTCTTCAGCTGCTTACAATTCCTTTGCAGGTGCCACTAATAGATAATTATTCCCCAAGGGTTCTGGCTCTAATTGCACAGACTCATTTATCACATGCAATTACATCTATTCCAAATTAAAAATATTTTGTGCTCCTGATAGATATGTGAATAACACCTTTAGATCAATTCCAAACTAAAATCTGTGGATAAAAGCCAAAATAATACAAAAGTAATTTCTACAGGTTGCAGACTCGCACGGTTTTCTCTCCGGTGTTTATACTAAGTAAGACTCATTCAGTTCTTTGCTTTTCTTGAAAACCAAACAAGAAAAAGCAAAAGGCTGTTTTGTTTTGGTTTTTTTTTTTTTTTTGGTGAGAGAATAAAACAATTGACACAATGACCAAATTCTTTTTCCCTTACTCATTACTACACAGCAGCCGATGAAGTTGGTCACACAGCACACAGGGAAGACTAAGTTTTTTATTTCAAACTCTCTGTGCGGGTTTCCCACCGATGTGGGGACGTGATTCCAAACTGCTTTTCCTCATCAAGTTCACTTTGCCATAGGGTGGAGTGGCTGTTTTTTTCTTCCCTCGCATGGAATGATTTTTTTCCCCCTCTACGCTGGAAAGGAGGATGCCGGGCAAAGATGCCGCCCTCAGCCCCTCGCCGCAGTCCGGGACTGAAGAGAACATCTCCCTTGCACTCCCTCTCTCTACCCTGAGAGAGTAATAGCCAATACTTGGAGAATTTTTGCCCCCAAAGGGTTTTCTTTTTTTCCTCCATTTACCTATAGTGAAAAGACTGCATTTGGAATAGAATATTGTATCTTTCCCAGGAAAATACGCCGAAGAAGGAAGAAGTCCATATCCATCTGCAGTCATTCCTATTGTGATTTCAGTACAAGAGGCACTGTCCCATCGCAAAACTCATAGCGTTTTACCCAAGTAAGCGTTCTAGAGTTTTCCTCGGGTAAGACTTTCCTTCTTTCTAAACAATTTCCACAGTACTGAGGAAACAAGGATTCCTCCTGTCATCCGAAACAGTTGTACATGTACATCTGTTCCTGGGGGTACAAAGATAAAAGAAAAAGGAAACAGAGAGATCTTGAAGTAAATACTGAAATGTAAAAGAGGGGAGAGGAGCTGCCTTATTACTAGGTTATATGTTACCCGTATATTTTATCCCTTCTTTTATACTGTCTCCGAAACATAGATTTTGACAAGTGAGTTTAAAAAAGCTAGGGAAGATTTAAGAACAAACAGACCAAACATATCAAAAACTCTTCAAATATATCAAAAGAATCCCACAAGCAAGACTGTGGATCCTTTAGACCACCAGGGTGCAATCAAACAGGATCAAAAGTCTGCGGGAAAAGTAAATGATTCGTCGGTACGGGTCTGTACCAGAGAGGACGGTACGATCCTCAGATTAGTCTTTGCAGGTAATGAGAGTAAAACCACTACAGAGATAAAGGGATCAAAAAGAGTTGATGGAACAACTTCAGAAATACAATTGAAATCAATCAAAGGGACCAGATTGTGTTCATCTGAGAGCTCCGTGGAAGCTAGAGGATGGAGTAGCCAACCTAGTAATACACACACGCCTTAAACTCATCCTGAGAAAGAACCAAAATAAAAACTGGCTTAATACTCTGAGCTTTGTCAAGAAAGAGTCTAAGGATGAACCTAGGAATTCCAGAAAAAAAACTGTACTTCTTTAGAGGCTCTGTAATTTGTGCGGTTCATTGGGAGTCACATTGTGGATTGCTAAATTTTATAAATCAGCAAGTAGAACTGAAAGAAAAAAACATGAGCATGAAAAACAATGTTTCCCCTCCATTAAAGTAAATTAAGTTTTAATTCTTTCCTGTCTGTTTCTTTCAGTCAGGAAAATCTGAAGGAAAAGCATATCAACATGGTGAAAAAGTACACTGCATCACATAATTATTCCGATGAGGGGTTTGACAGTATAAATTCAGAGGGAGGCTATATTTTTTTTGTAAAAACAGAAACCAATCTTAGTTATAGAGGTATATCATACTTATCCATTGTTACGTAAAATCAGAGGCTTTCTCTAAAAACCACTATCCCTACAAAGCCATACTATTAGAGATCCTTGTGAGAAATAACGGGGAAGCTTTCAAAATTTTATTGCAGGCGTACAATGCCCAGCTGAATTTTCTCAAGATAACAACACAAACTGCATTGAGTATTGAGATGACTGACTGCAACAACAAAAAAGCAAACCAAGTCTTTGATAGCCTGTTTTGTTGCGGTGCAAGCAAAATATGCACTAAGGAATTACTACAGTTAGAAAGGTAAGGAAGTGAACGTTTTCTGGGTTTGGTTTGTTGTTTTTTTTTTTTTTTTAAACTTATGTATGCAACAGTTCCCAAGATCTAGCTGTCTAGATGGTCTGTTAAACAGACTTGTAAAACTCCCCTTGACCATGCCACTTTGTCACTTGAATATTGTAGACATGTCCTTATGAATGGTAAGGAGATATAATAAAAAGTATTTTATTTTTTAAAAAATCCTCTACAGTATTAAATGTTCTAACCACAGGTTACAATTTATCTTACATTTTGAAATTTTTGAGACAATCTGCAAAGCTGGTTAGTCTCAGGCATAAAAACACATAATAACAGAGATACAAAAATATTGAAATGTAGTCTGCTTTATTCCACTGAGATACTGGAATATTAGAATATACTGGTATATATGCAAGTTTTCATCTTTCAGAGCAAACACTGCAGTCAACCAGAGAGGAACTCAGTAGGACGTCATGCAAAGTTTTGTGCACGGACATAATAATTAAGCGCTATTTATTCATTGAAGATTCATTTATGCACACCACTAACTTCAAGGTGGAATTTCCTTAATTCTGGTCAGACAATAACATTTCAGTGATGGAATTTGAATTTCCATTAATTATAGGAAGGGCTGGCAGCTGACAATTTCACTCTTGGTGATATGGTGCTCTGTGAAATCTAAATACAACTCAAATTATTCCGAGAAGCTCAGTAGATACCATGGCAGCTGGCCCACGCTAAGGTCCATACCGTGGCCGCTGCCCTGCTAGCAGTGCTGCCTGCCTGGGGACATGTACCTGAGCTGTTGTCAAAGCTTTGGCTGAAGTTTGAACACCCTCCAAGACAATGGTGCAGGAGAAAATGAGAAGTTGAAAGCTCCACCAGAGACTGGATCTTCACAATTGTGGAAGACAACTCATGGACGTTCAAACAGCATTTCATTGCATGGCTGAAAGAAACAGGCACTGGGGAAGCGAACAATTTTTGACATGGGGTGGCTCTGAACCATTTTACATTGGTTTCTTCTCAAATTTGAGTGTAGGATGCCAACAACATAAATGTAATACAAACATTTTAGGTGTGAAAAGGTAGAAAAAGTAACGTCTTTATTTGTAGGTCAGCGATAGATAAATCTGAGTGTAAACCACTTAGTGTCATTTTCAAAAAGGGCCTGACAAATACTCTGTGAGCAGCGAAGTGGGATTCTTTTAGCTAAAAATATATGATCTCCAAATTGAAAGGCTGGATTTCCAAACACTGATATCTAATATATTAAGCAAAAAACATAGCAAAATCAAGTCCATCCTGAAATAGATTTTAAAAAAAATACTGTATCATCTTCCCCCTCAAATAGAAGAAAAAAAAAAACAACTGATAAACCTAATAATTCTGCTTGGATTTGGAAAAAAGGAAATAAACTGTGACTGCCAGAACTATTGCTGAAATCGAGACCCTGCAGACAGTAATTAAGCACAGGTGTCTGTGACACTGTATTCTCTACCTCTGCTAATGATTACATGAGGAAAATTCAGTATGAAATCAGTTATAGAAAAAACAGGATGATGACTCTTTATGTATTCTGGCATGATGAGTTAAGAAAAAAGTTATGTGAAGGTCTTCTAGGGACTGTAAAAAAAAATCTAAAGTAAAATTCACTTACGTGTTATGTTGCCCTGAATGAACAGTGACACAGGAAAGATTTTAGGGGTTGTCACATATGCAAAAATATAGGTCACATCAAGGAAGGGCTCCTGCTGATATCACAGTAAAAAACACTATTTGAAAGTGTAGTTTAGTTTAGACCTTTTTCTTCAAAGTAACATCCAATTCTAACCCTTTTGTCTCACTTTCTGCAGACAGTTTTTATGGGAACAGATAAGAACTAAATAGGTGATGTATATATCCTATTTTTAGTAGACATTATAATTTACAGAGTAATATATGATAGTAGGTCCTACTTTAGGATAGAGCTTAAGTCATTTACAGTTATGTAGAGTTCAGACTTGGAGCAGCTAATTCCCATCATCTCTGTTCAACAGCTTGGAAAGAAACAGTATAGAAATAGTATTGTCCCTACAAGAAAAAGCTGGACAGCCCGTGTCTGATACGCCTCTACTGCTGTTAAATTCCAGAAAAGCATCAGCTGAACATGGTTTTGTACCTGTCAGCATTTTAATAAATGGAAAAATGGAACCAAGGATTCTGGCAGTACTAGAAATTGATGTCAGGATCACTTGGATCTTCCTAACATACCATGTCATAGATAAGGTAGGCAAAGGGAGCTACTACCGCTATAAGAAAATGGTGTTGGAGTCATTAGATGAGAAATGATGGCCATAAACAGCAGTCATGTCACAGGTTTTTAGCTGAATTTGTCACCCTGTATAGACTTGTCGCAGAGCAATGAGTGAGAAGGGTGGGAAGTAAGGGACGCTGATTCAGTTTAACAAGGTCATGCAAGAACCGAACATTGAAGCAGTGGAGCCCAGGGACAAACGGGACAAGGGCACCCTTATGGTGATATTATGATGGTAGCGCCAGTACGTCAGGAGACCTCTGCAGGTCCAGGGAGAAACCCTTCAAGAGCTAACTGACCATCAGGTATAGGCTGAGCTGTTGCGCTGCTTATGAGCACAATGAATTGTGTGGTATGTTAATGTTGGCTTAAGTATTCTATAGTGTACTGGCAGGGAAAATGTGCTATTAAAGACCGTGACATTGGGCTGAGTTCCTCTGACACTTATCAGTTGCCTGAACCCCATATTTAGTATAACGCCATTTAAGATGCCCTGGTCTACCCAAGATCAGCGTGACTGATACGATGCAAGACTTTCAGGAGACTCGTATCCCTCTGGAATGGCAGCTGGAGGCCAGATGCAATGCCCTAGGGTACCACTGATGGAGTTGGGTGTCCTTATGTAGTAACCTAATGAGGAGCAAAGCCTTAAAGAAGAGCGTCTGTTTCAAAGGACATTTACAAACACCCAGAGCACAGGATGTTTACTGAATATACAGCTGATGGCATTCTCAGCCACATGCAACATCATTTTGAAGAGAAAGTGAAAAGCCCGTGAGCCGTTACAGGGTATTGCTGCGTGAGGCGCAGCAGTGTTCAGAATGAATTCTTTTTCTCTTCTATACTCAAGGAAAACCACCCAGAATTATGATTATGAGACAACTATATGTGGAAAGTTATATGATCACACTTATTTTCTGAAAGGAAAAACATTGCCACTCCAGGTTTTCAAAGAAAAAATAGTGGGTTTAGATGGGCTTAATATAATTGCCGGCATTTTTCCTGTGAGTTTTTTTATTAAGCTTTTGATTCAATGCAGATATAACACTAAAATGCTAGGTCTAATTACTCGCAGTTTTGTGTAAGACCCAGCTCATAGGGTTAACCAACACTGCCATGATATACAGCATTTACAACATATTAAAAAGTGATGTTCTGCTTGTGATCTGCTCTAAAATGAAGGGCGAATTGCCTGCAAAAAGAAAAAAACAAAACCAAACCCCCTTTTTTTTTTCAATCCAAGAATTGCAGACAGACCAATTGCCAAAATACATGGAGAATTTGCATAAAAAAAAGATTTTATCCATTTCACCAGTGAGAGGGCTTAACATTTCTTTTTTCCCCTAAGCATCCTTATGATCGACCCAAACCAGAACGTGTGTTCAGTGGCTAAGTTGTCCCTGGGACCTGATTATTTTGGAATCTTCTCTGCAGGTATAAAGAGCTAGCTGTAAATACAGTCATTTACTCCCTGTACTATTCTTCCCTTTTCCAGTTTTATCCGCTGTCTAATGAAGGTCTCACAGCTCAAATATTGCCTGTTTGCTTTTATCTACAGCAGTATATATTTTATTAGTTTCATTTTTTGGATAACACTTTTATACCTTAAACGTAACTCCAGGTGGGTTCCGAGAGAGTAAAAGTGACTGGCCCCGTGTTCCCCCTTAGCGAGAGGACTGGCTGCCTCTGGTAGGAGAGCTGTCAATCTCTTCCTAATACATTCAAGACCTTTGGAGGAAAGCACAAGCCAAAGGGGAAAACCCAGAAAGGAATACTTCTGAAGCTGATTATAAAGGAGGCTGAGCGCTAGTCAAAGGTACAGTTCCAACAGAGTCTGATTAACATTCTCCTATAAAATAAGGACCAGAGAGTAAGCCATTAATTTTATGGCTATTTTTTCCCACCGCTTGGTTTTTCATAAGTTGGACTTCCTTCCAGGCTAATTAACCACTAAACATTTTACAAGCAATCCAAGTGCGGAAGCAGTAAAAGATGAATTGCACTTATGAAGTAATTGACAAAGGGTATATTGGGCCTTTTAAGCGATGATATTGTGCATCTTAATACAGGAAGAAAGGATCCTTTGTACTGCAGTTTGATAGGTCATTAGTTAATTCTCAGAACTCTGCGCAAGATAATAATGACTCAAGGCTAAAATGAACCCGCCTGGATTGGGGTGGGGAACCCTACCTCAAAACATCTCCGGAGAAAACAGTTAATGTTTGTGTCTCGGCATTATCAAAATACCCCCTGTGTTATCTTAGATTAATTCCCTGGCTATTTTCTTTTCTTTTGACAGCAAAGTCAGAGCTGACAAACCAAGGCAGTTCTCAAGGAAATTCAATTACTGAAATGTCTGACAGCTTGCTTTGCTGCTTCTAACTAAAGTTTTGAAAGTTACATGCTGCATGTATAATACAGTTTTCACTACAAAGGAATAGATTTGCATTTTCTAGGGGGAAAATCGTTTTAAAGCTGTAGGAGTCTAATGATAAAAGATAAAAAAATGAAATGCTGAAGTTCCTATTTTGCAAAGAGATGAAGCAAGTTGAGTGGCTGCCACATGAAACCAGGAAAACACTGTGTTTTCTTAAAAGCGGAATTTACTTGCCTTTCCATGTAAATGAGGGAATGCCAGTCAATCTGAACACTACCTGCATAAATCATTTTCTAATTAGTCCACATGATGCGAGATGCAAAGGCTTATAAACTTTTCAGTACACTGGGAAAATTTTATTTGTTCCTGCCTTGGCATCCATAACCTGAGCTCTGGGCCCTGTGAAGTGCTATCTCTGTGTTTGTCGTTGAATTCTCTTGAGAGGTGGGAAAATGATGAAAAACGCCTTGGTCACCGCACTCGCTAAAAGCAAGTCAGACCACATTTGCCCTCTGTTAAACTCATCCTTTTCCTTTTTCTCCAGAAATTTGCAAACAGACAAAAGACACATCTCTAACCAATAAGTGCTTATTTAGCATCAGACTTAGCCACCTCCAGCTGTTGTACGGAAAGCGTCTAGGCAGAACCAGACTCTGAAACAAGAGCTTGGGCTGTCTTGAAGTCTCCCAGTCAAAAGTTGTGACCCAACAGCTTCAGGAACCACCTAAATTCATGGGGTGTGTTCCTAACTGTTATAAATAAAGTTATTTCCATTTTAAATCTGAAGAAGTGCCCCAGTTTGGCACCAGTTCCTTGAAAATCATAATACCGTTGCCTACCTCCTCAGTGCTAACCTACTGGTTCGAGTACGCTCCTGTACACTCAAGTCTCCAAGCTGCCGGTTAAGCTACTGGTGAGGAAGAAGAGAGGTGCAGTGGGAGGTGGAACCACCCATTGAGCCAAAAGGAAATGTATTTAAAATTTAAAATTTAAAAAAAAGGCAAGAGAGAGTTATGAGGTCTACCATAATTTTTTTCCCCACGACTATTTATTCCATTCACATGCAACTGCCCTTGGATTAAAAACAAAGCAGGGTCCCCCTCCCACAACTCAGAACCGTAAGGAGCAGCTGTAGTAGAAGCGCGAATCGTAGCTCTTGCACATTCTTCTGCTGCATCGAATCTTACATTATTGTCGCATAGCGGCTCAGATTCAACCAGAGGAGAAAAAACATCTTTCCCTAATAGCATGGCTTAGATAGTGCTTAGTGCATCGACACGTAGCTCCTCTTGACTGGCATTAGTAGCTACAATTTACCACCGAAAAAAATATATCAGGCTTGGTGGTTTTGACTGTGCCAGTTTAAAAATGTGGCCTTTGCTTCGCTACTGTATCACTCCTGCTTCATACCAGTGAAATTCTATTACAGAAAATGGGTTTATGCCAGCATAAAATTAGAATAACACAATGATGAATCAGCCCCAGCTTTCAGCAAAAATAGGGCTGCGTAAAGAAACAAGCTGTAAACCTTCCCAGTATGCAAAACCCCTCCAAAAACCTTTCTTTAGGTTGCCTGGATCACCAGTCCAGTTTAAATGCAGATTCATGGTTACCGAACCGTTATGGAGTGTTGACACTTACCGCGTGGTACCCCTGTCACTAACGCCGAAGTACAGTAACTACTCCAACAAATCTACTCTGGCCTCCTCTTTGGCCAGACCGTTAACGTCAGAGGTAACTTTAAAAATGCGTTATTCCAAGGGAATAAACCTGATAGGGCACAGGAGGAACATCTTACCAAAGGATCTCAGAAAAAAATCAGGCTTCCAAATCCATTTTCAAAGATGACACAAACAATTCAAGACCCTGAGCCTTTGGGATTTAGGCTTTTACGTGCTGGCACGTTATCTGACATTGAAAGTAAAGTGTTTTGGAAAATTTTACCCTTCCCTAGGACAAAAAAAAAAAAAAATTCTGTTCCAGAGGCAGAAATTCAGAACGTAGGCACAATAACAGAGCAGGAGCCCCTAATTTGTAGCATGAATAGAGTAGCTTCAGGGATCAGCTTGCAACGCATGTGTATTACCTCCCTCCACCACCAAGTGATGCATGTGACTGTGGGGTTTCATAGACGGACATATCTTCCTCAAGATTTGGACTTGGAGAATTTCATTCCATTTCATTTTACTCCTTTTGTTCAGGCAATTAAACAGTCAGCAGACCTTTGGGCTAAATTTGTGCTAGTGACCTTCGCTGTGCCTGAGCTGCAGGTTAAGCATTCCTACACAAGCTGACTTCCACCAGTTAAACCCCAAAAGTGTATCTGTGGTTTCCCAAAGATTAACCCAGTATTTGAATAGTTCCGGAGAGGTGCAGTAAACCCCACCAGAGCCTGCGCAGCGCTGGGTCTGCAGCTACCATGCAACCCGCAATTGCGATGGTTTAGAATTAGCTTGAATACACCATAAAATCATAATTCGCATCTACAACTACAGTGTGACCAACCCCTTGGAGATGAAAAGCAATATACTCCGGTGTCACCTCTGGGAGTTGTCTCGTCTCCCCTTTTTGATATTGAAAAATTATTGCTGGAAGCGCGTTATGTTGTAGGACTCGGACACAAGAACCAGCAATATCATTTTGGTACCAACTCTTAAAGCAGCGTTTCCTTCAGACAGGGTAGATGTGACACCTGAGACCTCAAAGGATTTAGCTGTTTTATACAAATTCAATACACTATTTTAAGGTTTTGTGCTAATGATTTTGATGTATTGTTACACACGCTCGGTGTGTTTGACTGTAGCAGGGATTAAATAAATTGTGTTTTAAGGATTTAAGGTTGAGAGGAAAGGATTTGGCTATGTAAATTGAGGTCTAGGAGGTCCTTGGTTCGTTACACATGTCTTTGGGGTCTTGCATCACGTTCATTCTTTGAGAAGACTGCTTTGTATATTTTCAGATACATAGGATTACATAAAACAAAACTGAAGAGCATTATTAAACAGTTGTAAAATTAGCTTTGCAATTAAATTTAAAAAATAAACGTGTTTTTT
The DNA here is from genome assembly GCA_008711295.1 of Anarhynchus alexandrinus. NCBI lineage: Eukaryota > Metazoa > Chordata > Aves > Charadriiformes > Charadriidae > Anarhynchus > Anarhynchus alexandrinus. Next base: position 228,586 of record VUYV01000191.1, on the reverse strand, counting down.
TAGAGTATAGACCAGCAGTTTACATAAACAGAAAAAGAAAGTAAAGGATTTACCATGGATTCAGTTAACCCTTGGCACAAATAATTTAATTTTGCCAATGTGAACTCCTCTTCTGGTAATGGGTGTGCCGAGAAGCCCCAGAGCAAAAGTATTAAGAACTAGATTAACATATAAAAGAACATATATCAATATAAAAACATATTTGGTCTTGAATATGCTTTGCTGAAAAGAATGCCAACCTGGCCTCCTGGCAGGGTCCTCCTCAAGTCTTATTTTCATTACTTTAGTGGGAAGTGGGAATTGGCTGTCGTTTTTTACAAGACTAAATTTCAAAGGTATAAAGTACATTAAATATTTCAATTATGTTTGTCTAGAAAAAAATATTTATAAATTACCTTTATTAATAATAAGAGAAACCTGACAGTCAGAAATTAATAAATGATCTCCTTTGGGTATCAGCTAATAGTACTGCATCAATGACCTTGTTGCAGGAAAATCTCAGTGTTTTAAAGTGTTGAAACTTGATTTTGTGAAATCTGACTGAACAAAAGTCCAGACCAAAGAGGAAGGAAAAAACCAAAAATCTCGTGCCCAAGAGTTAACAACCAATATTCTTAAAAATGCTTTTTAACTTTCTGCATCATGATCTTAGATAACACAAACATCTGAATTTTCTAATAGGTGTTTAATTTTGTCTTCAGACTCCTTGAAAAACCTTTTGTTTTATTTTTCCTCTAATTTTAAGACATCTACAAATCTTGGAAGTATTAATCAAGCAACAGAAAAGAAACCAATACTTTACATAATGTCACACCAACAGAAAGCAATTTCTATGTTATTTAATTCCATAGTAACAGAAACAGAAGAGTTCAGACAGAAGACAGTGTAAGATTGTCATGGCACTTTGAGCAACCATGATTTGTAGGCACCTTCTTCCACCCTCACATGTATAGAAGAGTATCTGCCTAACCGAGCAGAGATTTCCCATAAAGAATTATCCAGAGAAACCACCTGAACTTCTGAATTTATGCTTAGATGGCCGTATTTGGCTAAAATACAGAAATGACAGATAACAGTTTAGCTTTGGTTGGATTTTTCTTCAATAATATTTCAATAATATCCATGTACCCAACATGTAAACGTTCATTATATCTCATTTACTGTGTTTGTCAGCATTTGAAGGTTTTTCTGGTGTGATTACGCTCGCATGATCCTTGACTGAAAGAATCAAGAGACAAGACAGACTGTGCAGTGTGTCAAAGAAAGACTGAGATTGGAGGTAAGATTGATAAAATAAAATAACTGTAATGATACAATACCACAGTCCAAGTTATTATGCAAGTATTGATGTTAAGGAGCTAACCAGGGTCTGTACTTTGTTTTGCTTTTTCCTCAGTCCTGTCTATAAATATAAACATGTTTAGTGAGACTTACGTGGGACATGGCGCCTAAATTGTTTCACCACGGTATTGGGTAAAGCCCAAGTTAGTGGCAGATGATTTTTGTGGGATACAGCCATAACTACTGGACTGCGCATGGTCCACCAGTGCCTTGTCACCGTTCGTGGCCAGCACAATGCCTACAGCCTCCCACTGCCATCTCTGGAGAAGTCACAGAGCAGAAAGGTGTAGTGACAGGCTGAAAAACGGAGAGTAAGTTTCCAGAAACCCACAGAAACAGCGGCAAAATGATTTAAAAATTAATTAAGAAGGAAGCAAAACCAAAAACTCCATGTGCAAGAAAACACCAGCCTGGACAGAGGAAATTCCATCTGAACATAAGGATAAGCTTCTTCACTTTGAGGGTGGCAGAGCCCTGGCAGTGGCTGCCCAGAGAGGTGTGGAGTCTCCTTCTCTGGAGATATTCAATACCTGCCTGGATGCGTTCCTGTGCAACCTGCTCTGGGTGACCCTGCTCTGGCAGGGGGTTGGACTAGAAGATCTCCAGAGGTCCCTTCCAACACTGACCATTCTGTGATTCTGTGATTCTGTGTAGCTTTGCATGCAGTGCAGTCACTGGATAAGAAGCCTGAAAATCTACTACTACTTCTGCGAATACATATGCTGGTGAAAATAATCTCCTTCTGACCTGTGGTGCTACAATGCAACCCTCATTTGCTTGATGCATGAGCTCAAGCAAAGGCTTCAGACCTGCCACACCGGGTTTGCAGTGGCTCCAGCACACCTGAGTCCACACAAAAGCAGTCAATCACCTCTCTCTCTTCATCCTAAGCAACATGAAAGTGGGGTGCAGAAATGTTGTGTGTGTCCCCAGATATGGCCATGCTGATACTTTTTACCGAATCATAGAATGGTTTGGGTTGGAAGGAACCTTAAAGCTCATCCAGTTCAACCTGTTCAGGGACACCTCCCACCAGCCCAGGTTGCTCCAAGCCCCGTCCAACCTGGCCTTGAACACCTCCAGGGATGGGGCAGCCACAGCTTCTTTGGGCAACCTGCGCCAGGGGCTCACCGCCCTCACAGGAAAGAATTTCTTCCTAATATCTCATCTAAATCTCCCCTCCTTCAGTTTAAAACCATTACCCCTCATCCTATCGCTCCACTTCCTGATAAGGTGTAAGCAATGTGTCCTTATTTGGGATTTCTCATTGGATGAATGTCACTGTTCCTAATTAATTTAGACTCTGGAATTGCATTATCAAGCCAAAGTGTATAGGAAATGTATGTTAATCTTTTCTCTCAGTGGAATGGGAAATATGAAGTCATAAATGATCCTCATGCTTAATAAATAGTTATAGTTATTACACATGATAGGAGACCAGATTGCACCATTCTTCCTCATAATGCGTGGTATCTTCAGTTTCTGGTGGCTCTACTGAAATTAATATTGATATATGGAGAACAAGTTATGGCTCAAAATGAAGAAGCCTAAAAAAAATTTCATTTTGGTTTCTGGCCAATAATCATAGTACCTCCTATAATAATCCAGTAACACTCTACCCCTCCGTCAACAAGGCTCTGCCTGGATGCATATATCAAAGAAGGGAGATGCAAGGTTATACAAGCTCTGGATTACATTCTGTATGCTTGCACTCGCTTTCATAGACAACTGAGTGCAAAAACATTACCCAGATATGTATATTTGCAAGTGTTCAAAGCTGTTGGCAAAATTTAGGCTTCGTGTTGGTGATGTGGTATTTCTTTTTTTTCTTAAGTATTACAATCCAAAGCTTTTCATTTCTTTTACTATTAAACAGTACAACTTTTTTAAAGCCCTCTCTCCATTTTTCTCTTTTGTTACTTTATATGCCGTCTTCTTCATGTCTTACTGTGTTTAGCATTCCTTCAAGCATTGTCTTTCGTCCCCAGAATCGTTTGAATCCAAAAGGACCTTTGCTGGGTCATCTGTCCATGTCATCCCTCCTGTGTGGTGTTACTTCTTTTAATTTGTTTGGTGCAAAACCATCTCCAATAGACGAGTAGCTATTTCACCTTGGATACCTTTGGAGACAGTGACTCCCTAACATCCTTTGGCAGTTTGTTTCATTGTCTATCTGTTTTTATAGTTTCAAAGTTTTTCATAATATTTAACCTACATTTTCCTTGCAACAGCTCAAGCATATTACTCTGTCTTGGGTGACTAATGAGAATAATTTCCCTTGTCCCTTTACATATCTGTAGAGAGCTATCATGTTTTTCCGAAGTCTTCTTTTCTTTAGATTGAACATCCCACTTATCTTATTAACCTTTTTCTCCCCTCACAGATCTTACTTTCCAAACCTTCTATCATTTTCTTGATCTTTCTTTTCTTCATTTCATGTCCCATTGCTCAAATGATAAAAGGAGAAGACAAAAGCCAAGGAAAGCTGTAGGCAAGCTTTTGAAAACAAAGCAGAAAATAAGAATTTGTTTTAATTCACACTCAAAAATACAAGTACAAAGAATAATATATCCAACTGAAAATCACCACTGGGGGGCTGATGTGCGCATGCATGCAGGCTGTGTGCGTAATTGTACGGCTGTTCGAGTCCTTTGGAAAATAGTGTGGCTGCATGTCAAGATCTAAAGCAAAAGGAGTGAGATTTCAAAACAGAAATACAGACTCAAACAATCCCTCGCCTATTGAAATAATTTGTCCTTGCCTCAGCTGCAGGTCTCGTTTGATTTATTTTTTTTAAGCGGTAGTTTTGATGTTTTTTGCTTCACAGCACTACAAAACAAAGTAAAGAGAACTTTCCAAAAGTAGTGAGGAGCTAATTTAGTCATGTCTGACTTGGGATATTAGGACAATACAGCTCTGTTAGCCGTCAATCTTTAAGAACACAAGAGCTGCGATACCGGGTCAGAAGAGAAGCCCACGGCAGCGTCCCTGGCACTGGCCAGCAGCCGGTGAATATAAGAAGCAGAACACGTTGTACTGACAGGGTCTGAGCGCCAAATGTTTTAACTCAGAAGAATTTAATTTAAAATGGGTTTATTGTTCAGTTTGACCTCTGTAATTGGTTTGTTCCCTGTTTCATTGAGCTCATCCCTCTCGCTCCCTTGTGCAAAACCGACTTCCACAGGAACTCTGCTGGCGCCGTATGAATCAGTTCCAATTAAAAACATTACCACTGATGATGTTTAACTTGCCAAGAGAGACGATAAGTACCAATTTGAATCGGCATGTTTCAGTCCCGAAACAAAGGCGAGTTTTCTGTGACACAATCTGGGAGAGAAAGCAGACACATTGCAGTTCTTTGCTCTGTTTAGGATTACTTGGGAAGATTCATTTTCCTCTTTTCTCCCTCCCCCGGCCTCCTTCGGTCCCCAGACAACTCTCGTGTCAAAGGCAGAAGAAACCGGAGTGTTATCACTACAGGGGACTCGTCTAAAAAGTAATTAAACTGCTCAACCAGAACTCTTATTACCATTTTCCTTCACAACTTCATCCAGAAAACACAAAGAGTGAACTGAAAGATAAAACATCAGAAACATCTCGTAATGCTGTTACATTCTTATGCTAGATATTATTCCACTTAGATCTGAGGGGTGTGTGAGGAAATACCACTATTCAAGGATCACCGCTCTTACCGCAGGAGCCGTTAAAAACCGTTGGGTCACTGCAACAGGGTGGCAAGTTTCTCATCAAGGGCACTGCACTGGTGGCACAGTCTTATGGTGGATTCTTCAAGGGAGACCAGAGACTTTTCTCTGTCCTCTGGTGGTTTAGGGATAGACTGAACTCTGCACCCGGTGGAGAAGGTGGTTCAGTTCGCATGAATAACTGCTCCCTATGGCTTCCTAGGGGCTCATTATCTTTTCCAGAACTGTTAATGACAGGTGTATTATAATAGAAATTTCAAATAATATCCTCTTTGGAATAAAAAGTATGAACCACACACACAAAAAAATAATCGTTTAATAGAATTCATTGATTTAGCTTTAGGAGAAAAACCTGGTCTGAGTTATTAATGGATGGATTCCACTTTGAAAGTGTAATTCAACCTTTACAGTTGTAACTATGCTTTATGCAGTAATATATCTCCCTTCTTACCACCTCTGAGCTAACTGCTAACATGGTCACCGGGATGCAATATGACTGATGAGATGAAGTGTTTTGAGTGTTTATATTTCAAAATATAAGCAAATTTGAACTTGTTACTCTGGGCTAGGGAATATTAGAGCTGCCATTTCTGTTATAGTAAAGCCAGAAGAAAAGAGCATCTCCTGTTTTCTGTTTCCAATTCCAGCTCCCAAGAAACATCTCTTGGATACTCCCCGTTCCTTCCTGATGGAAGCCGCAAAGAAGCCGGACATTTCTGCGTGTGTCAGTCGGGTGGCCAGACGGTTGTGCTGACTGGGTGATGGGACAGTAGAGGTGATTTACTCTTCTCCTACCCCCAGTCCCCAGCCTAGCACTGTGCTCTTCCTGCACTCACCTCCACTCTTTCTTCCTCCTTCTCCTCTGTTGAGCAGAGATAAAAGTTGGTTAGCTCTGCTCTGACAGGACGAAGGTAGGGATCTCACTCCTTTTCCACTCGATGTACTAATGGAAATGTACATTGAAGTTGATGAAATTGACACTGTCCCACACGACATCCTTGTCTCTAAATTGGAGAGACATGGATTTGATGGATGGACCACTCGGTGGATAAGGAATTGGCTGCGCTCAAAGATTTGCTCGACGGCTTGATGCCCAAATGGTGATCAGTAACGAGTGGCGTTCCTCAGGAGCTGGGCAGAGAGGAACCTAATTAAATTCAACAGGGGCAAGTGTAGGGTACTGCATCTGGGGAGGAATAACTCCATGCATCAGCACAGGTTAGGGGCTGACCTCCTGGAGAGCAGCTCTCTGGAAAGGGACATGGGAGTCCTGGTGGACAACAGGATGACCATGAGCCAACAATGTGCCCCAGTGGCCAAGAAGGCCAATGGCATCCTGGGGTGCATCAAGAAAAGTGTGGCCAGCAGGTCGAGGGAGGTCATCCTTCCCCTCTACTCTGCTCTGGTGAGGCTGCATCTGGAGTATTGTGTCCAGTTCTGGGCTCCCCAGTTCAGGAAGGACAGGGAAATACTGGAGAGGGTCCAGCAAAGGGCTACAAAGATGATTAGGGGATTGGAGCATCTTTCTTATGAGAAAAGGCTGAGGGACTTGGGGCTTTTTAGTCTAGAAAAAAAGAAGACTGAGGGGGGATCTTATCAATACTTATAACTCACAGAATCCCAGACTGGTCAGGGTTGGAAGGGACCTCTGGAGCTCACCCAGTCCAACTCCCCTGCCAGAGCAGGGGCACCTCCAACGGTTGCACAGGACGGCGTCCAGGTGGGTTTGGAATGGCTCCAGAGTGGGAGACTCCCCCACCTCTCTGGGCAGCCTGTGCCAGTGCTCTGCCACCCTCAAAGTAAAAAAGTTCCTCCTCAGGTTTAAATGGAACTTCCTATGGTCTAGTTTGTGCCCGTTACCTCTTGTCCTATCACTGGGCACCATTAGATGATCTTTAAGGTCCCTTCCATCCTAAACAATTCTGTGATTCTATTATTCTACACTAAGCTTGAAGAAGTCTTTTATAATACTTTGTGACTACTGACTTATGCAAAAAGTTGATGAAAATAGCAAACGCTCACATGTATTTTGAACAAGTTGGTGTGGGATTGGCCCTTGACTCAGAAGGAGAGGATCATTTTACAGATTTACTGGCTTTTCCATAAAAGATTGGAACAGCAAAGAAGTTGGGAAGGGGAGCTGAGGGCTTTGAAGAGAAGCATTGTGGGGTGGGTGACCCAGAGCACATGAAGCAGCTCACCTGCCAGATGTGTTGCCTAAGTTTTCAAGGATCACAGATTAAAGAAGCACCCAACTCAGTTACCAAAGCCTAGATCTGTACCAAATCCTCGATAATTCCCTTAGACCTGCACTTTCACTGTCTCTGACTAAACAGAAACTTGGCACATCATGGTCTCTGATTTCCAAGTCAGTATAAAGGATGTAACAGATTGCCTCTTTCTCTGTGTGTACAGTTCCCATCAAAGCACTTTACAGATATCAGCGTCCATCGTAATTATAAAAGTGCCATCTCTTAAAGATGTGCAGCTTCATTCATTTCACCGTAAGTCTGATCTTTTTGCCTCCAAACTTAGTCTGAGATGAGATCGTTTTGTAAGTATGGGAGAAATTACTAGTGACACGTGACATGTAATGCAATTGTTTAGTCTGTTTTCCAAAAGCGAGCTCAAGTCTCTCCGACATTATTCATACATACTTGTAAATGGTTTGAATGATTTGTCTTTTGAGGCGATTTGTTTGTTTACTATTGCTTACACTTATTTTTAATGAGTTCCCTTCCACCCATCTGTCAGCCGAAAGGAATCCCTAAACAAGTGTGTTCTTTTACTTTGAGATCCTTTTGTAATGCCAGAGTGGTGAAAAGAGGTCTTAAGGTAAATGACAATAAAGTGTTACCTCTATTTGCCATTCATCATTCACTATTTCTTATTTGCATTATGTGACTTGTCAAATGTATTGTTTCTTCTCAATGAATGAGGAATTAGAAGGTGTGAAGCAAGAGAATAACAAAGGTGTCGAGTAAATAAAGCACTTCTGGTTTGTCACTCACCCACCCTAAACTGGAGGTGGAAATTGGCATGTTCAAAGCAAGTGCTGAACCAGAAAGGAGCAGCAGGGTAGCCCACACAACAAAGCAGAGACTGAGATGTGCTTTACATCAATTCCTGAAAGACAAGTGATGAGGAAACTATACCCAACACTTGGGATAAATGAGAGACAGAACCGAAGTAATCAGGAATGAATGAGTCCCATAATTACCATGGTTAACAATCCGTTCTATTCTCTTTCTCCCTTGGTCATACATTTTGAGTGAAAAGCTGGAAATCTGGAACCAGAGGAAATAGAGAAAGAGCTTTACCCTGTATTACTGAAGCAGTGGGAAGAAAGGAAGATTCATTCTCATTCCTTGCCCCTATTGGAATGAAAATAGACCCTCATTACTGCACTGATGACAAGCATACAGAGGAAAGAATATTTGCATAGCTCTACCACCTTTATTATAGCAAATATAAGCTTTTTTCTCTTCTTTTGGGAAAAAAAAATCATTAAGTAGAACTGGTAACTCAAAACAGTAAACTAAAAGCTTAAACCTCAAATTGCCTCTTTCTACTAACACATCTTACAAGTTATAGTGCATTTGTTATTTGTAAAACAAAAAGGCATCAAAAAGATTTCCAACAAAAATAGATTAGCAGCGACTCCAAACATTAAAAATTCCTCTTTCTTTTTTTCTTTTCCAAGAAAGCCATTTCAGGATTAAATTGTACCCAAAGGGCTTGCAATTTTATCAATAGCAGAGGAAGCTATACTGAAGAGATACAATTTTCATCCATTCTGTACTTGTATATAATCGTTTTATTTATATAACCTTTATGGGGTAATGACACAGTCTACTTCACAACAGTTGTACTTTCGTGCTAGACACTGATATAAAGCCTTCAAAAATTATATCACTGCAGAGTACTTGGAAGGTACCAGTGACTATCTCTACTCTTCACTTTAGAGGACTCATTATTATCAACTTCTTGTCTTAGTCCTTCCTTGCTGTTATATTTTGAAGGTGGCCAAAGTACTTTTGGAACGTATAGCAGCATTTCTGATAAGCGCAGTTTCCTTAAGAACATCCATACAGGGGGTTCAAGTGACAAACAAGAAATTGCCCATCTCAGCAAAAGACTATCTCATGAAGTGGGTTTGGTTCGGTGGCTTTGAATAGGAAGAAGAGGAACTATCCAGACTCTCTAAACTAGAATGAAACCTCCACAATCGTACAATCACACAATGCTATCTTGTGCTGAAAGCCAAAGTAAGTTCAACACTGTTAGAGCAAATATCTACTGATCGAAGAGGGTGGCTTTAACTCTTAGATCACAAATTTGCAGTATGTTTTCCACTTAGATAATGCTGCAATGTCATCAGTGCGCTCTCTACACTGCAGCCCTGGGAAAAAAAAAAAAGAGGCAGCTACTACGAGAAGTCTTCACTTCAGACCCTGTTCTACAGTGTGGTAAGAAAACACAGTGATGTCCAAAAGTATTTGTAGCTATCAAAATAAAATTGGGCTTTCTTTTCTGTTACAGCGTGAGGTTTCCAGTTCCTTTACTAATGCAGTTGTTCTCTCATTTCACATCCTGAGCTCATGACCCCCTTCCAGTTGGGACCTTCACCTCTGCAGCAGAGCTTGGATTGGTCTCATCTTCTCACACGTGCTAGCTGAGGTAGCAGCCCTTTAATTTGGAGCCACTGTTTTAGAAGCAAGAGTATTCTGAGGTTGGTCTCAAATGTCTGCTCCTCTCCCTCATAAATGCCAATATTGAACGATCTGCAAAAATACATACAAACTGTGCTTTTCACTGGTCTTTTAATATATGAACACTCAGCTACTTTAGTATTTGTAACTCAAACTAGGCAGCTTCCCATGCGCACACTTCAAAAAGAACGAGCTGAGACCCGTATATGAACCCCTACCAAGTGCCTGCCCTTTGGTACTCCCGCTGCAGTGAGATACAGCCTTAGAGACTCTGTTTGTTAGTACAAATTTTTGGGGAAATCTATAACAGCTGTTCAATTCAATTTCAGTATGCTGGTGAAAATATCTAAGAAATTCAGGAGCCCAAGCACCAATAAAAGTATGATAAGTTTAAAAAGCTGTTTGGACATTCCTGTTCTGATTTTGAATCAGACCTTAAATGCCAAAGAATGTAGGATTTGGAATTTGACTTGACAAAGCCTTTCAGCAGATGCATAACTTGGAGTATGTAAGTACTTCTTATATACTTCATTAGAATAAAGTCAACTGGATGCCCTGTGCAGAGGTGCATCAAAGATAAAGACGTACATTGTTCATCTCAGAGACTGGAGTGTGCTGAAGCTTCTTTTCAGGCAATATGTCTATATTGTGAAGAAGAAATGGAGGGGAATGGTACACACCCTGGCCACCGCCCAGCAAGACCTGCAATGCACCAGGGTATACCCTTGGTCCTGAGAGTGAAGATGTGTTTCTGAACATACCAGTTAAACAGAACAGAAGCACCTTACTGAAACTGGGCCAGCCTACTGTGTTGGGTTCACGTGGCAAGGTTTTGGTCTTGGTGGGGCTACAGGGGTGGCTTCTGTAAGAAGCTGCTAGATGTTTCCCCCACGTCCAACAGAGCCAATACCAGCCGGCTCCAAGAGGGACCTGCCACTGGCCAAGGCTGAGCCCATCAGCAATGGTGGCAGTGCCTTGGGGACAACGCAATTAAGAAGGGGAAAAAAACCAAACTGGATGACTGCAGCCTGAGAAATGACTGAGAATATGTGAGAGGAACAGCTCTGCAGACCCCAAGTTCAGCGAAGAAAGAGGTGAAGGATGTGCTCCAGGCGCTGGAACAGAAACTCCCCTGCAGCCCGTGGTGAAGACCACAGTGAGACAGGCTGTCCCCCTGCAGCCCATGGAGGTCCATGGTGGAGCAGAGATCCACCTGCAGCCCGTGGGAAGACCATGGTGAGGCACGGTGGGACTGTGTTGAGCTGACCATGGCTGGACGCCTGGTGCCCACCAAGTTGCTCTATCACTCGTCCTTGGCAGGACAGCAGAGAGGAGAAAATAAGATGGAAAAACTCATGGGTCAAGATGAAGGCAGTTTAATAAAGAAAAAGCAAAGGCCACGTGCGGAAGCAAAGGAAAACAAAATATTTATTCTCTACTTCGGATCAGCAGGTGATGTCCAGCCCCTTCCCGGGAAGCGAGGCTTCAGTACATGTAGTGGTTGCTCCAGACGACAAATATCATAATAATGAATCCCCCCCCTCCTACTACTTTCTCCTAACTTTTATTGCTGAGCAGAAGTCATATAGTATGGAATATCCCTTTGGCCAGTTTGGGTCAGCTGTCCTGGCTCTGTTTCCTCCCAAGATCTTGCCCACCTCCAGCCTACTGGTGAGGTGGGAATGTTGGGGAGACAGCTTTGATGCTGTTGGAGCACTGCTCACAGTAGCCATGACACTGGTGTGTTACCAACGCTTTTCTAGCTACCAGTACAGAGCACAGCACTATGAGGGCTGCTGTGGGGAAAATTAACCCCATCTCATCCAGATCCAATACGCCAATTCAGGAAGGATCATTTGGTGTCAAACAATTTTGATATTAAAAAAAAAAAAAAATAGTGCGGGGAAAAAAAAACACAAAAAGAACCGCAACTCAGAATAAATTGGTTTTGTGATAGAGCTACGGTAAAATAACCCTTGAGACTTTTCTTTTTTAGTCATTTTAATGAAACTGGATCGGGGGATAAGGTATGAAAATCATTCCTAAGGTAAACAGTTATTCTCTGTTGTTTATACAGACCACTAGGAATGTCAGAAGCCAGGTTGAAAAATGAGTAAACCTCATTTCAGAAGCAAATGCAAACTGACATACAGACCTCTGGCACGAGGTCAAGAGAAGTATCGTTTGTTGTCTTCACGCTAAAGGAAATCCCTGCTTTCCGCTGAACAACGGGTCAGACTTCTGCTCAGTGTCCCTGTGCTGAAATGTGCTAATCATGTAGGTATTGGTGAAGAAGTGGCAAGAAAATAACAAAGAACATATACCCGTCGAATGAAACAAAAGCCCTTAGGCAACAGTCATCTGAAATACCTGTTTGTAAAAAACTAATTGTACTTGGAACTGAAATGCCACCTCCAAAGAATTAAGGTTTCATCTTTGCAAGTTTTCACAGGTAGTAGGATCAACGCCCACACTGGCTCAGGTTTGCTGACAAACGCGTTTTGGAGTTAAGTTTCTTTCCTCTTCCTACAAAGGGCCACTTTTGGACATGATACTGAGCACAAGATATAGCAGTGGATATACGTATAGGCATACATCTGTGCAAAAGAATCTAGTCTCAGTGACATCCACAGCCCAAACGGGGAAGAGACTTGGTGCTCTCCTGTTAAAACAATTATTCAGAAGGGAATAATTGGTGCTCATTAAAAGCATTGGCCCGACTGTGCTGGAAAAGATGTAAACACAGGCGGGAGCCCTTCGAGCTTTCCACGTTTGCCCCAAAGTGCCTTTGAGCTGACCTGGAAAGTATTTCAGTCTCCTTCCTTGGCCTGTCTGCTGAGGTTGCCAGTTGGGGCACCAATTAGCGCCTCCTCGGCACTCCTTTCATGTGACTTGCACACCTCTCTAGCAGGCGGGGAGCTGAGGTGGAAGAAACGTGTTTAATAAGGAGAGAGAGAGAGGCTGAATGGAATGAGAGTAACTCCTTTCAAATGTGAGCACCTCAGCCAGCGTTGACCCGGGTTGATATCTACAGTCACCACCTGTCATGGCTGTTACCACCCTACAGCTAATTACCAAAGTTTAGATTTCCATTTTTCTTTTTTCAGGTTCTAGATTACAAACACTAATTTTCAGTTAGCCATACACAGCCCGCTTCTGGCACTGTAAATATTCTTCTGTGCCAGACAGTGAAAAACACAGTGGAAAAGCAGAGTGAGGAACACCCTTCCTTTTTATCTCACTCCATTTACTTCTCACCTCTAAACCTAATCTTTTTCCTGAAAGAGGACAGGAAGATGATTTTTGCTGAAATTGAATTCAGTGGCTCCTTCATTGCACAATTTAATTACTATTCACATGATTTAATAGAGACAGGACTCATAAAACTGATTTATTATATTATTATTCTGTTGTGATTACGGAAGGTGTGGGTATATTCCTGAAGTCTGAAAATTCAAGATAAGTTTGGATATCAACTCCTTTACTGAGCGTGACAAATGCAGCGAGTTTTTGTTTCAGCAGCGAAACGCTGTTCCGTGATAATATTTCCTCCCTCAGTGTTTTACCCAGCCTGGGATCTTTTGCCATAACGATTTTATTACCAGCCTGTTATTTACAGCACAGTATTCATGGAGTTAACGGCGCTACAGGACCTGCGCATTTCGCTTTTAACTCTTGAGGGAAACACGATGCACACAAATTAATAAAAATATAGGGGCACCGTGCCAACAGGTTGGTGGTCTCAGTCAAGTTGCCGGTGCAGGAGTTTCCCCATTAAATAGCACCACCAGTAACAACAACTGCGTTGCAAACCCTAGCTGAGATGCCAAAGGTTTAATGAATGTGGGGGAGGTTACCCTGAGACTAGGATAAGACACGATTTTCGAGGAATTAGAGGGGGGGAAAGTTTCCATCACTGTTGTTATGCTGTAAATAAAGACAGGGCTGGAGCCTGAAGGGCTGTCAGCTCGGCACCTTTCCTGCTCTTTCCCCGGGTTCTCGATTGAGCTTGTTTATTTTTAAAGCATACATGTGGCTAAGATTTCCTTGTGGAATATTTTACCCAGAGTATTTTGTAGACCTGAGAGAAACAAGAGAAGCCGAGCTACCTTATCCTGGTGTAAACCAAGTGTAGCAGTGAACAAAATGTGAAATAAAAATTACAAATATGCAGGGAGCAAGAGTTTGCGAGAAAGAAAAATCATCAAGAAATGAGTAATTTCTAGGATTATTATTGTTAGAAGAAGCCTAAAAAGGAGAGTAGGAGGTATAAAAATGTATAAATGTTAGGTGTAAAAGTTATCAGATAAAAAAAGAAACACATATAAAACTTAGCAGAAGATTTAGAAGAGTATACCCAGGTTAATCCAATAGAATGTTTAAGAGCTCTGTAGTTTCCCAGTCAAACAATCTTTTAGAATTATAGGAATTATTTATGTAGTTAGGGAGGCATGCAGGCATTGACTGTCTATAGACAAGATCACCCGAAATAGTAACCAACAAGAAAAAAAAAATCTTGTTTGAAAAAGGCAGACAAACATTGGGGAACTTTCCCGTTGTATTTCCAAGGTACTGTCCTATTCTTATGAGAGATACGGAGATGCTTGAAGTCTTCCTTGCCGGGACTCAGCATGAAACGTTCACCATCTCACCATCACTTAGGACTGCGAAACTGTAAAACTTCCAAATGGGTTCTACCACCGAGTTACAGGATGGGTTCACAACTAATTGCTTAGGACTAGAGAAAGCACAAAAATTAAGATCAGACAGAGGTCTACCAGTTCTTGCTTGTGCAACGGGCTGCTCAGATGAGCCTGTCTGGTCTGAAGAAGTCTCAGTTCAAAGTTGTGATGGATGGGGACACATTATGGATCAGTTTATGGTCCATCTGTGCTCATTAATGACAAAGGTATAGTAAGTAAATTACTCATGCTGTGAAAACGATCTTGGTAACGGTAATCATCTCAAGTTAAATGGAAGGACTAAGATTATAATTCGGAGAATAACTAATTTTCAGTTTCCTGGTCACACATGCACACTATTTCAGTAAAGCAAAAATGAAAATTGTTCAGAAAAACGAAAATATTTTTGTTTTCGTGGCAAGAAAGATGAACAAATGAAATTGTTTTGTGTCATCCCCAGTATTTCACCTCCTTTTTCTTCATTAATATTATACAGAATTGCCCTCAGAACATTTTAATTTGAAACGCTAGAATTCAAATATTCTTGCTTTTAAAAATGTTGTCAAAACTATTACCTAAATCACCACAAACTTTTGTTCAGGAAAAGAAGGACCTCAAATCTTGGACGACAAAGCTCCCATGCTTAACGGTTCCTATAGTTACATCCCTCCACCAAGGAAGACTTTAGAGAGTCTCCCTGAAGTGTTTCATTAAGTTTGATCATATGGCAAGTGTCTGTAACTACCACAGAACATCCTACACTGCCTGAGCTTTTGAATGCCCCTCTGTGCAGTTAAAGACAGTTGCAACTACCAATTTAGAATTGTAGAATAGACTCATAGAATAGTTTGAGTTAGAAGGCACCGTTAAAGGCCATCCAGTCCAACCCCCTCCCATGAGCAGGGACATCAACTAGATCAGGTTGCTCAGAGCCCCGTCCAACCTGGCCTGGAATGTTTCCAGGGATGGGGCATCGACCACCTCTCGGGGCAACTTGTTCCAGTATCTCACTACCCTCAGCATAAAAAATGTCTTCCTTATATCTACTCTAAATCTTCCCCACTTTCAGTTTAAAACCGTTCCCCCTCATCCCATGGCTCCCCTCCCTGATCATGAGTCCCTCCACAGCTCTCCTGGAGCCCCTTTAGGGACTGGAAGGGGCTCTAAGGTCTCCCCGGAGCCTTCTTTTCTCCAGGCTGAACACCCCCAACTCTCTCAGCCTGTCGTCCCAGTAGAGGGGCTCCAGCCCTCGCAGCATCTTTGTGGCCTCCTCTCGACATGCTCCAACAGGTCTATGTCTTTCCTGCGCTGAGGGCCCCAGAGCTGAACGCAGTACTGCGGGTGGGGTCTCACCAAAGCAGAGTAGAGGAGCAGTTTACAATTTAAATAGATTCTGTAAAGCTGTTGTTCTTTCACCTGCAAGTCCTTATCAAGATCTCCTTGCATCTGTGCACCACACACAGAAGGATGCAGAATCCTTATGAAGAGTGACATCAAAACACCCTGAGCTGAGATACTCGTGCTTTCTGAGCTGTTAAAGATAAAGAGATAACTTGGGGTGAGATAGGAGAATGCAGAGAGAGATCAACTGGATGACAGTGAATGACTTCACCTCCAAGGTGGTGCTTTCCCTTACAGCAACAAGCTTGTTTTGTACAAGAAGATATGTTATGGCTGATAAACAGAGATATGATTCATTCTTCACTGTTCCTTTTAGAATTTCAGAAACCTTCATTATGATCAGGGTGGTTACGTTAGGCGATAGTTACGTGAAGAGATATGGAGGATATTCACAGAGTTTAACTTCAGCCTAATGAGCTTAATTATATGGATAAATTAGGAATCGCAGCCTAGCGAAGCTGCACTCGCTCGCTCGCTCGCTCTCTCGGGGGATGACAGAGCACTCAGCAGACCCCACTTAGACAGTCAGTGGGGTTTACGTGCCAATTCTCTGAACAGAAGAGCTTCACGCTGAAGTCGGGGGGACCGCGCAGAGGTCCAGAGGCACGGACGTGTCGGTCAGCATCCAAGACACGGGTGAGGCTTAGAGGCAAACGCCAGCTAGCAGCACGCTTTGTTTCTGTTTGCAAGGGGCAATACCTGCTGGAAGAAGCCTAGCAGTAGAGACATGCTTTGCTCAGAAAATCACTGTATCTTTTCCCGGCAAGAGTATTTTTTGAGAGAGGAAGCTATGTCTTTACTAGAATCATTTATTGGAAAACACTGTTCTAAATTATGAGAAAATGGGACAATAACTGAATGTAATTAATAATACAGGGGAAGGAGAAACTTAAAGTGCTGTATGAAGCCACACTGGCTAGTTACATGCATGGATTGGCTGTGCTGAGATACAAATAAATACAGAGAGTGACACTTTCGCTAAAGTGAGGGCTTTCAAAGGCTCCCTAAGGCAGCTGACTTTCAGTAAGCCTAGGACAGTCCAACACCCTCAAACACCTTTAAAAATTCCAGATTAAGCAAACTGGTAAACAATATTTGAAGGAGAAATCCCGATACTGCTATTGTTTTCATTATTCCACTCTTAGCATCTCGTCTTTAACGCACTCACTTTTGGATTGCGCAGAAGGGAACCGCTGTCCTGCGGGAGTTGGGCTTTGTCAGGGGTACATGCAGGGGAGCTGTAAATACAGTCAGAATAAGCAGGAAAACCAGTAGTTTATAACAGAGATACCTGGGGTGCTGACTGTAACTGGAGTAAAGCCACCTTTGTTGCTTTCAGAAGGTAACACACCAGGGCTATGGATATTTACATGGACTTTGGCACTCATTTTAGCCCTGGTTTGCAAGCACAAAGAGTTACTGCTTCAGAGAGGACTCAGTCCTCTTTTCCTTTGTGTGCAAGTGCAAAATGTCACATGCAAATAGAGACATAAATTGGTTTTTAATCATCTGGGTGGGCTTTCGCACACTTATATGTTTTATCACTAGTGCAAGCAGATGACAATGCACAAAACTTACACAGGGCAGCACAATGTACTCGGGGGCTCCCGGGTTTTGCCTTTCTCTGACACAAGCAATCCACAAAAGATATTTCTGAGTATGCTACGGGTTCTGTCTAAGGATGTGTCTGGGCTGTGTTTTGCAGTAACATAGGATCATAGAATCATGCAATGGTTAGAGTTGGAAGGGACCTTAAAGATCATCTCGTTCCAACCCCCCTGCCCTGGGCAGGGACACCTCCCACCAGCCCAGGTTGCTCCAAGCCCCATCCAACCTGGCCTTGAACACCTCCAGGGATGGGGCAGCCATAGCTTCTCTGGGCAACCTGTGCCAGGAGCTCACCACTCTCATAGTGAAAAATTTTTTTCTGATATCTAATATAAACCTACTCTCTTCCAGTTTGAAGCCATTCCCCTTAGTACTATCACTACATGCCCCAGTAAAAAGTCCCTCCCCATCTTTCCTGTAAGTCCCCTTTAGGGACTGGAAGGGACTCTAAGGTCTCCCCGGAGCCTTCTCTTCTCCAGGCTGAACACCCCCAACTCTCTCAGCCTGTCCTCACAGCAGAGGGGCTCCAGCCCTCGGAGCATCTTTGTGGCCTCCTCTGGACGCTCTCCAACAGGTCCATGTCTTTCCTGTGCTGAGGGCCCCAGAGATGGACGCAGTGCTGCAGGTGGAGGCTCACGAGAGCAGAGCAGAGGGGCACAATCACCACCCTCAACATGCAAGCTTGCTCTTTTCCTCCAAGTAAATATAAACTCACTCTGCAATATGATAATCTGGTCAAACAACATGAAGACTGTTTGCGTGGGCCTAAGCCTAAAACGACATAACTTTGCTTCCAAACAGGATCTGATAGCTCAGGACCAAGCCCAGGCCAGCAGGAGCTGTACAATCATAGAATCATAGAATCATAGAATGGTTTAGGTTGGAAAGGACCTTGAAGATCATCGAGTTCCAACCCCCCTGCCATAGGCAGGGACACCTCCCACTAGACCAGGTTGCCCAAGGCCACGTCCAGCCTGATTGCACAGTTACAGCTGGATCCCATCCCATCCACCCAGGGAAAGCCTGTATCCACCTACTGAACATCACGTTGGCACAGCCTGAGAGACACAGGCTGTGATTGAATGATGTAGCCAACTCATCTTTAAGGTAGCTGGTACTAGATCAAAGATGCTGCAGCCGCGTGACAGGAAACGCTTCTCCCGCGCTGTCAGCTGTGTGAGTATAAACTCACTTTGTCACCTCGTATTTGCTCGAAACATTTGGGTACATACTGGCAGGCTTTTTGCTGGATCACAAGACTTCCCATAGCAAGCATAAACCTGATGGAAAAGCATAAAAATGGCATGCGCTAACTTTCACGTCCTTTGACTGATCTGACAAAACAACCGCGAGCTCACTCCTCTGCTGACTCAAATTTCTAACGCTGGACAATACAGCAGTGCACTGTTCGGTATTAAAGGCTGCAGAGCCTTCTCTCACCCTCAGGGTGGGATTTTCAAAGGGGCTCAGTCTTCTCCTAATTCGGCAGTAGGCGAAGGCAGTAGAAATTTTACTACCAAAATCACGGCGGATAACTTTTGCAAATTCTGAGCTTTTGCCTCCTAATATATTGGCTTCAAACCCCACTGTTAACTCTAGTGGAGTTCATTACATGCAAAATTAAGTACTCTATAAAACGCTGCATTTTGAACAGCAGGCATCAAATATGAATATAGCCAAAAGCTGAGCTGACAGAAAAAGGCGTTTTCTTTTCCAAATAAACTGCTGTTTAGCCCTTAGTTTCTACGTTTTATGTAACAGAGTAACCCTACACAGCAGGTAAGATAGTTGACCACTAGTGACAGAACTCACTGCGCTGGTTTAGGGAGCCAGGTTCCCCAGACATTGCACAGAGGGAACTAGACCCCTCAAAATTACATCCGCAATGACCAGCATGGGTGAGTAGAGAGATCTAAGCTGCAAAGGAGGAAACTCAGCCGAAAGGGTATGTCTTAAACCCAGCTCACCTCTGGGGCTTGCTTCCTTTATTACAAGCACTCGCTACGCAGTCTTGCATCTTCTCCTGGAGCTTAGTACCGAAGCCTAGAACAAGTGGTCCTTTCTTCTCATAAGGTGGTGGCAATGGAGCTTTCTCCATCCCTCCCTGGTATGGGATGGCTCAGTGGCTGGCGTGTGAACTCAGCAAGTAATAAATTCACGTTCTTCCACTGCCTGAGAAGACTCAGACTTCACCTCTAAAGAAAATCACCGCACAGGCTATCCTGGTGTGAAGGAGATGCTTTCAAATAATTTCCACAGAATCATAGAGCCATAGAATGGCTTGGGTTGGAAGGGACCTTAAAGATTATCCAGTTCCAACCCCCCTGCCCTGGGCAGGGACACCTCCCACCAGCCCAGGTTGCTCCAAGCCCCGTCCAACCTGGCCTTGAACACCCCCAGGGATGGGGCAGCCACAGCTTCTCTGGGCAACCCAGGACAGTGCCTCACCACCCTCACAGTATTTTGATTCAGTTTGGAAGAACACCCAAGTAGTCCCTTGTAGTGTGGGGGTGCAGAAGCACGGAGCAAGCACCACTATCTGCCTAAAGGCCTCCCTGGGCAGGAAAGTCCCAAGTTACACTTCCTCCTGCATTTACATTTTCTGGTTTTGTATATTGTCTATTCTGTACTAAACAGCCTCTGAAAAGAATCACCAATTGCACAGATGTTTTTAAATGTACTCTGACTCATTTTTCTTTCTCTGTTCTCAGTTTAATAAATCTGTCACCACAGTTTGTAAGTGCTCATTCTATTTCTGTAGTTTCATTTTCTCTATTCATATTCTTTTTCACATATGTATAGTAATCTCTTGACACACACACATTGGCAGTTAATCTATAAATATTTGCTCTGGGAAAAAATGATGAAGAATTTCTGTTTCCTTTCAGAAGCTGAGGTTGGTTTGTTATTGTTTTTGTTTTCTTCAAGCATGTATAGGAATCTCTTTCACAGTTTTTCAAAATCCTATTTGCTTTTCAATATAATGTCATGGGTTTGGTTATATCTGGCAACATCAAAGCCTACAAAGCAGGGTGCAGGGGAAAAGGATTTGCCTTCTTGGAGTGCTTCCCGGAAGACAGAATAAAATTCTCATTTCCAGTTTCTGCTCTTCTAAATTTCTTACCTGCCATCATTAAATAAGTCAGTGGCAGGAAGTAAAGGAGATCCTGCCTCCTTTATCTGTGGATCTAGCTGCTGAATTAAAAAAAAAAAAGTAAATAAGACAGAATATGTCTTTTGAACTGTATTCTAATTCTATATAGCAATATTTATCCCTGATAAATTAAAATACAGATATGAAGTCATATACATCAGCTACACTAACTGGACAGTCTCTTTAGTGGTTTATCATACCCTTACAGTGGGTCCACATTAGCATTTTAGTTCTGTTTAGGAGCGCATCTTTAAGTGCATAGCCTGAAAAACCTTCATTTTCTGTGGTTTGTTTTGCATCACAGAGCTGCCTCTGAGCACATGAATTCAATCCCTGTTTAGAGGAATTCAAGCTATGGGATGTACCGAAGAATATATACGTTGTGTGCTCCGGTTGCTGATGGAGATTCAGTCAGTGGGACCAAAAACTAAAGCAGGTGTGAATCAAAACGCCACTGAAACGAACCCCAATGTGAAACATAGTGTGGACACCAGGACAAGACCACTAACTCTTTTAACACCCTTACTGTGCTGCAGTACTTCGTAGAGTGACACAGCTTTACAAATCTCTGAATCTCCTCTGGGAGAGCCGTTCTTTCTCCTCTGAAGAAAAATGACTAAGCCAGCTGAGGCAGCTGACTCCAACACAGAAGACTTGGGGAGGTAAGAGTATCTCCCATCATTTTCGGGTCCCGCTCAACCTACATCAGCTTTTACAGCACTAGATGGGAAAGCAGTATTTAGATACAAGACCTGACAATAATTAAAGTCTTCTCAAAACAGGTGAGTCTACACTATTTCACTCATGAACAAACAATTCAATTATTCATCTCAAGATAGATGGAGGTTTCACTTCTCATTAGACTGCGTGTAGTTATCCGGCAGAATACACGGCAAGGAGAGCACCTGCTAGAAGGAGTCCTGAAGACTTTTTTTTTTTTTTTAAAGGCAAGCTAATTTTATAATCAGCAGGAGGAATTTAGTTTGTCAGTTAATTAATGTTAATATTGTTGAATCATGTACTTTGAGGAATAATTTATCTCCATGAAGGCCAGAATACTTCACTTCAGTGTGGACTGAAACATGCCCCATGGGCTTGGTGTTACCCTTCACAGGCTAGAGGCTGGCTTATCTTTTTCCATAGCTGTCATTGAAAGTTAGAGATATGATGAAGAAGCTGATTGAGAAATACAGTGTGAAAAAGCTAAGATTTAAAACAATATAATATTTATTTGCCTCCCAACCAACATTCTGTTTCCTAGACCATTATCTGTTAGCTTGAGTTGCTTATACAGACAAATTACTATCAGCTTGTAACATTTTACATCATTTTTCAGTTGCAACAGGGCAGCTAAGTACTCTTTTAACTGAAGAGTATACCATGGTTTTCTTTAAAGACTCAATTGGCTTCACAGCATATAGCTAATGAGCTATCTAAAACTGTATGGGCGAAAAGAGCTCATTGTGATGTGTCTTATTCTATCTGCAAAGGAGTCTTTAAAAGCTCTGATCACTATCTCTATACCATCCACGAACAAAAGGAGACATTGGCATCAGGCAACAAGCAAAGTATTAAGTTGAAATGTTAGAGAAAAAAAAGCTAATTAACTAACGCATGGTTTCTCAAGGAGATGGCTGCTGCTGGAAGAAGTAAAAAGTCTTCTGTCATGAAAAAAAATGTTGAAAGCCATTTAAGTCCAGGTAGAACGCAATGGCACTAACAGATGGAAAAATCTTCTTTTTAGCCTCATTTCTACAATAAACAAGTGCACTTCTCACTTCTCTTAATATAGTAAAGGATGGAAAGAACTGGTTCATCACTATCATGATTTTGCCAATTATAAGAAGAAACAACTCTTACTGGTGAATATAGATGCTTTGTGTTTGATGTTGTTCTCATTCCACTACTCTTCTTGCTATGGTAGGCAGCTATCTACTTCTCACCTATGGATTGGCATGGGGAATTTTACCTTTCAGATAGCAGGAACACTCTGGACAATGATTTATTTCTCATCAAACAGCTAAGGTAATTTAGAATCCCCAGATAAGGGGAGGAATTTCTTCGGTGCTTCCAGAAAGATCCTGGAGTTGTGGAAACATTGAATTAAGAATCACCAAATGTCCAGCCAGCTTGCACAGACTGTAAAAGTATCACAGACCGGTATCAGAAGGATGTCCTTCCACCTAGGTAGTTATGTATCAGAACATAGAGGAAGGCTTGATCTGACGTTTTTAAGAGAGCCATAAGTAGCCATCACCTCACATTCGAATAGTACTTTGAAGCACCTTAACTCATCCTATGCCTTGCTGTTGATCATATCCCTATTTCTTTTGAGATTTTCTTGTTTATCTGTTGTTGATGATGTTGATGGTAGACAATTCAAATCGCCAAGGTCGTGGGAGCGCCCTTTCTGCTGGGTCTTCCATGCATTACGAGAAATTGCTCAAAGGGTTAAGCGGAGTTTGTGTGGATCATCAGTGACATCCAGTGGCTACTTAGGTGATCACAGGTGTGCGGTGCCGATCCAGACTCCCACTGTAGTGGAGTGATACGAACTGAAGAGGACGTTTACTAACTGCCTGCGTTCCTTGTCCGGGCCGATCCCTTACTCTGTGAAAAGTTATAATTATGCATCTATTTTGCAATATTATTACATTTAACTGCATATTTCTCTTCTGTGGGGTCCAGTTCTTCCAAGTGTACTTTGTCCATCGCTTCACCACAAGTAGAAAATGGAATTGCCCAGGAGACATCTCTTATGTCAAGAGTGTATAACCAAGCAAAAAGGGCAATCTCATGGGGGGGTCAGGATGAAAGGAAAGAAAAGGGGGAAAATAAAAAAGGAAAAGCTTTTAGACCCCTTTCTAGGACCCCACCACTCTAAGTCACACTGTCTAAACTATGTGGTGAACTGGAACATCAGCACTGAAAAAGAAAGCATGGATGGTCTCTGTTACATTACTTGATGAGATTTTATCCAGTCCACGTCTTAAATCTCTTCTTCTGGTCATAACCAATGAGACATCTTCCAGTTTTAGACCTAAAATGAAAACCAAAATGATCTAATCAATTCTCTACCACAGTATTTTTTGGTTTTGTTTTGTCTTAAATAAAAAACAGCTACTTTGAAATCTTTTTCTGTCTTTCCTAATTTCTGTTTCAGTCTCATTCTACATATACTGGGCTGTCTTCTCATATCTGCATGTTATTCCCAGGTAGTCCTCACACAGTTTGAGGTTGTCAGTTGTAACCACGTCTGTGTTGTCCTTGATGACTTCTCAAGCTCTGCTAGAACTTTAAAACTTTCTTCTAGCTATTCCGAACAGCTCATGATTTCCACCTGTACTGTATATATTTATGAGCCATGCGAATAGGGTGCAGGTCTCTGCCTCTCCTTGGTGGCCTGTCTACGTACAGAGATTTATAGGTCTATTACAGACTTTAGCTAAGGAACTTTCTTGTCTACCCAATAGCCTGCCAAGCCACCGCCGAATAGGTACACTGCATTGAATGTACCAAGCAAAACAAAAGACTTGTCCAGCTCACCTAACCACTGAATTAAAACCATCTTTTGTTGCCTTCTCAATTGTTCAACATTAAAAAAAAAAGGTAAACAAACCCCCACATCTTGGTACTATAAATAACTCACTAGCCAGTTCTCTAAATAATCAGCACTAACGTTTACATAACTCAATCCAATGCTCGGCAGCATAAAAAAATGCAGAAATTGGGTTGTGACACACAAAATGCTCTTCAAACCATACTAATTATTTCAACCACATCCATGTTTAGTTATCCAAGACCACGTACACAAAAACATAACCATTTTGTCCAACCAGGATCTCTTTCAATAAAGTCCAGATGCCAAATGTTGGTGTTTTCATATCTGGCCAACAGTCAATGAAATACAAATTATTGTATAATTTTGATGCACAAACATTTATTTATTCAAACTAGAACATCATAAAGTGACGTATTTCTAATACAGCCATGAGTAAATTTCTTTTCTTTCTATGTACAAAATACTCCAAACGCTGGTCCTTATGAATTTACCCAAAAGACAACAGGCAAGTGCAGAGATACAGGGCAGCAAATGGAAGTTATACTGGTAATCACGAATACGTTTCTTGTGACGTGAATATTGATCTCTATTAATTTTCTGGTGCTGTCTGGGTACACCAAGAAAGAGTTTGTTCCCTTGGTTACAACAATGTATCTTGCCACTTCACACATACAGATTCAGTCTATAAAAAATGATCATAAGGCTGAGACGAGATAAATTCTTCAGCATCAGTGCAGTGCATATTTCATGTATGTAACCAGATAAAGGAAAATTATTAAATGGCTACACTAAATCAGAAGGTTAGAATACCTACTAAAATGAACAAAACATAGAAAGATAGATAGAAAATCATTCTGCATTTCTGTCAAGTCGGGTGATTATTTTATTTAATATCCTGACAGCATTTTACTTTTAGTAGTAATGATTACCAAAATAACAGTTTAGTTCTTCCACAGACTTACTTTTAAGGGAGGCAGTAAAAACATTGACACAGCTTTTAAAATATTAAACAGTGCTATTTTGAAACATCGCTTTAGAAATTGTCTAAGTCATGTAAATTCATCTGCAAGGCAGAACAGGCTGAGGGAAAGGAATATACATAGATCATTAAAACTAGGCATACATTTTTAAATATTTGCTGTCAGGCATTTATATCATATCTCTCAAGTTCCCCTCAATATTTGTTCTGAATTGATTCTAAAACCTAAACACCATCACCGGCACTGAATGAGACGAACCCAAAATTTGTTATGTAAAATAGATGGCACAACTTCAAATCACAATTGGAAACACTCTCAAAGGCTTCTGGGGGATGAAACAGCATCAGACGAGGGAACCTCAGGGATAGTTTACAAAGATGTCTGTTCTTCAATCACTCTTTAACTCAAGTAAAGTAAAATTTTGTGACTTTAGCCAAATGTAAAACACCTCTCATCCTAACAAAAGCAAGGCAAAATTCCCTCTTGTATCCTTTTCCTTTTTTCAAACATTAAATAAGATTTTTTTTCCTATTACAAAAGCAGTTCAAAACATGTACTTAGATGAAGTTCTCTGTAAGAATGGTGCATTAGTGACAAAACCCAGGTTTTTCAAGTGGAAAGAAAGCTAAATATGTAATTACTGTCTTCTGCATTCTCCATCTTACTGGGAAACAAGAGGATATTTGTTAAAATCTACTCAAGTTTTGGAAATATTTCGAGGAAAATGTGATGTTTCACTACTCAAGAAAATCTATATTCAACTTTTTTCCCCCCCAGGAAGGTACAGGTTATTTTGCCATTGTAATTTATCCAAACATATTGAGTTTTAAACTCACAGGAGTTCCATTTGTCCATTAATCTGATCTCCTCCGTACCACAGCCCGTCCATGTCACACACAGATTCCTACGTCCACAGTAAGTATTCATGTATATTAAAGACCAGAATGTGCCTTCCTTACTGAGTTCATTAAAGTTACCCTGTGCAAGTGACCCTCTTTGTGAGGAAAAGTGAGATGGTACTCCATGGGCTTGATTTACCATATTTCTCTAGTTTTACGTTACCAAATTCCATCTATAAGGTCCTTTGTGAAAACAGAGGGCAGAATCTGCTGCCAAGAAAAGGAAAAAACAATCTCTACTTTGTCTCCTATGCCTGACCCTTCTGCTGAGACACGCATTCATCTTCATTTACAGTCCAGCTTAATATACTGTAGTTTGACATCCTAGTGGCTGAGGCCACCGTGCAGTTTGCTGTAATGCTAAAGTGGAAGTGAAAGAGGCAAAAATACCATTTTTGTCACCAGATGGAAAGATGAGCAGAATGGG
The DNA here is from genome assembly GCA_008711295.1 of Anarhynchus alexandrinus. NCBI lineage: Eukaryota > Metazoa > Chordata > Aves > Charadriiformes > Charadriidae > Anarhynchus > Anarhynchus alexandrinus. Next base: position 202,116 of record VUYV01000191.1, on the reverse strand, counting down.
GTTTGACGGGATGCTTAATACGTGTGTTAGAGAACGCTGTTAAAATGGCAGGTCTATTCCTTAACGGGATGACTTTCTTATCGGTACCCTCTACTTTTCAAAAGCAGACCTCTGGCCACATCCCACCATCTTTTCTGAAAAACTGAACAGCGGCTGACTTTGAAATTAAAACCGCCACATTTGCGGTGTGAGAAAGTAAATAGAATCTGGTCCTTAATTAATTTGTTACCAAAATGATATAAAACAAAGTCAGAAAGTTGTTAATTGGTCAGTTGCCACCTACAGCAAGGATAATATCATATGGACCTGATTCTTTCTTTCTTTTCTTTTTTTTTTTACTATTTTTACCCCTTATTCATTTTCATTCTTCATTTTATAAGCTCCTTATCTCTCTTCTCTATTTTCTATGTAACAGAGGAGAAGGTGAAGGTTCAACCCAATTTCTTGGTGATTATTATTTTTTGATAAAAGGTATTCTTTGGTACATAATAGAATAACCCAGACAGAGCCAATTATCTCTATCACATTGAATAAGAAAATCTGCCATTTTGGTCAAGTTTTACACATTGAATGTTAATCACATTACTATTTGAAAATCTAGTTAAAGGGGTTTTTTTATATATATATACAATTGATTCACCAGCCTTCCATTTAATTCGCTTTCTAATCTTGGCATGTATTTAGAAATTAAATAATTACCAGACAGAAGGTTTGGAAGAACAGCAGAGGTGCAAATACCAATTCAGCACCTAACCTGCTTTACCTTGATTGAAAGTTAAGAGTTTGCTAACACTGCTGACATGGAAGTTTCTCTTTGGATGCCACAATGGTTATAGTCTGTCTTGCTAAACAGGGTGTAGTAAGACTCAAAAACCTTGGGTTGGGACTGAGTCTTTCTTAAGTCAACATAAAGCCCACATGAGCTAAAAATACGTTCATGCTTCTTATAAATATTTTTTAGAAAGATATTTGGAATGCCATGAAGCCAAACTACATTAAGTGTGCCTAGCCCCTTGCATAGTATAGCTACAAGGAAATACACATTTTCATTTAACATGCTGAGCTATATTTACATATTTCGTAGCTTTCCACTGCAGATATAAAAAAAGGAAACAATTACAGCCTTGTAAGTCCACTTCATTATCTAAATAAATGTTGCATTATATTATTATTACATTACAACCAAAACTAACAAAATATATTGGAAAGATTTAATCAGCTTTGCTGTCTATAGATCAGAAAGTCGATGCGTAACTATCAGGGATTAGTTTTTCATCTATTCTGTTATGCAGACAAGGAGAAATTATTCTTGATCTGTTATTCTGCTTAATGGGGAAAATCAAAGTACTGATAACACAGACTTTCAAAAACATTAAGGCATCTGGGTGTCACTGAAATCAAAGAGAGTTAAGCTGTTGGTTTTTTCTGAAGATTTGTGTTTACATTGATTTCAACTTATTACCATAGAGACATTTACGCTATGACGCAATTCTTTGTAGAAGCTACCATTTCATTTTTGTTCACAGTCTTAAAGTTGCGGCATGCACAAAAGAAAAATGCGTGGCTATAATTGACCGAAATGTAGAAAGTAAAGTACCACAATGTAATTAGTGTAGTCATCTGGGAAAGAAACCGATTTTAAGAGTCATTAAGATACACAAGGCTTCTCCGTGGAAATAAGTCATCTCAGCTTCACTTTCAGCAAAAAATTAAAGGCCCACCAGATAGCGTAGCCATTCAGAGGTAGCGTTGGTTCAAAATGTTCTGGCCGGAACAGAAAAGAACGAGACAATGGTCTGTTAATTCTGGAAAGTAAAATGAAGATATCTTTCATGAAACTGAACTTTTTCAATGCTAACATTCCTTGGAGAAAAAAAAATAAAAATAATAAAAACCAATGTAAAACCAGTAAAGTTAGAGGCTAGCTGATGGCTGGCACTTCTGCAGCCACGCGAAGCACATAACATCAAAATACATAACAGCTTGGCTGCTGTATAGCCATGTAAAGGGATTTCTGCAGTGTTCCCATTCAGGGTAAACTCACTGGAAGCAGCAAAAAGAACAGAAACTCTACTCAGCCACGCATCAGCCAGCAGAGTCAGTTTACTGTACCTGGGGAAAAATGTCACACCCTTTAAAGAGCTGTAGCAAATTATTTCCAGAACGAATGAGGAACTCCAGGAAGTATTCTGAGAATACACTATCACTTCTTATAACAGATGAAGCCCAAAAGGCACTGTTTAGTCAAAGATATTAACTATTAAACATAATTTAAGAATTAATGGCGTCATCTGAAATCATATATGTGAGCCGAGAATTTAAGGAAATGGGAGTAGCAAAGCGAGAGGAAAAATACTGAACTTGTCCTCAAAGATGCTGCATTATGAACGACACGACACCATTCCATCGACTCCTTTCCTTCAGGAAAAAAAAACAGATGTTTAAGATCCGGTGTCCCTATATGCAGGCAGACTATTATGCTCTGTAAATAGGTTTAAAATGTCCTAACATTTTGGAGGCTTTCTTATCTCTCGCTCATTTACCTCACTTTAGATTGCTTTCACACTTTCCCCCTTTTCCATTAAATTATTCAAGAACTCCTGTTTATAAAGGTCACAGTCATAAAAACCAGGGAATGGGAGCACCGGCATGTGGTTCCCGGGCCCAATGAGGCAGCACACAAAGTGGATTGTGAAGGACTCATAAAACGGAAGGCCAGAAGGAACCGTTAGATCATCTAATCTGATCTCCAGTATATGACAAGTCATTATATCTCACTTATACAGCCCAGTAATGAGCTCGGCTTCAGTTTCTGCTGAGCATGGCAGTGTTATCTCTTTGGCAGGGGCCAGTCGGCCAAACTGATTGTTAGTACCTCCCACGAAGGTGATCCTATACTCCATGGAAGTATTTCGGTGTCCTAGGAAAGAGGATTCAGGGAGACCTGCTGCTCAGAGCCGAGAGAAGACAGCGCTCTTCCCAGCTTCATCCTCCTCCTGGCAGAAGTGCCGTCCAGCCCCAGCATTGCCTTGGGGATCCACCACAGACAGGGGCTTCGACAAGCAGAAACAACTGAAGAAAGACTCATGAGCTGAGCTGCATTGTATGATTTCTTGCTTATAGATCCCAGCTGAGTTAAGTTAATGAAGCTGCTGCCTAATTAAACCACATCTTTTCCTTTTTTTCTTCCCTTTTGCATGCCAGGGACAACAGTTGTGACTGGCCAGTACTCACACTGGTGTCCTCGTTGCTTTCATTGGTAGTTTTGTTCCAGTGCTTAATCATTTGCGTTGTTGAAAATAAGAGTAAACTATTGTAAAAGGTGACTAACTTCTTGTTTGAATTTATCTCGCTTCAGTTTGCTGCCACTGTTTCTTGTTACGACTTATTCCACTTGTGAAAATAAGCCAACTGACATCCAGTGGGACCGCTAACACACTTTATTCAGGTCACCTTCCAGTCTTACTTCTGACAAATAGATGCTTTAGACAAATAGATGCCGCTTCTGAAGTCTTGCACGCCAAGTCATTTTCGTGCAGTACTTGGACGATGCCTGCAGCTCTGCTCTGTACCTTCTTCAGTTTCCCGTGTGCACCCCAGGTCTGTGTGGAGCAAAGCAGCACTGGTTTCACCAGCGCTGAAGGCACAGGCGAGCTCCCGCTGGCCCTGTTTACCCAATCCTACGTGCCCGTGGACCACACAGACCCTTTGGCAAAAGCTTGGCGCGGTTTGATTTGGTCGCTCTTTCAGTAGCAACACGTATGACCCCTACAGTTGTTTTCAGTAAAGTTGTTTCCCATTCTGTAGATCTACTCTTACTGGTTTTATTCTATATGCAAAACTTTGGCTGTATTAATTTGGTTGTCTATTTAAACTGCCTGGTTAGTTTATGAGACACCAATCCTCATAAATCCTCCTCTCAGAAAGTGTTGTCCAGTGTGGGAACAGGCTGCCCAGGGAAGTGGTGGAGTCACCATCCCTGGGGATATTTAAAAGATGGGTAGACGCGGTGCTGAGGGACATGGTTTAGTGGTGGACTTGGCAGTGTTATGTTGATGGTTGGACTCGATGATCTTAAAGGTCCCTTCCAACCTAGATGACTCTATGATTTTATCTCTTAAGCATATTGCCAGTCTTTATGTCGTCCATAAATTCTACCAGTTCTACCTATCTATATATAACTTACCTAGAAGCTATTGAGAAAGGTATTGAGTAACTTTGGATTCAATATCAAAAGCTTGCAGAAGCTCCCTAAGCAAAACCCGTTTAATAGCAGTTTCCCATTGATGGGTTGGGTTTTTTTGATCAGCATGTTAATTATTTTTTGATTTAGCTACATGTTTCTCGCTGATATCTCACAGCATTAATCTTTTTGTCAGAGTTTTAGTTATTAAATACATTAAAATTATACGTTCGTACATTATGGGCCCATTCATACGTGTTAAATGCCTCAGCAATAATTCAGCTATATAGTTACCTTTTTGAAGGAAATTTGTAAAAGGTTTGTTTGACACGAGTTATTTGCTATAAAACCACATTGAGTGGCATTAATTATATTCCTAAACAATACTTGCAGTAAACAGCCAGTGAACAATCCATCAAATAAAATATGTTTGCACACTGTATTTGGCCTCTGTCGAGAGAAGTCAGTAGGAGTGTTTCCATCGATTCCGTGGACTTTGGATAAGGCCTTTATCAAACACTTTAAAATAATGTGCACATTAATTTCAAAAAGCAGTCTGTTCGCTGACACTTCGTAAACACGTAGAGGACTAGATTTAGTGAAAAAGCTTACCCGCTGCAAGTGATTCATCCAGCTTTAGAGAAGATATATCTATAAAGAGTACTGAAATACCGGAGTTAACACTATTTCAAGGTCTTTCCTTTGCACTTCAAGTTTGTAATCACTGTTCATATTTCGTTGGCTTTTCACAGACAGCCCCGCTAAAAAGAAGTGGGATGCTTCAAATGCAAGTAAGCAGATAAATAGCACAAGGCTCATGGGTTGGCCTCAGTAGGAATTCTTTAGAAAATGCTAGATGAGAAAATGAATACCCTGTTGCTAAGTTACCTTTGTTTCATTTAGTGCCATAATTATTTGTTGCTTCAAGAAAAAGCATTGACATTTCCCCCTTAGTCCCTGCCATATGGAAGAGAGGCTTTTAAGATTCTCTTATGAGAGGCGCACGTTTATAATATATACCTTTATGTTCTCCAAGTGCAAGAATCAACATGCTGGGGGATAATCAAGACATTTCAGGCTTCAAAAACTTCTGCTGTGCCATTCCAAAATCATTCTAATATTCCTGACAGTTTCTTTTTAGAAGCAAATACAATTCCTAACTACTTCATTGTGTATTTCCCTACTTTTTAATCAATCAGGAAGTGCGCAGGATAAAATTATCTGCCATACACTTTAATCACTATGTGGAACTGTTGTTCCCTTCTGGAGGGTTAACAAAACAGATGGTGTGAGTGAATGGGCTCATATTTCAGTTTTTAATCACATTCAGCACCAGAGGTCTTATTTGGGTCCATATGATTTTTTATATATTTACCTTAAAAACGATAAGGAAATAACATAAATTATAAATGAAGGCAACAGCAAATGCCATCCTGAATACATGCAGTTGAAGGTGTATGGAAATGCTTTCCTGAATTTTGTGGCAAGTCATTTTTACCTGAGAAGACCAAAATATTTTGTGC
>VUYV01000191.1:96582-196370 GCA_008711295.1 Anarhynchus alexandrinus | reverse complement strand
ATAGAAATGTGTCATGGTTTAACCCCAGCCGGCAACCAGGACCACGCAGGTGCTCATGCAGCTCTCCCCCTTCCCCAGAAGGGCAGGGACAAGAAGGAGAAAAGGAGGGGGAAAGGAAAGGAAAAACACTCGTGGGTTGAGCTAAAGACAGTTTAATAGAATAATAACAGAAAATGAAAATGAAAATGAAAAATGAAAATGAAAATGAAAATGAAAATGAAAATGAAAATGAAAGAAGAAAAAGCAGTAGTAGTAGTAGTAGTAGTAGTAGTAGTAGTAGTAGTAGTAACAACAACAACAATGACAAAAGTCACTCTCACCACCCGGTGAATTGGTACCTTCCTGGACAGTGATCACAAATTTCCCCCGCTCCAGCCCACCCCTGTTTATGTACCGAGTGTGACATCTATGGTATGGAATATTCCCTTGGCCATTCCATTGTTCTGTCTATGCTCCTTCCCAGCTTCTATGGGAAGCTGAAAAGTCCCTGAAAAGTGTAAACATCGCCTAGCAACAACTAAAACAACACGCATTTTTGACATTCCTTTCACAGCAATCACTAGGAAGAAAATTAACTCTTTCCCAGCTGAAACCAGAACAAAATGTTAATCTTTTATTCTTGAAACAGAGAGGTTAAACGACACTTGAAACAAGTACAGGGAGATTAAGTGACTCAACCAATGTCACAAACTGAGTCAGTAGCAGAGCTGAGGACAATACCTAGATCCAGTATTAGATTCTGAATCTTAATAATGTATTTTGTACAAAATCTGAAGGCAGGAAATGAAACCTTTACTGTTCTCTCTTCCTCTTCCAGTGTCAGAAACAGCCTGGTACCACCAGCCTGTGGGTACAGAAATAACCAAGAGAGCATTTTGTACCCAACAGCAGCGCAGTGGCAGCAGGACTGTGAGCACTGGGATGAAGTGTCTCGTGGCTCTCAGCATGAAGTGGTGACGCACTTCTTCAGTGCTCATACACAGTAATACTGGAAGCCACAACAGGATGTCAAAAAGAGCATTTCAACCCTTCCTTTCTATATTACCTTTTGACTCACGTCTACAAAATTTGCAAACAGAACTTTTTTTCTTTTTTTTTTTTTTTTCCCCCCTCCCCTTATAGATTCATAAAATCTATGCTTGGAGATAGATGCATTGAGTCCGTAGTACCAACATGGTATGAACTAATCCATCACTCAAGCCAGCAATGCATGTTTTGTGAGCCAGAAAGGGTTGTCCAGTAATTTTATTTAAAAAAAAAAAACTCCAGGGGAAAAAAAAAAAAAAAAGGATCCATAGCAACTCTGAAGTTTCTGCTGTAATGTCAAAGGGACAATAGTTCTTCCTTCATTCAAATTCTTGACTGCATACTCCAAACGTTAACTACCTGAGCGATGAACAGACAAGACACTGGGATAAACACGTGAAAGAAGGTAACCTGTTTAGTCTGCTCAATCAAATAAGTAGGATGTCCTCTCTGTTAAAGCTCTCCCTTACACAGCAAAGCAGTTACCTTATTTCTTGCTTATGTGTCTCTTTAAACAGCAGCAGTTTCACTGTTATTTGACAATAGACATAGGTTCAGCGTTTGACAAGCAGTCAGAAATAAGGAGCTATACCCTTGAAGAATAAACTGTGTGCTGGTACGTAAAGAATCACCAAGAGATAGAAACAAACTAAAAATATTGCATTTCTTTAATCATTTCCCTTACAAGGTTACCGAATCAAAGAGAAAGTCCTGGTTTTATTTCAGTATCATTTCACCTTGCCTTCATCGACTCCCATGCCGCATTTTTACATTTTCTACCTATTTAAGGACCCACTGAGGAACATGTTCACACATTCTTACTCATTTATCTTTGTCACTTGTAATTACCACAGTGGCCATTTTCTTGCTTGTGCATATTCCCACTCTACTCCTCTTTCTTTCTTTCCTCCGAGGAGGAGTGTGGCACTCTTTATTCCAGGCACCCTTGGCTGTACCATCTGCAGGAAGATCAAAGACAGGGTCATATCCATCTAATAACAAGAGAGGAAACAATACCGTAGGTGAACACTCTATTAGCCTCCTTCTTCATTTTATTCAGGTCAGTGCTCAGGGACTTTCAGATGTCTTTGAACAAATGGATGTGAAAATGAAAGACAAGTTACAAAGAAATAAGTTTCTTTTCTTACGCAAGTTAGGCTGATAGGTTGGACCACGCTGGTGTTATAATAGTCTTTTCCCTGGGCAGCTCAGGAGGTATCTTTTCTGAACAATCCTCACCCTTCAAAATAAAGCATAAAAATCTGCTTCCATCTTGAGACTTGCAGCTATTAAAAAATGTCCAGAGGCGATAAACTGAAGACTTGTGTAGGATACCGAGGACATTTATTATTGACAGGAAATCAGTCTTCCATGATAGCTGAGCTGCAAGATCTCTATAGAGAGAGGACTAATTTCTCTCCTGGTGTAAATAGGCAAAGCTTTACTGACTCTGGTGGTGCTGCATTAGTTTATGCCAGCAGAGAATTTGAACTAAAATCTTTAATTTATTTTTGGATGCCTGGAACTGAAAGTTTGGGTCTCTGCACTGCAAAAACACCCTGAGAGTGGGGCTGCTGTGGAAGGGGATTTCTGGCTGGGTCTTGGAGCTTTGTCTCCTGCACCACAACTCCAGTGAGTTTCAGCTTAGGAGACTTTTCCATTTCTACCTGTCCAGTCTCCTTCCATGAATTTTTCGGTTCAGCTGACCGCCCCAAAGACTAAAGCGACTGTTGTGATCCTCTTAGCACAGCTGAGTTCAGCTGGTGTGTAACTGAGGCAGCCCACGTGGCAAAAAAATGGTTCTATTAACTAAAAAATGAGACACTGCATTTCTTGCTGAGACTTATGTATGTGACAATATGCTGGGCAAAAGTTCCAAATGCTTTTCTCAGGTGGTTTTTTTTTTTTAAACATAGTGTTCCTTCTATATTTCAGAGAAAGTCAGTGAAAGCGTGGAGAAATATTTTCAAAACAGAAGAGAGGGAAAAAAAAAACCCACAAAGATGCAGTTATGTCAATATATGTGCATATGAGACATTTTCTAGTGCTGATAATGCTGTCTCAGACACTTTGTCTAATGCTGGTAATATTGAGTGTTGTATTAAAATCCCATAAAGAAGTGTGTCTTCAGCATGTGTAAAGTTTCACAAAATGTCATTGCTATTGACTTTTGCATCCCCTAGCTGAGGGCTTGCTCCTTTATTGGATTATTTTTTCCCAGATGGGATTATATGAACTCAACTTTTCATCTGCGGAAAAGTCCCAGGCAATTTAATAGAAAATGTATTCCTACTGCAGTATTCTGGAGGATGTTTCAATGTTCTTTTTGGTAACAGCTTATTCTCCGCTAAATTCAATAAATTTTTAAGTGTGGTCTCAAAACCCACAAATGATTAATTTCTCAGTTCAGTAGGCCATCTAAATAAGTGCCCAACTTCATGAATATGGGTAGTTTATTTGAAGTTATTGAGAGTACTTTACCACATGGCTAACTCTAAGTTAATGGCAAGAGCTTTGCTAAATTAGGATCATTGTACATATACAATCCATATGATTTTTCTAAATGTATTCTCTTAATACAGTAAAATATATAATTCTGTTGCTACATTAACAGTGTTTAAGGAAATTAGTTGATCCATTCAATGATCTTGTGTTGAAAAAGAATGATAATTCCCATCTTTCAAGGTTTCTTTGGGTAGTTGCTGTGGTTCATTATATGGGGTTTTTTTTAACAATTGTGCTAGTCATTTCAAAGAGGATCAGTAGGATGAGAGGGTGCATTGTACGAGGCCTTCTTGCCTGACTTGAATTTCATAGAATCATAGAATCATAGAATGGTTTAGGTTGGAAGGGACCTTGAAAATCATCTNAGATCATCGAGTTCCAACCCCCCTGCCATAGGCAGGGACACCTCCCACCAGACCAGGCTGCCCAAGGTCACGTCCAGCCTGGCCTTCAACACCTCCAGGGATGGGGCCTCAACAACCTCTCTGGGCAACCTGAATTTGGGTAAGAAAAAGAAAAACATCACGTAACTTATTTTTTAATTCCTATCATACTTGAGTACGTAATGCTATTAGTTACGTACTATACTTTTCAAAAGAGGAAATAAAAGATGGCATTCAACAAGGCATTGCTCTAATCAAGCATTTTCATACAGCTCCTCGCCGCTGCTTAGAGTACCAGATGTCTCATTTTCATACGTACAAATGTTGAGGTAGCAATCAGTGCCTAGGAATAGCTGTTGGGGCCAATGTTTTTGTTGTTGTTGTCGGGTTTTTTTAAAGCTTGTATTCTTTGAAATAACCCACTGACATCTGGAAAACTACTGCTAAGTAAGTGCCAGCACTTCATCAGACTATCATGTGGCTACATTGGCTCAACAGACTTACTTGGAACGGAGCCACAGACAGGAGCACAGTGATCTAGACTATAGCTGCAGCACAAAACAAATAACTAAAAATAAAATGAGTTCGTTTAATATACAAATGAATTACAAGTTGAGGATAAACAGACCAACAACAAAACAATGTCCCTTGCCACATTAAAATGAGAACAAGCTGTCTTTTTCCTCCAGGATGCAGAGGAAGAGAGGCTGGGAATATGAGCCTAGGAATTGATGCTGATGCAAAATATTCCTTTCGGAGCTGAGATATTTTGAAACAGATGACAAAAGTCTATTATTTTCAGGGCAGCTCATTAAAATGTATGAAGGTGTTGCCAGTATTAGAAAGATACCACTTACAATAAAGTCAGTAAATTTCAGAGAAGGTCATACCAGAGATCCTACATCAGGTGAAAAATACCTATACGGTGCTATAATGGGACTCAAGAATGTGCTGGCAGAAATTCAGGTTTCTTAGGTCACCTGTCATCATAACAGTGACTGCCGGTTCTAAGAGAACGATGAACGTGTTTTCAGAGAGCCCTCTGTGGATTCAGCAATTGTCTTCAGCTGCACAGTGTCAGAGCCCTTGTCTGTTCCAAAATAAGTTCGGATCAGTAGCACAGAGGTGCTTTGCCAAGTGCCGTGGACCATGCGATTCAGTGGACAGTGAAATAACGTGGCCGGAGACTAACATTTTGTAGACATGCATGTTCTGACAGTCTGGAGCTCAAAAATCTGTATTTACGGTCGAAGTTGTTGAAGGATTTTGTTGAATTGCTTTTGCATTCTGCCGGAAAAGCGCTGTCATTATTAATTGGTCTTTCATTTTGCTATTTTACAGGCAGTTCTCTAAATTGTCACAAATCACAGGCAAATGTTAAATTCTTTGGGACAGGAGCTGTCATTGGCTTTCTATTTGTAAAGTGCCTAACACAGTAGTTTGCCTCTTGGTCCACCTAGAATACCAATTTTAAATAAAATAACCATCACCTATCTCAGCTAACCTTTACCCGAGATAAACATAAATGATACAACATACACAGACTTGCAGTAATAAGGTAAAAATCAGTACACATTCTCCATATGAACTCTCCTTGCACAGATTTATGACCCAGGAGAGGTGCTGATTAAGTTCAATCCTTGCGTAGGGTGGAGAAGCGCTTAAGGTCTGGAATGAAATGTTTTCTTAGGCCTGAATACACTGTTTTCTTAACAGTTGAAAGGAGGACCATAAGATCAAATTTTCCACGCAGCTTTGTTGTAAAATGAGCCGGAAACGCGTTTGATTGTTCAGCTTTGATAACATATCCTTTTCTAGAAGAAGAATAAAAACAAGAGCAGCCACAATGGTAATAACACAGCCCATGTAAGCTACTGCAAGTGTTTTAACAACCATACTCACAATTCATGTTGATGTATGAACTTCAGTTTCCAGTGGAAATACTGTGCCCTGTAGTTTCCACTAAAGACAGGCCTTCCAACCTTTGCTTAAAAATCCAGGAACTAGAGCAAACGAGTCAACTGTTTGAGACCTCGTTAAATTCTCTTAATCGTAGTTTTAATCAGTTGCGAGACTGTTGACGCAAGCTCAAATATATTAAGCTCCAAGTCAGATCATAAAAGGCAGGTCTTGTTCCCAGGCGACGTTCAATCCTCTGACCACGGATGGGTTTCCAGCAGCCTCTGAAGCAACGTCATCCAGTTGACGTCAAGCAGTCACAACACGGGGCTCGGGAATATGAGTGCCCAGGGTGATTGGCTGGTCCAAATGCTGGTTTTAACTTAAAGGAAATCAAGAACTCCTGGCCCTCTTTTAACTTCAATTGAAACCTTTAAAGAAGTCTACTTTCAAAAGCAGCTGGAAAGCAATATTCCTGGTTATGTCTATTAACATGGGTACTACTTAAAGTATTTTTCATTGTGATCATTTTCTTAGAAAAAGATCTTTGTTAACAAAACACTGGGGGAAAAAAAAGAACAGAACGAGCAATATTGTACTTTGGCTGAAATAAAGGTTGCAGTTTCACAAGCCTTTTCCTTTAATTTCTGAAATAAAGCATTTTACTGTACTTCTGTCTTTCATCATACTGTACTTGAGCAAACAGCTGATTAAAACAAATCATGGGATCATTTGTGTGGCTGATCGTAATGGAATCCTGAAAAGTGAAATTCAGGTATTGAATACTGAAATATTGTTAACTAATATGTGTAAAAATTACTATAAAATTGGTGCTGACAGTTCATAGCATTACAGAGTTCAGGCAGTCCAGCTCTCAGCCCCTGAAGCAAGCTGAACGATCAAATCCAGCCATAACAATTTCAGTCGCCATGGTAGGAGTACACCACCCTTCAGCTCCCTTAATTCTGTCGTTGTTCTTGTGATCCCAGAAAATCTGTGCCTCTGCGCTGTTTCCACTCTACCATCTTCACCGCCACAAAACCATCACTTTGTGCCTCTCCACGAAGATTTACCTTTCCTCACAATGGATTCCAGCAGATAAAATTTGGAGCGGGCAGCTTGCCACCAGAAGTACTGACTCTCCAGTAAGAAAATCTCCTCTAATTTGCTGTACAGATCACACATCCTGGAGCTTCATCCGACTCCCTGATGTCTCATTTAGAGAATCTTACAGCAAATAACTAAAAGCCAAGATCCATGCATAAGTAATTGCCCATTATGAAAAAAAAAATAAAAGAAGCAGCTCTTACATGGGTATTCATCAAGACCATTAGAAGAGAAATTTTCTTTGCTTGTACTTGCGTATTTACTCCCAGAACAGCTAAGCTTTGGGGTTGAGTTGTATTCTGCCAGAATCAACTGGTGCATCTTGGACTCCAAAAGCCCAGGAAACAGTTTTCCTACTCCTCCCCTTATAGGCAAGGAGCTAAAGCATCTCTTCTGACCTCAGCTCACGTCATGACTTAAGGAAAGACACAGTGTCTGGTTATTGTGAATAAGAGTTCGTAGTGATGGGTCCCACCCTTATTAAAGTTAGTATGGAGCTGGGCAACTCAGACAACAGAGCAGTGGACAGCAGATTAACTTCAGTAGCTTTAGGTTCAAGGTTGTTTTTTTTTCTGTGAGATAGTGTAGGAAAAGAAAACTAAGGCATCGGTTTTAAGGAAAAGAGAAGATGATTCAAAATTTTGTGCTGGTGGTCTTGATAGAAAAATTACTACTTTGATAGTGATGCAGATGTACAAATGCAGTAGACACCATATCTTTTAACTAATTCTTCATGAAAAAGTCTTTGTTCCACTTGAAAAATTCATTATATTCAGTCAATCAACATCATCATCAGGTAATCAAATTCCATCAGCACAACAATATTTTAAAGATAATTTTTGCAAATCTCCAGTGTTATCCTGGCTTTCGATAACATCAAATGACAGAAGAACATTTCCCTTCATTTTGTGGATTATTTGCATTCAATATCTAAAAAGACCACGCTTTAAAAATAAGGGGGAAAGGATGAAGTGTTTCTAACTCTGAGAGATCTCATATAATTAAGCCTCCAGCTGCATACATTTTTAATATCACAGACAACATGGTAATTGACATATGTGATTCTGGATCACACTTCAGATTTTAAATTATTTCACTCGACTGAAATGTGTTTAAGTGCACTATCCAGACACTTTCAGTAATTCAGCCTTTAATGACTATCCGTCTCTCTAGTGCTACCTTTGATGTTAAAATAGTCTAAGAAATAATGTAATTTTCCCACATTCTCTTTGGGTTACATTCAGATGTTTCTTAAATATTTTATTTAAGAACTCTCCCTGACCCCAACCACAGCAAAAATGTGAAAAGATTTTACTTACAATAATTTTATGTCTTGTAGTTTGCTAAATTCATTCAGATGATCAGGACCTCAAAACCAGCATTGATTGCTGAATCTGAAATAACATCAAAGGAATAAATCAAGAGGTTACAGCAGACATAAAAATACGAGATGTAGCAATGAGTTCCTAATAATTAATGCTTCCAAGATTACACTGTCTAAGACCTTAAAGATATAATCATGTGCCTATGAATCAAAATTAGTAGCTTGGGAAGTTTAGTTACCCAGTGTGCCCATGGTCCGCTAGGCCAAAAAGCAGCATGTACGATCCAGTGCCAGATAATATTTAATTCACTAGCAGTGACCAGATACATAATTGAATGCTTCAGATTAATCATACTCTGCCATAGAAATCTCCGAACCTTGTAGGCAAATAAAGAAACTAAAAAGACTATGCAATCAGCATAGTTAAAAAAAAGCAAATCCATGCTTTCTCTTATTATTGTACATTATTCCCAGCTGCAGAGAAAATCTGTGAGGTTTTTACTTATTAAGAAAGAAAAGAAAAAAGCCCAGGATGTAACCTGGGGTAATGGTCTAAAGCCCTTCAGTATAAATGCTGTTACTAATGGAAAATTCTTGAACTGTTGCTGTATTACACCTTTTTTCTTCATTAAGAAGGAAGAGACAGACTGATCACAACCTCATATAACAACTCCAGTTCTAATTTTTTATTTACTTCTCTGTGTTGAACTCACCTTGCAGCCAGGGCATAGTTTTAAAAGCAAAGTTTGCTTTTGCTGGAAGAAGTAGTTTTCATTAAGGTGTTGGCTGGTTTTGTTAATGCTTTCATGCAATGGAGACACTTGTAATAGGGCTTCACTGAAAAATGCAGAGTTATTATAATTTTGAAGGGATTGCTTTGATACAAGAGACAGGTTTGTACAGGCTCTGGACAATTATTGTGTCAGAAAAATCAGTGTAGCTCTCTTACCTCCTTCCAGTAACTCTTGTCTTCCCCTTTCAGATCCCCTCTCCTCTTTAGAACCACTGAAGCCTGAGATATCCAGAAAGTATGTTCTACCACCAGTGTGCCTATTTATATGGTTTTTTAAGAATGTATTATGTTTGGTTTAGAGAATCTTCTTTTTCTTTACGTATTTTTAATGGAATCAGCCAGGGATCATTTTATTGATTCTTCCCTAAAGATTTTGTTTGGTTGTGGACTGAGATGCATGACCTTCTTCTGCTTCGGGCTACATTTTAATTAATCACTATGAGTAGAACTGATCCAGACAACATAGACTTCATTTGACAAGTGGTTTGTTTCATTGCATTTTGTGGGGTTTTGTGTTCAGATCTTTTTTCTAAAGAACATTTAATGGTATCTAAGTGTCCAAGCTCAACCAACCCCCACGTCATTCCTGTTATGGACAAAGAACCCCCACGAACCTTCCCCTCAGGCAGAAAGATAACCTTTTCTTAAAAAAGACAGGCTTTGTAATATGCCCTGCAGGTCAGCTAAACACTTCACAGGCTGAACCTAAAGTTGCCCAAGTACAACTGCAGTGTCATTTAGCAACCTGACAGAAAGTCAGTGCGAGAAGATGTCAAATTTCCACTCCTCAGAATGGAAATCTTACGACAGAAATAACCAATCCAGTCCTTCCCCTGTAAGTTTCATTTGAAAAATATAGAAAGCTCGTACAAAAAATAGTCAGGTGTCCATACGTTAGCACTGGTAGTGTCAGTATTCCCTTTATTACTGTTATCATCTTCATCCTCACACCCACGATTCTCTTGCAGGCGATGACTCATTACTATAGAAACCCTGTGATACCACCATGATCACATAGTCCTCTTGATAAGACTTGTAGAAAATGAGAGATGACAGTTGCAGAAACAGGCAGAGAAAGAATGGAGGANTCTTGATAAGACTTGTAGAAAATGAGAGATGACAGTTGTTGCAGAAACAGTCAGAGAAAGAGTGGAGGGCAAATCTGAGAAACATCAGTAAAGCTGGAGGGAACATGTAGGACCTCTTTCCTGGAGGCTGGACAGCTGAGCAGCAGTTTTCGTTCCGTAAGATCTGTGATTCCCGGGCTGCTGGTTCCTGCCACCGCCGTAAGTGGAAGAATCGCTCATCAGTTCCAGACTGGTTCGTGGACGGAGGCTGCAGAACAAATCTGGACGTCCGTGACTTCAGCGTGCGTTTGTCACGGGTGGAGATGGCAAGAACGAATTAGTATCAAAGGTACCGAAAGCAATTCCAGAGAGAGAGAGAGAGAGAATTCAGCAGAGGTTGATCCATGACATTTACTTGGCTTTATCTCACCAGAGTAATGTGCGCTACTGATTTTCAAGGCACTGATATGAGCAGATGAGTTTTAAAATCCTGGAGGGTAAGTAGGACACACAACACCTTGCACGTGCTGAATTTGTATAACTTCTCTCGGCAGCGGGCAGGCTATTATGACTTTATTGTTTCAGGATATAAGCCTATTATACTCCGCAAATGAATACAGTGACATTTTGCTGTATCGGTTGAAAAGATTAACAGTTCACAAAGCAAACTGCCGAGTGCGGCAAATTAAATACATTAAAATGCGCAAGCTTAAAACTCTGTGCTCCCCGCGCTATAAACTTACATACAATACAGTTTAAAGGGTCTCGGTGGCTCAGTTAATAATGCACTGGCCTGTCAGCTTTCGGGATGCAATTTAAGTCGGTTGGGTTGCAGCAAGCCATGGCAGGGTGTGTTTTTCTCAGCCATTAATGAACGCTGTAGGTAAATTGTGCAGTAAGAAGGTGGCCCCGAGGTGTATTAGTGTCACAGTAAATGCGCTGGGATTATTTCAGATGTTATTATTAAAAAGGTAAAAAAAAGAAAAAAGAGAAAAAAAGAGATTTTGGATGAATCTCAAACAGCTCAGAAGTGGAGAAGGACTGGAATAGGGAGATACGCTCTCAGTCTAAAGCGGGGAGACCTTTAACAGAGGTTCTTCTCCTGTGACTTGCCATTTTTAAATGTTTTCTCTAGTGATGCTTACCTGGCAGGAGAACTAGGCCTAAGCACTGCCCGGAATTTGCAAGAAAATAAGCATTGAAAAGTTCTGTGGCCAATTTCTGCTCTGTGGGCCAATTTCTGCTCTGGTTAGGATAGGTCTTTTACAGTTGTAGCTCTGCCTCACCCATGTGAACAGCGCTGATAGCCATGGTGTAGGTCAGAGAGTTAGAGGAATGACCAAAATCTTCCAGACTTACTTTAAAACATACTTATGAAGTAAGAGTTGTTCTACAGTTGACAGTATTTTGGATCAATTTTGTCTTCTGTTAAAACTGAAAGCATGTTTTTATGTAGCAAAACGTTTGATGTTTCTCACAGAGAAAAATAGGAAATAAATGTATTTTTTCCTCTGCCACTACCTTTTTACATTTACCTTTTTCCTCTGAAATGGAGGTTTTAAGCTACAGGCAATCCAGCTGACCATTGGAAAATGGTGTCAAAAAGATCCTCATGGAAAGAGACACAGAATATCCCACAGGGCTCAGCAAACTTTAGGATGAGTTTTTTTCATGCGACTGACCGTTGCATAAAGGCCTATAGGAATGTCTTTGGAAGCTTGCAGGATTTAATACAGAATTTCACATTTTTATTTTAAAAGATAATGGAATTATTATTTATTGAGTACCCACTACAAAATTTTACATTTTAATGTTTCTGCAGAAAGACTGTCATTCCTTACTATGGGCTTATGCCTTTTTGAGGAAAGAGGGCTTAGAATTTAACCAATTGTGGCTTTTTCTACCAGTTAGTTTTATTACCCTTATACTCGGCATAAGAGATATGCAGGTTGTTTTTTAAATTAAATGCTTTTGGGGGAACAATAATGGTCATTCTTGAACCAAAGTCTATATGTAGCTTCTAAGGACCAATAATTCTCTGGTGAATTTTACACGTGCTGTTTGCAAAATTCAGAATATAGAAACAGAAATATAAAAAAGTATCTAAGTTAAATAGTAAAAAAATCTTGCTAAAATTAAGTTATACTGATTATCATTATTCCCTTTTTGAAAATCTTATTAATATTAGTAGAAACCTGTGTAACAGTACTCTATCAAGACTCTGAAGTACACAAACACTTTCAAAGGACAGTAAAGGCCTTACTCAAAGACAATTGTAATTTTGCTCTGATAGCATAACAAAACCAGCAACTCTGCTGGAATAAGCCCAGCCACATTGATTTCCGAGGATCTGACCCAGCACTTGGAAGTAAAATCAGTATAAAGCAGAAGGAAGGAAAACAGAATGAGGGAGTTGCAAGAGAAAAAGAAAGTCTGATAGCAGAAGAAATAACTGGAAATCAAAAATCACAAAGAAGTATCTACCTGTGTAAAATTATAAAAACCTCCCCTGCTCTTAGGCTGTCAATGGTAAATCTCCTTTTGGCTTCAGGTTACTGATTTGGTTCTAGTGATTTTAAATTCACTTTTATGGATTTTTTCACCTATAAATACAAGTTGAAACATCAGTTCTTACTTCATACATTAGCAACAATCTCGAATCTTCTCCAGATACTGTCCAAGTTGCTGTAGTCTCCCGTCTTACCTTTACAATGCCTCTGGCTTGATTAGAAAGGAAAGAGAATCACAGACTGGCAGGGGTTGGAAGGGACCTTTGGAGATCATCCAGTCCAACCCCCTGTGCCAGAGCAGGGTCACCTACAGCAGGTTGGACAGGAATGCATCCAGGAGAGTTTTGAAGATGTCCAGAGAAGGAGATTCCACAACCTCTCGGGCAGCCTGTGCCAGTGCTCTGCCACCCTCAGAGTAAAGATTTTCCTCATGTTGAGATGGAATTTCCTGTGTTCCAGTTTGTGCCTGTTGCCCCTTGTCCTGTCGCTGGGCACCACTAAACAGAGTCTGGCCCCGTCCTCTTGCCATCTGCCCTGTCGATATCGATAAGAATTGATGAGATTCACTCTCTTCTCTTCTCTTCTCTTCTCTTCTCTTCTCTTCTCTTCTCTTCTCTTCTCTTCTCTTCTCTTCTTTAGGCTAAACAGCCCTGGGGCTCTCAGCCTTTTCTCATCAGAGAGGTGCTCCAGTCCCTTGATCATCTTTGTAGTCCTCTGCTGGACTGTCTCCAGCAGTTCCTGGTCTTTCTTGACCTGGGGAGCCCAGAACTGGACACAGCACTCCAGATGTGTCCTCATCAGGGCAGAGTATAGGGGGAGGATGACCTCCCTCGACCTGCTGGCCACATACTTCTTGATGCACCCCAGGATACCATTGACCTTCTTGGTGACAAGGGCACATTGCTGGCTTATGAGCAACTTCTCCACCAGGACTCCCAGGGTCCTCTCAGCAGGTCAGCCCCCAACCTGTACCAGTGTATGGGGTTATTCCTCCCCAGATGCAGTACCCTACACTTGCCCTTGTTGAACTTCACCAGGTTCCTTTCCACCCCACACTCTGGCCTGTCCAGGTCTCGCTGTATGGTGGCACAGCCTTCTGGTGTGTGAGCCACTCCTCCCAGTTTTGTGTCATGAGCAAACTTGCTGAGGGTACACTCTGTCCCCTCATCCAGGTCATTAATGACTATGTTGAACAAGACTGGACCCATTACTGAGTCTTGCCAGCAGTTGACATAGTTTATAATTTTTAACCTTATTTTCACTCCAGCATGATTTCTGTTTGGACTGCATTTGGATGGAATTTACTCAAGAACCAAAGTGTTACCCCAAAATTCTGGTGGTTTTTTTTTTTTTTTTTTTTTGATTTAAACATCTCTCAGGGGCTTTCTGCTCTGATAATGGAGCCTGACATCAGTGAAAGTCCTGGCTCCTGCTAGAAATCGCCAGCTAGCTCCTTGCCATAAATCTGACATCCTGAGATTCCTGACACCAGATATAAAGCCCAGTTTCTTAGACTCATATGTTTTCAGCAAGGCAAAGGACTTCAGCTATATTCAGATCATATTTTCCATTTTTATCTATGGGAAATTTTGAAAAAAAAAAAAAAATTTCCTTTGGAGGATTTCTTCTCTTCCAGAATTTCAACAGAAGGATATTTCCATTTCCAAATACATCCACCAGTTTTGTTTATTTTCAGTGAAAATATGCGTGGTACCTGAATAAGCCAAGAGTCTTGAGTTTGAATTCTGAACATGGATGTCACCTTTTGAGTGTGTGGAAGAGGGAGCTGCTTCTGGTATGACTGGACAGGTTACTAAAAAGAAAAAAAAGAATAAATTTCAAAAAATCCTGAAAGGAGAAGAAATATAAGACATCACGTAAGCCGCAGTCAGTGTTACTCAAAGTTGCATCACAAGACTTTACACAAGACTTTGTGCTATTTAAAATTTACAGCCACAGACTTGCATACCTTGTTCTTGAAAATCACTGTATGGCAAAAAAACCCACACACTTTCTAGATCAAATACAAGATTCATAAAAGCTGGCTTTTTCTATGAGCTTTAGAAGATACCTTCAAAAGTCAAGGATATAATCTTTTACCAGTCTCTCTTCCTGAAGAATGTTTCAAATCTAAATTGCGTAAGCCTTTTAACCATAGTTGTAACTCTGATGGAAATGGAAATAAGTAGTTTTATTAGCTTGAGTTTAAAAACAACTTAACTTCCAGAAAAAGGCTATTTATTCATCCACATGACACAGAAAATGCCTTGGATTAAAGTACTTTCATTACAAAAGTGGTGGGAAGGTAAAATACAATTAGGCTCAGCTAGATCACTTTAATGTTTGATTATAACCAACTGAGCTGGGACAAATTTTCGTGCCAGCACTAACATCCTGGTGATAATAGGGTTACATATCCTCTGTAAAATAAAATGGGAAATTTACATGCAAAGTGGTATGTTCTCTTGATGCACACATATAACTCCCATTAGCATTAATGGGAAATATATGTGCCTATCAAGAAGAAAATATACCCCATTAAATTCCCAAACATCATGTCAGTTTCTGACGTCTTCTATTATGATCTATGCTCATACAGCAAAAATTTTAATAACTCAGCTCATATATACTGGTTTCCATATGTAGATCTCAAAGGATTTTACAAAGAATAAGTCCACGCAACCCAAAGATACCTGTGAAGAAACTGGAACCAAGCCTTGCAGGCATACCCCAAAAAACCCTGCAACAGATACTGGAAGCAAAATTTGTATAGGAGCATAGAACTCAACACAGGTGAATATATCATAATTCAGGTCAGACAAAGTATTGTAGACGCACAATTAGACTGTTTCTAAGAACCTGTGGTGGGTTCACCTTGGATAAGAGCCAAATGCCCATCCAGCAGCTCATTTGCTCCTTCCCCATTGGTGGGATGGGGGGAAAATAGGATGAAAAAACTCATTGGTCAAGATAAAGACATGGAGATTGCTTATAAATTACTGTCACATGCAAAACAGACTCATTTTAGGGAAAATTAGTTTAATTTATTCCCAATTAAAATAGATTTGGGTGTTGAAAAGCAAAGACACACGTTAAAACAATACCTTTCCTCTCCAGTTTCTCATGCCCAACTTCACACCTTTGCGCCTGACTCCTCTACCTCCCTGCCCCAAGTGGTGCAGAGGGGATGGAGGATGGTGGGAGCTATAGTCTCTCTCTGCAGATCCTTCCTCCTCACACTTTTCCCCTGCTCCAGCGTGGGCTCCCCATGGGCTGCAGTTCCTTAAGGAAACACCCATCTGCTCCAGCTTAGGGTCCTCCACAGGCTCCACCGTGGATATTTATCTATTCCAGTGCTTGGAGTGCCTCCTCCCCCTCCCCCTCCTCCTCCTCCTCCTCCTTCTCCTCCTCCTCTTCCTTGTCCTCCTCCTTTTCCTCCTCCTCCTCCTCTTCCTCCTCCTCCTCCTCCTCCTCCTCGCTGCCTGGAACCAACTATGACCATCACAGGGCAGCCCCTGGCCTCTTCTCACAGAGGCCACCCCTGCAGCCATCCCACTGCCAACACCCTGTTGTTTACACCCAGTACAGAAGCAAATGACCGTAGCCCACCAAGAGCAGGATTTCTGCATCGTCCCAGGTAGATATACTCCCTAAAGCAGCTGGATCTACTTCAGGCTTCTGGCTAAGGCTGGAGTTATCGGCTTCCTCAAAAAGTTTGTAAGGATCTGGGCAAATACACCCTCTGTGAGGCTGAAAATCTCATGCATACTTTATACCCACAGATTTCCAGTCCTTTGCTCTGACCGAGTCACCAAGTAATCCGTTCTTAACATAAACAGTTCTCACCAAAAAAATTTACTTTTTCTTTGCTTGAAAACAGGTTGTTTCCCAAAGAAACCCCATAAACTTGTTTAAATCTTCCAACTGGACATTCTCCACCTGGAGTACTGCATCTGGGTTTGGAGTCCTCAGCACAAGAAGGACACGGACCTTTTTGAATGGGTCCAGAGGAGGCCACGAAGATGATCAGAGGGCTGGAGCACCTCTGCTGTGAGGACAGGCTGAGAGAGTTGGGGTTGTTCAGCCTGGAGAAGAGAAGGCTCCGGGGAGACCTGATAGCAGCCTTCCAGTATCTGAAGGGAGCCTACAAGAAAGATGGGGAGACTTTTTGCAAGGGCATGTAGTGATAGGACAAGGGGTAATGGCTTCAAACTAGAAGAGAGTAGATTTAGATGAGATATCAGGAAGAAATTCTTCACTTTCAGGGTGGTGAGCCCCTGGCGCAGGTTGCCCAGAGAAGCTGTGGCTGCCCCATCCCTGGAGGTGTTCAAGGCCAGGTTGGACGGGGCTTGGAGCAACCTGGGCTGGTGGGAGGTGTCCCTGCCCAGGGCAGGGGGGTTGGAACTGGATGATCTTTAAGGTCTCTTCCAACCCAAACCATTCTGTGATTCTATGATAACATACCTCACATAAAGGACGGTTACAGTAGAGTCTTATCCTGGACTAGTGTAGTTCTGGATGAACTGACTGCTATTAGAGCACATGAGGTGTAGTGCACTGGCATTCTGGTTCAGACCACCAACAATGAAGAGAAAGGATATCTGGGTGGGAGGCGGAATATGGAATTTGGCAGGAAACATATAAAAAGAAACTGGGTGGTGTGATTTTTCAGAGATGACAGAAAATATGAGGTCATTTGTGCTATTAAATATAAGAAAGCAATCTATGAAAACGTATCCATAAGATGCCACCAAAAAAAAGTAATTCTAACTATTCAGAAAAGTCTGGTCATTCAGTAATCTTTAGAATTCAAGTGTTCCTTGGTGTGGAATCCTACGGGTCTAATTCTAACCCTACTGTGAAAGCTAGAAGTGATAAGTAAACATTGGCTTCATAAATTTGATTTTATCTTAACATACTCACCTCTGGATTATTTGAGATAGTCCAAACTGAAGAACAAAAGTCACTAAACTGCAATTTCAAGAAGTCATGTATTATTCTGTATTTTTCTCTTTTTATTATTTTCTATATTTTCCACATTTTATAAATTTATTATATCTTATCATTTATGATAGAGTAAAACCCAAATGTCTTAGGCTGGACAAGAGCCTATGTGGTAACCAATATCCCAACCATAGAGACTTATTTCCTTTCTTCACTGCCTTAACCCTCAAGGAATTGATTTTAGGGGCATGACAAAAATAGCTCAGGAAATAGGTCCAGACTCTCAAACTGATGTAACACAGCAGTTCTGTGATTTCAGCAGAGATATGCCAATTCACACCTGCCAGGAAATCTGGCCTTCACCCTTAAAGTGGCAATTACAAGATGTATATCGCTTCATGATGAGATTTATATTATCAAGCACATTCTGTGGAGTTTTCCTTGCTAGCTTCAGGGGAATAGTTATTTACAGATGAGTCATTGACATGTCTTGAGCTATCACAGAATCTCCAGAGAATCATCAACCTTTTCTTCCACAGCAGCAAAGGGAAGAGGAGCAGCATTTTCAGCTCTAAAATGTCGCTGGTTTATTGGAGATCATGTCTTTTGTACCTCCCCAGGCCTTTGATTAACATATTTGGATAACACTTAAATTCGTGCATATATGTCATATTTCCGTTCCAAAGTGTGTAGGTGGTCATGTTAGGATTCATAATTAATTTCCTTTAAAAACAAAAGCACAAAATATGGGTGATGTAAAACTCAGCAAAACACCATGAGACTGGTTGAGAGGATACTGCGAGGTCAGAGAAGGCAGAAGTGAAAGGTTGCTAGAAATATTGAAAGCCCTCAGTCAAATGCCTACCGGTATTGAAACAGTGGTCTTTTCTTATATTTATACCTCTTTTCTGTGTAAAGATGTTCATAACCTTTTTCTCCTTTGGTAGTTCAATGTGATTAAATCTCCTACTAAAAAAAATACAGCCAAAAGTGTCAATGGATGTATGTGTGTTTTGACAACTTCCAAAGTTTAACTGAATTATGTCCTTCAGATTTCCAAGTCTGTGATACTGGATGCGGCCATAAAAGGTGATGTTTTTCAGGTGCAGTTATTGTTCAAGTAGCATATGTGCCAGACAAAACTATTAATCCTCTACAATAGGTTGAAGTATATGTTCTTCTTTCCTTCTCAAGGCATAACTTTAAATATAAATTAAACAGTGTGTTCCCAAATTTTATTCCAATAAAGTAATCTGATTTAAATGACAATCGCATATTATTTTTACCCAAACGTACTCACTTTCCCAAATGACTGACAAGAGAACTGTTGAAACAGGTTGAAAAGCTGCTAAAAGCCCCGAAGTGATTGCTGTTTGCATGCGAAATGGAATTTTAGAGGGTCTAATGGGTCACTTCAGCAATCCTATTCTACTCGTGACAGTGGGCCCTGCATGTGAAACAAGGCCTTGGCTGGTTCAAAGCAGCTTGATTCATAATTCAGAGTTGTTGTGAGCGCGGGTCGGGTGCAGATTGGGGCCTGACCCAACCTGTCATTCGACTTCCAACTTCTCGCTTTTTATCTGCTACTAGGCTCTAATTTTCATTGATTAAGACTGAACTGCATTTCCAGAATACCGAGGAAAAGAATAACAAAATTGAGAACTTTGCAATTTGTCATATTAACGAACGGAGTGTAATTAATGGCAAGAAAGAACTGAAAGAGACACAGTCCAATAACTCAGTTCATCACAATATCAGTAATTCCATTTAGCGAAGGAGAATAGAAGCGAAATTGCAGGCTTTAGAAATAGGTGAATTCATATGACCATCATGAGAGACTACATATTTGTGTGAATAAAAATAATAACAGGTCTGGATAATGGGAGGAATAAGTAGGTAGACATGCAGGATTAATTTAAAGAGCAAAACTATGGGAAAAAAAACGCCAATAAGAAGTTCTGCACTCAGACTCAACTTTAAAAGTATAGCGAGCTAAATTAAAGGTAAATCTAGGGAGTCACAAAATGTCTCACAAGCTTTGCAATTACAAGTAAAATACAGGTAGCTCATGCTATCCATTAGGAAATTAGAAAATGTATTTTAAACTCCACGTCTCTTCTGGATTGATGTTCTTGCCTTCACTGACGTGAAGATTCTTGAATTACATACCTAAGCATTTTCTGACAATAAGAAACTACCCAGGAAAGGGAGAATGAAGACTAAAAAAAGAGAACATTATTTCATTTAAAATCTAGCCCTCCCTTTTCTGTTTAACTGAAACTGTAGTGGTTAAAATAGTCATTGTTGAGAGGGAAGAGATGGGATTAATTTTTTCCTCTACATGAAACTCTGTGTCTGGCACCTCCTGGAAGTACCCCAACAATCACACTGTGGTTGAGATAGGAGGAAAGGTATTTCTACACCAGTTTTTTTCAAGGCTTTGCCATTTTGCACAACATAAAGTGAAGGATTAATCAAACAAAACCAGGAAAATGACCAGAATTTGCCTGTTCTGTGACTACCATCTACGGGATTGGAAATGGGATTTTGGTTTCTGCTCCAGGAAAAGAGTTTCAGTTTTAAAGCTTTTTTTTTTTGCTTAGTTGCTGGGCAAGGACTGTCATCCTGATCTTGACTATTATGGGTGATTTTCAAAACTGCGAGGCTACAAAATTCTGGCTGTATTCTTTACCACTGTCCTTTCCTTGGTCAAAAACTTTGCTGTTTGGGATTTCACAGGTTTCTAAGATTAGACGAAACTAAGCAGGATTTTAATTTGCACTGAGTTAGTTCTCAAGGGGAGAGGTTAGGCAGCACTTTGGCACCTGTATCTCGCTGTAGATTTAAAATATATTTGGTATGCTGTGGCAAATGATAACTATAAAATTATGATTTCATGCAGTACAAGATTAAATCCTTACTCTTACTCCAGTAATTGTCAAAAGAAAGGATTCAAGTTGTGCCATTTAGCATTTTAATTGCAGGCTTTGTTCTTAGTGTGGATTAATTTTATGCCATATTATGTTCTTGTAATAATTTTGTTATGAAATGAAGTATCAGGGAATGGAAAATATATCGTCTTATGTACAATATTCCATGAATTAGAATAATGTACTATAGTACCTTGACCTTTGCTATATTCTGTAATTTGACTGAATGGTCATTGCACTTTTCCCTCATTAACAAACTGAATAACCAATAGCTGAATTGATGACATGGGCATGAAGTCAAGAAACAGAATAATGAAATAGTCACAGCAGCATAGTATAGTAGATGACTATGTCTAAGAGAACACATGAGCCATTAAATCTCAGAATCAGTGAGAGGGACTGGAATGAGAGTGGAAAGTGCACAAGAAAGATGTTTTCGTGACAATAGAGCAAGCTTAGCCTATTCTTATTAAACCCTTGTAAAATTTTATTGCGGTATAAAACATTAGAGCAAGTGAAATATTAAGGCTTAATTTAGACAATAAACACATCACTAGACGAGACAAGGCTTAAAGTTTCTTTAACAAAGAATTTAATATCAAATATTTATAAGCGGATTTAAATTCTAATGAACTGACAGTCATCATATACAGACAATAGTGCAATGATAGAAGTATTACAAATTAGCCGTATGAGACCATTGTCTAGGTCTTCCCTTTCAAGCAGAATATATCGCCGGTGACAGCATTCCCACAATACTGTGTTAGTGGCACCGTGAAAGAATAATGCACATAACAGAATGGAGAAAAATTAAGCCACATCTTTTAAAAATAAAATAACCGTGATTATTTTAAAGTAGGTTTAGTGCTAAAACTGCACTTGGACTCTACAAGGTGTATTGGTTACAAGAAGGTTCAAGAGATATTATAGTTATACAGTGACTTTCCAATCTTGCTGGATTCATGTTGTAATTGATTACAGTGAATATTGCTTATCTGTTTCTACTCAGCTTTAAAAATATTTTCAGTTGTTTGGTGCCACTGATTTCTATGCATAGTCTTCTCCAGTATCTAGTAAGGACCTGTCTTGATCATGGCTGTCTTCTTTACCAAAGTCCCGAGAGTCATGAAAGAGGGGGGAAATCTTGGGATAACTCTTTATCAGCATCATTTCTAGCCAGCGTTGGTGTTCCGGGTCACCAGAAGGAGGAATAAAATTCCTTTAGTATAGGTCAAAAAGTGAGTGCTGCATATTTGCAACTCAAGATGAGCTCTGGCTTCAGTAATGTTGTTTTTAAACTGCTGTGTTTCACCAGTCCAGCCAGAATTAGCTCCATGGTTTTGCAAGGGGTTACTTTAAGGCTGTAGTATCACGGTCCTCCCTCACAGCAGGAAGAACGATTGTTTGCAATCATTTATAAAGCTGGGTAAGACCTGGGCGATTGCTTAACAGCTAGGTAAGTAATATTGCAAATGTAACATTTTCAGATTGCTATCGTCAAAACTCTGGGTAGAGTGAATTAGAACAAGAAATTTTACACTTTCTCCCAGTTTACATAAAACAGCTGCAAATTCAGTTTGCAGGCTTCATTATTCATTTTGATGTGCTTTCTTTTGATCCCAAGAAAGAAATATATTTATAATTTCCAGAAGAACTGCCTCAGAGGTGAGTGGTATCCAAATATTGTTCTGTAGAGATAAAAAATGTACAGTGTCGGTGGTATTTGGTTGCGGATTGATGATGCATTGCACAAGGATATAGAGACATCATTCCTGTAAAACTTGTAACATTAGAGTTTAGGGTATATTTAACCTTTAATACAAATCATTTTTATTCCCCACCCCCCTCCTTGGAAGTCAAAGCACTTTATTTTTTATATTTAGTTTGGTTTGGGTTTTTTTCCCTGCGTTTGCCTATACTGTGGCTGCTGCAATTTTTTACTTTGGCAAAACTGGAATAGTGGACTTGATTGTAAAGAACAAGAGTAATATAAAGAACTCCAAGAGTATCGGCTTAAGTTGAATAGATTTCAGTGTAAATGAGTGTGAAATTGGGCTTTCAATAGGAAGTCTGAACTGGTGAAATGCTTTTTACGTTGGAACTGTCATCCATATCAATCTTCAGAAAAGCCTAAGTCTGTAATTTAAACTCACAAAACCTCCTGGAAAATAGAGGGACACAAATACCCTGAATTCCCTGCTTCTGTTTTTTCCTTGTTCTTCCATATGTCTCTCCCCTCCACTCAGTTTCCATACCATGGTTAGTCCCTGATTTCTTTCATGTGTATTATATATGATCGTTGGACGTAATTTGCCATCTGACAGTACTTCTGAGTATTAAAAATATGCAGTGTTTTTCTGTTATGTGTGATCCGTCACCTGATCCTCTGTTCAAAAAACAAAGAGATCTCCGGAGACACTGCGGATTAACACTGCTCTTCAACGCCCTTCGGTAGCAAAGATAACATCTGATCTTGGGCATCCATCCTTTGCAGACCTACTGCCCACCAGTACGGGAGTTTGTCTGGAGCTATTCCTCTGATCCATCGGTGGCTCCGGCGGCAGCGGGATGTGGTGGCTGGGCAGGGACCCAACCTGCAGATCCGCCAGCCAAAATTCGGCACTCTGAGAAGCAGACCTCTTGGCTCTGAGTGATAATTGAGTCAGAACTGCAGCAAATTAGGCAAAGGCCTTGAAAAATGAAGCAGTTAAAAACCCCACAACAGCTGAAAAGGTAATAAAAGGAAAGCAATTTAACATTAGGTGCTAGCGAAAAGGAAGACAGGGAGCTGTTTCTAACAATAGGTGGCTTTGAAGCCTTGATGTTTCAACAGGTTTTGGTTAACTCAGGGCTGAGGATGTTAACTATGAAACTGTGTTACAGAAATTTGAAAAGTTCTACTCCAAATAAAAATTAAATTTATGATATAATTTTTTTTTTTTTATCAGAGGCAAAAAAAGCAAACAAGAACTCGGGGAGTTTACAAATCTACCTAAATATATATTGAAGTGTTTCCCTTTTAGGCTGCCTGTCCATGAATAAGAATTTAGAATCATAGAATCATAGAATTGCTGAAGTTGGAAGGGTCCTTTAAGATCATCAAGTCCAACCATTACCCTACCCTGACAAAACCACTTCTAAACCATGTCCCCAAGTACCACATCTACACTTTTTCTTAAACACCTCCAGGGATGGCGAATCCACCGCCTCCCTGGGCAGCCTCTTCCAATGTTTAATAACCCTTTCAGTGAAAAAAATGTTTCCTGATATCTAATCTGAACCTCCCCTGGCATAACTTGAACCCATGTCCTCTCGTCCTATCACTTGTCACCAGGGAGAAGAGGTCAGCCCCCACCTCTTTACAACCTCCTTTCAGGTAGTTGTAGAGGGTGATAAGGTCTCCCCTCAGCCTCCTCTTCTCCAGGCTAAACAACCCCAGTTCCCTCAGTCGTTCCTCATAAGGTTTGTCCTCCAGACCCCTCACCAGCTTTGTAGCCCTTCTCTGGATGCGCTCCAACACCTCAAAGTCCTTCTTGTAGTGAAGGGACCAAAACTGAATGCAGTACTTGAGGTGGGGCCTCACCAGTGCCGAGTACAGGGGGATGATCTCTTCTCTAGTCCTGCTCACCACACTATTCCTGATACAGGCTTTGAATAAATTTGAATAAAACAATTTGAAAACAGCATGGAACTGTTGCCAAAGTAATAATGCTAGAGTAGTTACTACTATTTGAGCGAAGAAGTCACCAGATGAAGCTGAAAAGAGTGGCTAGTTTCATACCTGGAGAGATATTAGAGAATTCAAAATATTCCCAGCAGAGAGAGGTGCAGTCAGGTCCTCTGCAGAAAGGAGCAGCGAGTCTTCTGCAGGTGGAGTTCCTCCAAAATCAGTGGACGGACAAAGCCGCAGGCAGCGGAAGCTCTCACAGCCAATGTATGACCATGGCAGGGGCGTTGGAACTAGATGATCTTTAAGATCCTTCACAACCCAAACCATTTAATGATTCTCTGTGACTCTATGAACTGGTGAGTGGAGGCCTATCTCGTCCTATGCCAGAAGTCTCTAACCATGTAGCATAGAACCAAGTAGGTGCTACTACCAGCGAAAAAAAACCCAAAACCTCTCTGCTAATAAATCAGACTAAGAACTGGAGGACGTAGTGTCCAAGAGGACGATAATTTCTCTTAAATCTACAATGAAAATTGAAAAGTTTTGCTAAGGGTTGGGCACCGTGGCTTCTTTCTTGGTCAATGTGAATCAGAGCCCTGTGACAAACGAGATAGTTAAGACCGTGACGTGTTTCTGGAAATGGTGCAAGAACTAAAATGGATTGTGCAGCTAAGACCAAGAGATGATGCACATCTGGGGTAAAATGGCACATCATCCGTGCAGTGGAATTCTTCATAGGAGCACTGGTGAGCACTGCTGAATACAGTGTTATTCAAGGGAATAAACCCCACAAAATTACATTAATTAATGTCAAGCTGCTGCATCATTTACCAAGACACCTAAACCAGTAATACTAGAACTTGAAGACGACACCAACAATAAAAGGTAAATAGGTGAAATGTGGCAGTTCAAATGATGCGCTCATTACTTCTAAGAGACTCTACCAAGGAAATGTATAGATAAAGAATAATTTTGTTAGAAGGCACAGTTTCAAATAACATCAGAGAAAAGACTATCTGTGATTGTGTTAATTGTCATTGTGTTGGGTTCCCTTAGAAGGCTGTTCACTGGAGTGACAGGGAATTGAAAAAGCTGAGGAAGAAATTGAGGAAAAAATGGAGGGGATAGGGAAGATCTCAACGTGACAAAAAATAAAAGAACACTACTGCTTTACAGTTCATCGGGAAAATTTTCAAACCAACCCTTTTAAGCATGGACTAAAAGAGGAGCTGAGTAAGATTAGAAATCACAGAGCTGACGGGGTGTAATCTTTTATCAATGTAGAATAAAATCATCCTTCCCTCATGTGCAGTTTTGTTTATGTTGCCTGAAAAAAAGCAATATTTATCTGTCATAGACCATTATTCTCACTTCCTGTGGTAAGAAAGCACCGTGGCCGGATGGGTGATTGTGCATATCAAATCTGTTTTTGCAGGAGATGCTTCATATTGGAATAGCTGTCAATAGACAATGATTTGTTGTATTTAAGTAGTAATCACTGAAGTATAGGTTTGGACATATTTCCACTTGGCCCATTACTCTCAGCTTTGTGTTTTCTTGGGAAACAATAACAAAATACTATGGCACATTTTAAGAAGAGAATAATATCAAACAGGAATTTAACACTGTTCAATAATAGAAAATTAACAATGAAATAACTGTAACTGCCTCAATATTTTCTTCAAAATAAAACTGAGGACAAATATTCCTTCACTTTTAAGAGCTGGCTGGGGATTTGCAGATGTATAAAGAGATACCTATGTTAGAATAATTCTAATAACATCTGGCTTCTCAGGAACTGCCATCACCTCATGAAAAAAACATCCTACATTCCTATGAAAGATACAAATGGTCCCTAAAGATGTTTTCATCACAAGAAATAAATGCGGTCATGTGTGGTTATCATACCCGACGAACATAAATTAAGGAGGAATAAGTGCGCAGAACTGAAACAGGGGAAGAGGTGAGAGACACCGAGTTGACCATTTTGGTCTGATATAATTTTTGAATGGGCAGCAAATCCCATAAATGTGTTATCCTGCTTTTTCATGTAAAGCCAGTACAATTTGGTTGCATTTAGAAAAAAAACCAACCCTGTGTATTTGATAATATTCTTTCAATTTACACTTGATTTCTCTCCTTTAGGTTTCTTCTCTCTACTACTCACCTCCACAGAGTACCAATAGTAAAATACTCGTGCCTTTAAAGAGGGTATGTAGGGCATAAACGTTGCGCCACCAGAGCTAGGACCCACAAGTCGTGTGTCTGTCCACTATCTTCCATCTGCCATTTCTGGCAAGATGATAACTGCTCTGCAGTGAGGATTGCTTTCTGCTGTATAATCAAAACATCGCAAAACAGGACCTTGATCTGAAACTTGGCCCCAAGATACTATTGTAACGTAAACAGTTACGGTGCCAAGAGATAACTAATTTTTTTTTCTTTTCTTTTTTTTTCAGTGTTGGGCATCCATTACTCACCGTGTTTCGGAGGAAGAAGAGAGGAGTAAAATCCAGTTCTCTGGATGGGAAGAAATACCAAACATAAAGCAATATAATTCCCTTGAGGAGAAATGGAAATGTATTATATTGATTCACTTTTGGTAATCTTATTTACAGTTTAGTTGAAATTGAAGGGGGGGGGGGGGGGGGAGAAAAAAAGCAAGTTTGTTGAGCACCGTGTCAGTTCCACAGAGCCTGATGAAGGAATTGCAAATCTCTCATGACCACATTGTAAATCTTACTGTACAAATCTCTGTTTTCTTCAGTCCAAGGATTTGAGGAGCACTTTGCAGAAAGTACTTTAATGACCTGAGGGAAGGACTTCTTGGATGCATTCTACGCTTGTTATATGTTTCATTAGATTTATTGTGAGTCTGAGTTTTGGAGATCTTTAAGGATTTTATAATATTCCCATAAAGAAAGAATAAGCTATCTGATTTCCTCTACTCCCCAGTTCAGGATATATAAGCTTTACAGCCCATTTCACATTTGAAAGTGTGAAGCTTTGTTTTTTACAGATATTTGGGTTTAGGACAGCAAACAGATGGACAACTGTGTCTTCACCAGTTCTGTCTTCCAGACAATCTTCAAGGATAGCCCTATGTTCAGTAATTTATGATTATAATATGACAGTTACCTGTGCCTCTAATTACAGCTACATTTATCTAGTCCTTAGAAGTACTTTCTTAAAGCATTTTGAAAATTCGGGACGCAGATTTAAAAAGCTTTGCACTCATAATTATAGCTGGCAGAAAAATTAGGATTAATTTTTCTCGTCTTGTAACTATTATTTAACTACCTATTGTTACGCTTTTTAACCCTGAGTATGCAAAAAAAAAAAAAAAAATCCTATTATTTCAGGAAAACTAGTAATACTGTAATTCAGAAGTGAAACAAAAGAGCAGCGGTCCTGTCACCGTTCCCCGGGTTCACCTTTCAGCTGAACCTGAATCCCCCCCTAAGCAGCGGAGTGGAGAAGGGCCAACTTCAGAGCTGGCTGGGATCATCTGTCTCCCATTTCGCGTGAAGCAGGCTTCGGGATCTGATAAGCAGTGTCAGCAAACGCCTTTTAACACGTCTCTCAGCTATGACATGCCTCTAATTTAATTGCCTAACAGAGATCAGCAGGACTGGCAGGTTCAGAAGTACTCTGATCTCAGGAATCAGGATAAGCAGCATCCCACGCACCGGTAGCCGAGTTAAAGTGTGATGGGAGGTAGGATGCTGAGGACAGCACAAGTTACGTGCGCGTGTATCCAACAGCCAAGGGGTTGGAGCGGTCACCTCGGATGGGGGAGACTGAATGCAGCACCGTATGCCAGAAATTAAATATTTTGAGGGATGGAAGGACGAAGAACGGGCTTAGCTGACGTTGTATATAGCAAGGCTGTGGCAAGATGGTTTCAAGCCTGTTGAATTATTAATACAAGGCAGAAAGGTTTTAGCACGAGAGAGAGGGAGAAACCATCCAGCGGTTTGGTTGTTTCAATACTCAAGCCTCATTTCTCATCCAGCAGGAGAGGAATTGGAGTCTGTGTCTCCTATACCAGGGCTTTCATATCACTCCACATTTAATCCGAAAGCTATTTCGCTGGTTGTAAGTAGATAGAGATAGCGAAGGACGGGAGGCGGCTCATAACCCTAAGGAATAGCAGGCATTTAGGCAACCTTGAGACCTCTCCTTTGCATTTCACAGGCGCTGAGCTGGCTGTTGAGGATCCCCTTCTGAATCTAACCCAGCTCACTTTACGCACACCATGTGGCCGCACTCACGTCCCCGCGGAGGTGCCCGTTTCAGCGCCTCCAACCTTCGATAATGCGTGGTCAGGAGAAGCCAGCAGGCTTTGCAGCCCTCCTTCTGGTTTGTTTGGAAGCCAGTCATGGGTTTTTTTTTTCCTTTTTCTGGCAAAACTGAAATTTCCTCTGAAAAAAAAACACCCAATGAGTATTTTGCAACCGGTTCTGCTCTAAAGGGCAAAATCATATTTGCTTATACACAATGTATTGTGTGCAGCGCTCTGTGCTCCGTCACGCACGCGGTAAGCGTGGATGAAGCTATGTGTGCGTACACACACTCAAACACACACGTAACAAACAGCATCAGGATTTGTTACATGCAGGAAAGTACATTAACTCCTACAGGGTATGAAACCCGGGGCTTTCTCTGCCAGATTTTTGGTCTTAAAGACATAAAAAGAAATGCGCTGTAACATTTTATACTGCAGGGTTCTGCTTTGGATTTTTCTTTTAATTAATTAATGTATTTACTGAAAAATAGTTAAAGGAACGCTGCGTCCCACGCGAGGAGAAAAAGATATCGCTGTCTCTGGGGAGTGTTTTTCATCAATTATGCCGGAGAAGAGGGAGCACGTGTGTCAGCTAGATCATGTTCCTTGTTCTAACAAAGCAGATGCAACTTCGGTATATGCGCTGAGCAGAAAATTAGTATGAGGTAATGCTATCATAAATAATTGCTTAAAGCACCTCGGTATTACGGAGGTTGAAATTTCAAAAAGGGAGAAAGGCCTGTAAATGTAAAAGCATGGTGAAGGGTAGCTTTTAAAGTAATTGAGGATTTTTCATTGGATGGTAGCTTTCCACAGTACATTATTTAAAATCCAAGTGTGGAGTACCCTCTAGCTGATATCTGAAGATCAAAGCTGCTATTAGATTTTTTTTTTAACTGCTGTAAAGGTTCAGCTATTATAAAAGAAATTAAAGGAACTAATGGAACAAATAACATAAAGTAGTCTTCCATCCAACACAGCAGATCAGTATAACTTGTGAAAGGGTGTTTGTTACAAAAGCCCCCAAAGCTTTTAAATGCATTTTTGGTCTAAAAATTGAATTTCAGGTAGCACAGTTGAAAAATCAAACATTGACTTTAATGAGTGCCATTAAAGATTCACCATTGTTATTGTCAGGATTTATTCTCTCTTCTCTCTGGAAACTAAATTTGAAGCTGAAATGCAAAGGAAACAAGCTAGTGCACTCTGGACAAGAATTCTTTGATCACAGAGGCAAACACGAAATGGCTTATTAATGATTGCAGCTCAGTGCTCTGCCTGACCTGAGGGAGAGCAGCTTTTTTAGAATAAGCCACAATTACATTATATGGTTTAACCCTTGAAAGGGTGGCAATTTTTGGGTCTGCAACCGACCGTAATCTGACGGGAGGCCACAGAAGCCATTCAACGTAACAGTCAAATATAAAGATTATGTATTGTGAAATGGGAATAACAGTGGCTGTCTCTACTTTTGGGCTGCAGAAAAGTTGGATGGCATTAAATTAATAGACAATGGTCGTAGTGTGGCACATTGCTCCTGGATGAGGTAAAGCACCACACCGCCTGTGAAATGACAGTCTACGTGTTTTCATAAAGTCCTTCACACTGAAATAAGGAGAAATACATTGGTACCTGATGAGATGTAATTATTTTTACGGATCTCTCCATTCATTCCAGGGCTTAGCACCACCTCAGAGGTGAAGTCATTCACTGTCATCCAGTTGATCTCTCTCTGTATTTTCCTATCTCACCCCAAGTTATCTTTTTATCTTTAACATCTCAGAAAGCATGTGTATCTCTGCTTAAGATGTTTTGGTGACACTCTTCGTAAGGATTCCGCATCCTTCTGTGTGTGGTGCACAGATGCAAGGAGATCTTGATGAGGACATGCAGGTGAAAGAACAACAGCTTTACAGAATCTATTTAAATTGTAAACTGCTCCTCTACTTCACTCGGGTGAGACCCCCCTGCAGTGCTGCCTCCAGCTCTGGGGCCCTCAGCGCAGGAAAGACATGGACCTGTTGGAGGAGGTCCAGAGGAGGCCCCGGAGATGCTGTGAGGGCTGGAGCCCCTCTGCTGTGAGGACAGGCTGAGAGAGTTGGGGGTGTTCAGCCTGGAGAAGAGAAGGCTCCGGGGAGACCTTAGAGCCCCTTCCAGTACCTGAAGGGGCTACAGGAGAGATGGGGAGGGACTCTTGATCAGGGAGGGGAGCCATGGGATGAGGGGGAATGGTTTTAAACTGAAAGTGGGGAAGATTTAAATTAGATATTAGGAAGAAATTCTTTCCTGTGAGGGTGGTGAGCCCCTGGCGCAGGTGAGCCCCAGCCACAGAGAAGCTGTGGCTGCCCCATCCCTGGAGGTGTTCAAGGCCAGGTTGGACGGGGCTTGGAGCAACCTGGGCTGGTGGGAGGCGTCCCTGCCCATGGCAGGGGGATGGAATGAGATGGTCTTTAAGGTCCCTTCCTACCTAAACCATTCTGTGATTCTATGAGTCTATGATTCTATGATTTTATGATTCTGTGATGCAGATTATTTTTATCACCAGAAATTATTAATTATATCAGTTCGTAGGAAATGGGAACCAGAAACTCAAATTCTTCTTCAGGTTTTGACTAAGGCTAAAGTATGTCTTTGTAAACAAAATTGCATTTATTTGTAAACAGAATGGCTGTATCATGAATACCATGTTCATGTTCCTTTACCACAGAAAATACAAAACCCCCAGAAGATAAAACTTTGAAAATGGTGCATGAAAATAATACAACCACAACGTAGGGAAAGGTAGACGAGGACATGACTCGTAGAGCAAAGAATAAGCGTTCCTCCAAGTGCTTTGATTTTCTTTTTCTTGTCCCTTGTTCTTTCTTTTTTGACTTTTCTAATTCTGAACTATGAGCTTTCTATATATGGTGTCCTGAAACAAAGACAGAACCGCCCCTCCAAGTTTCACTGTATTTATAAACAGAACAAAGCTTAGACCAAGAAAGAACTTTAGGAGAAAAGAGATAAAAATTATGTTTATCCCTCTCTTAACTAACACAAACACTCAATATCTAGTCTTTCTTCTGCTGCTGCAATTCATTTTCTTTAACCAGATTGCATGAGTCAAGCTTCTACAAAGGGGAACGTGTAGGAATAACATTTTTATTTATATTTATTTATATATATTTATAGATATGCTATTACTCCAAGGTTGATCTGCAAACTTTCTCTAAAACCCTTAATAAAGACTGTCCAACAAATGAAGGAAATGTGTTCAAATATGTGGAAATGATCCGCTGATTAATAAGTGATGTAGGAATTTGGAAACTTGTGGAAACTTTGGTGAGGGGAGGGGACAATTGTTTGAGTTGGTTTGACGTGATTAACAAAGAAAGCATTGCTCTGGGATGGCGGTCTGCAGAGCACTGACCTCACAGGCTGGATGGGCACAAAAGAGGAATAAAAATCGAGCAATTACCTCAAACGTGAGATATTGATTACAAAATTAGCCAAGGTGCTAAGGGAAGAAAAGGCAATGTTACTTATTAACTATTTATATGCCACCTCTGGGAATAAATAGTAAATAAGAAGACTCAAAATTGCTCATTGTCAGTATACATTTGTCTTCATTGGAATTACAGAAACCTGGAGGATTAATGACTGAAATATTAAAATCGGTGATTATATGGTCTTACAAAAGGTAATATTGGAAAGAGAGGAGGCCTTCTTTGTCCAAAATGGCCCTTTTGGGGGTTCTAAGTCATTTATAGGTTGGATGCCATTAACTTTGAATCCACATAGATCAATGCTTCATCTTGTGCCCCTTCTGGTTCGATCAGCAGTTGTCATCACTTACTGACTCCCAGATTTAGGGAGACACAAAAGATTGGCTCCTGCCTGCATATATTAGTGCATATAGATAAAATATGAGTAGAAGGGGAGGAAAATGCTCTACGACATGCAGAAATGAGATTTAATAGATGGCACACATCAGAAACCTCACGGGATTAACATAAATATATTTTGCTTGCCAAACTAAATGTGGTAACTACCTGGTTATCACTTCCACAGGGGAACATGTCATTATGATTTAATTACATCTGTTGTATGCAAACAGGATTAAATGAATGCAATACTATAAACTACTACATGCATACCACAC
The DNA here is from genome assembly GCA_008711295.1 of Anarhynchus alexandrinus. Lineage (NCBI taxonomy): Eukaryota > Metazoa > Chordata > Aves > Charadriiformes > Charadriidae > Anarhynchus > Anarhynchus alexandrinus. The sequence continues at coordinate 163,780 of VUYV01000191.1, read as the reverse complement.
AAACCCCCAAAATAATTATGTTCAAATCAGGAAGGAGAAAATTTTAAGCAGAAAAATGTGAATGTTAGTAAAAATATGGCACTGACAACTTGTCTAAGACAAATTTTAAGAAAAAAAAATTGAATATTAGTAGAAAAGTGGCGCTGACAATCAAGAAAGGTGGTGTCATTGATTTTAAAATATACATATTAAGTAAAGGATAAGAAAAAGGGAACTTATTAGTTAATAACTAAGCTAACAACGAGTACACACATGTTGTTAGGAATCATGGAACATTTATGAGGAATACGAAAAGGAAAATACTACACATGGAAAAATCTATCATTAGCAGATTTAAGACTGAGAAAAGGGTTTTTTTTTTAAAGCAAAATATGGATCAAAAAGGATCCTAGCAATGATATTGTCCAGCAGCTAGATAAAAATGTTGTCTATGTCATTATACTGGAGAAGAAAAGAAATATTCATTAAATATTTCTGTTATGCATTTGTGAAAGATACTCGATACATGTAATACATATGTATCATATGATGATTATGAAATACTTATTACCCAAAAGCCAAGAAAACAATTTACATTTTAATATGACCAGCAATACTGTTGATCATGAATGAAGAAAGAATGAAAATAGAAGGGGTTTCCATGCTCAGACTGTTGATTAGGCCAAAGACTCAAGGTCACTACTCAATTGCCAGTTGTACGCAAATTCTAAATCAAAAAGACTAAAGTATATCAGGGAATATCCACAGTAGTAGTAGAGCAGTTATTGCTTCTTTTGCTTCTGTGTGTTGTGACCACACTTTGAACACTCTGGCCATTTCTTTGGAAGTTTGTACTTCCAAGAGAACGCTGAAAAATGGAAAATGTTCAAAGAGTCACAAAATCAGTAAAAACAGTAGAGACTGTATCACACAGGGCAGATTCAAGGAGCCTAGTACATTTAGTGAACGTGAGACTCAGTCCCAGCCTGTAGGAGTGAACATTTGTAATAGATCTTCATCTTGTTGCATTCACAACAATGGTTGACAATATTTCTAAGAATTGACTTGGTGGGACATGATAATGAGTTTTAGAAAATAAAAATGGGTGTTTTGCACCCTCATGAAGTTTTAGAAGCCTAGTTTTCCAAAATTTTCTGACACAAATCTTCTTTAAGCCAAGGGAAGCTATCGATACCCAGCATTTTTTAAAATTGGGCCAAGGTATATTAAGTTAATATAAAATGCCTGAGTTTAGGATGGCATACGTATCGATTTTTAATGTCAGTAATTTTTAATGTCTGATTTTTAATGCCAGTAGTAACAGAAGAACTTGTGGTAAATATTTATTTTGGATGTAGCAAGGGGGGGTCGGGGACTGTAAGGAAGTTAACTATTCCTCAGTGCTGAACGCCTCCTGTGTTCAAGGAAAGAGGATGCGGTACATCCTTGGGCAGTGGTGGGGGTTATATCAGACATACTCCATTTCAGGTTCTTCTCCTATCAGAACCTACCTGGAGCCTTCAATTGCAGGTAATCTCGGCAATGCGAGAAGCACAGAAAACACACTGACAATTTACTCGCACTGCTCGATTTTGGGGAATTCTCTGATCTCACATATAATTGTTTCAAAGCCAAAGAGTTCATGGTCTAATTTCTGTTATGTGAACAACTTGGCGCTGATTTTTCTTGGCCCCTTTTAAGAAGGAAAAACACATCCAGCGTTTCATGTTTCAGCTGCCTTAGAAATGATCATTACTGATACAGGCTGAGAAAAGGCCCTTACCGCGCTCGTTTAATGTAAAGATAGATGAAGCCATGTGAAGTTGGAGTTCTGTTCTAGTAAGAGGAGCTACCGAGCATACCTAGGAATACCTGTATGCCTTCATTGATTTGCAGTTCTACTCACAGCTCCTTTTGAGTACCCAGACTCCTGCTTTCCAAAATTTTCTCTCTCTCAGAAGGAATTTCAGTTTTAGAGTTTTTTTCCCCAGATGCCAAAATCTTTCACCACGGACTTACTTTCCCCATGCCTATCACCTGCTGATTATCTGCAATAAGTTGTAGGAAGGTCCAAATGTTGCAGTGTGTTTATAAAAATACTTCTCATAGTGTTTACTCAGAAAAATAGAGCAGCAAGTCAAATGGCACATGAGCAAAACCAATTTTGAATGCTGCATTGTACTGTACGGGATTATTCACTCCACGATACATATCAAGGGAATGAATGGGAAAAGTAACCTACAACAGAGTGACATTAAAAGGGAGCAACAGATTCAGTTTGTGCGTTAGGTAAACAGAAGAAACAATGTTCAGAATTGAGACACAGCAGCACTCTAAGCCCTCCAGCGGGAACCCAGGCATTCAGGCAATTAATCCAATAAGAGAGACAAAGACGAGTGACCAAACCCTTAGCAATTAGTGCTGTATTCATATAAATGCAATTACTCTACGTGACCGTGACAAGAGAAAATGGAGTATGCGTTTTGTAAACAGCCAGCTCAGACAAGTTAGTTTATATATCTTTCTCTCTAGAATGAAATGGGAATTAGGTTTTTTACATCCCGAGTCATCATGTATAGACAAATACTATTTTTTCTTTGGTAAAAAAGTAGACAGTGCAATTCACTTCTGCTCCTTCTGAAGCACTGAGTCGCTCCGAGCCATTAGGCTGTACAGGTATCAAGGACTCCTTCCTGCAGTCCTTGCATTTATTTACATAACGTTTAGGCGCAGAACCAATATTGTGTGACTAATTACACAACACAAATAATGAATTCTTGGCTCCAATGGCTACAGAAAAATAGTTAGGCAAGCAACTATTTACTTTCTCCATTATTCCATAATATGCCTTTCATTGTAGTATCTCAGCTCTTGATCGAAAGAATCTGTAGGGAAAAAAAGTTCTTTTAAACTGCTCAGCAAGACAAACTCTCTAAAATTTGCATCTATTCACAGATTGTTTGTAAACAAGAGGAAGGCTGAAATTTACCACTTCCCAATATGCTATTTAAGTAGTTCTATCTAATATTGAGTCCCTTTTTCTCCTTTGCTGTCCCAGCATCTTTCAAAGTTGCTAACTGGAAGGCGAATCCAATGCGTGCATACTATTTTTAGATGGTTTTCCCAGCCTTGGTTGCAGGGATGAAGAGATTTTTGTTAATACACAATCAATGCTAAGGACATGCCTAGTTTGACTTTGTATTAAAAACCAGTTCAATATTCTTGGATGAGCTGTAAATCTTGGATGAGAATTTTGTTCCCTCCTACCAGGTAAATGGTTTGTTGTAAACTCGAGTGCTGCTGCCACGCTTCGCTGATGTGCCTGGAATGAGTTTGTGAGAAATAAGGAATAAAAAAGTAAAGCGTTTCTACCAAGTATAGATAGGAAGCAGGAATGCAGTTTCCTCAGAAAGTCTTTTGCACTTATTACTCATATTAAGAAGATGCTGAGCTAAACGGAGAGAAAAATAATGCAACGCGTTCTCAGAAAAACAGTACAGCACCACAATGCGCTCTGTGCTAAGGAAACAATCAGTGTGATATAATGCCATCATAAACCCTTTAAAAATAAATCATATAAGTACTTGATTCTATTGGTGCTTTCATATTTCAGTCTTCAATGCAGAAACTTCTATTTCTGCAACATAATTTGCAGAAGGCACTCACTGTGTTACTCAAGTTAACGATGGTTTATATTACTTTTGCCCTCTACAGTGAATTCAGATTGAGTGCCTTTACTGTCTGCTTTCACTGGCTGTATTATTCATGCCCATTGAAAACAAAATAGAATTAGCATGAAACTTGGGGAAACAATTCAAGGCCATATTTTCAGAGGTTTCAGATTCCAAGACCTCAAGATTTGCCTCTGACAAGTCCATAGAATCATAGAATCATAAAATTGTTTTGATTGGAAAAGACCTTTAAGATCATCAAGTCTAATCATTAACCTAACACTGCCAAGTTACCACTAAACCATGTCCCTCAGCACCACATCTACACATCTTTTAAATACCCCCAGGGATGGTGACTCCACCACTGCCCTGGGCAGCCTCTTCCAATGATTGACAACCCTTTCAGTGAAGAAATTTTTCCTAATCTCCAATCTAAACCTCCCCAGGAGCAACCTGAGGCAGTTTCCTCTTGTCCTATTGTCTGTTCCTTGGGAAGAGAGACCAACCCCCCCTCGCTACCCCCTCCTTTCAGGGAGCTGTAGAGAGCGAGAAGGTCTCCCCTCAGCCTCCTTTTCTCCAGGCTGAACACCCCCAGGTCCCTCAGCCGCTCCTCACCAGACGTGTGCTCCAGACCCCTCACAGCTCCATTGCCCTTCTCTGGACACAATCCAGCACCAAAATGTGAAGGGCCCAAAACTGAACACAGTACTCGAGGTGGGGCCTTAACATGCAATTCAATGTTTTAATGCATGACATTTTGTGTGTCTGAGCTCTAGGAAGGATCACCATGTACTTTTGCATACAACATACACTGATACGTGAACATTACATCCAAAGCAACACTTAAAGGATATAATCAAGAACATCATTAAAATTAGACGTTTCACTAAATCATAGAACTGCAAATGTTATGAGCCAAAGATTAGAACAATTATGTTAAATCTTAGCCCTTTATTAGCCAAGACACTTGTCCACAGATTTTGTGACTACCCAGCCTCTAGCCATGTGGACCAAACAGAGCCAGCCCTGGTAGGGTTTATCCAGGTGCTTTCCAGGGCAGTCCTCTCCCATATGAAATCTTATGTGGCCCTGAGAAGTTGGACTCCACAGAAGACAGACGTAGGGTTTCCTTGCCATCAATGCATACCACAGAGAAGGATGTTTGAGAGAGACGTCTTTTTGAGCAGATCCTGCTGGAATAGTAATGATCCATGAGAGTTAAGGTACCTAACAGCTTGAAGTGTTTACTACCAGATCACCCAGTGAAAACAAAGTCCTACTGATCACTATTTTACTTTACAAAATGCGTGCTAATGTTTTAACAAATACTGACACGGTTAGCAGTACAACCGTTGTCTTTGAGAAGTAGTTCTTTTTGTGCTGCTCTTCCTTAAAAAGAGGCTATCACATATAAATCAAGAAGCTATGACTATGATAAATACCTTCTATCAATGCAAAGTTGGCCAATAATAAGCAAATCTTGGTCAGGAGTGGAATGTGGAAGAAAGCTCCATTCAGGAAGAGTATAATAAAGAATAACAATCCTTTGATTTAAATACCTGAGTGCTCGTCATTAATGCCCTGCCAGTCAAACCTGGAATTATTCAGACTGCCCCTGGCAGGGACATTTCCAGTAATTTGAACAACAGATTAACTGTATCTTTTATTTATATCGGGATAGCATTTCCATTCAAACTAACTGTATGCCTGGGAGACTGTTCTGCAGTCCTTAAAATGCCAGCTTGCCTTTTTTGTAGAGTCAGCATATTAAAAACATTCGCTTTTTATCTTTTACAAAGAGGGATATATAGTTGTTTTAATGGACTGGATGTTTAGAGAATTTAACCTTAAGTGAACAAACCTTTGAGGTGTAGTTTGGTTCTTTTAAAAACTTATATTCCTATATTCTTTAGATACTTCTGATTGTTTCTAAGGAAATGGTATTATTTTATGAAAATATATGGGGAAAAAAATGAAGAAGCTGTGGAAACTTTAGAAGAAAAATGCGGTTTCAAGCTTAAAAAAGTCATAGTTTGATGATTACTTTCAGCACAGTGATCTTTTATCTCTCTGATGTACAACATCATTTTTTTCAGCTTTGTATCTCTAGAGATACAGAGTTCTTTTATCAGCAGCACACTTAAGGTAGAACACGCTCCTATGCTGAACACGTTAAAGGACCCTTTTCTAGGTTGATGATTTCTGGCTTCCAAAACACCAGGCATTTCTCCAGTTAGAAGAGTTTCTTTTTGAAGAATGTGAAGGGTTAGTGTGCATAGTTATTCACTGTAAATGTTTAAAGAGATGAGAATTCAAATTATTCAATAAGCACCTAGATGTCAAGGTCCAGATGCATCGTAAGGCACTCGCAAACAAGATTACAAGAAGTTGGTCGTAAATCAAGTAAGATTTATAACGCTGTTGTGTACAAATGTCCTTTTTTTGTTGTTTTTCCATAGATAGCTTGGGAAACAATATATTTGAGCATACTTGCTTGTATACCCAACCGACTACTGCAAGTGCTGTGCCAAAGACAGAGATGGCAGGCTTTTTTTTTTTCCCCTGCTGAAATCCTTGCAATAATCATTTCAGGATGAAACACGATGATGTCCACACAACAGCAGCAATGAATCGCCTTTTTATTGTTAAGGGAAACACCATTTAAAAAATCTTTATTTTTTTGACCGGTCATTGGACAATTCATCTTGTCACTTATTATAAAAAAGCAATACGAAATTTAATAGTTGATAAATACAATCAGCAAAATTGTGGAAAACGGTGCTGCGGGTCTTGTTCTGATCGTCTGTCCAATATTTGTTCATTCGTTGCACCATTTGTAATACAGATTTCTTACTGCACCCTTTATAACTCACCATTACTGCTCACACTTCTCAGGCACCGTGTCAAACGCACTTCATACCAGCTTTCTCCTCAAAGGAGGAAAGTAGATCTACCTCGCCAGGTTGAAAGCGCTATATCTTAGCGCACATAAAAATCATGTAGCTGCCTGATGAAAATGTTACTGTGTCTTAAAAAAAAAAATGACTTAATGCTATTCTAGGAAGTATAATGTCATAACAAAGACCAGGAAAGACAAAAGGGACAGCGTACTATTTACTGCGCTACAGAATTGGATAAGTGGTGCCCGCTTCAGATCTTGTTGCCCTTTTCAACCTTCCCTCTGTGCTTTTCTCAACTTTTCACTGAAAAATAACTCTCCGCTTATCCCTGCTATACCCTGAGAATTCTCAGACCATTTTCCTGGGCCCTACAGGATTATGCTTCTGAAATGAGTCTTCCTCCAGAATCCAAATGCCTGAAAACCAGAATCATTAATTTCTGAAAAAAAAAAAAAAATATTTTTGCCTGTACTGATTCCTTATGGATTTTGGATTACATACAAAGTAAATGCCTTGTAGCATACATAGCAAGTATTTTTTTTGCAGTCTGTCAAAAAAAAAATAATAATTTCAGTTCATGCTCAGCCTCTCAGAAGGCTAAAAAACCTTTCTCCAACACAAGATTTCTGGATGTTTCAAAGAAGCTTGAAAAGGTATTTGGCTAGGGTAGCAGATATGTCATGTGTGAGCCCAAACTGGTGGAGACAAAATCCGTTGTACTTTGTACTCTGGAGTCGGTGCTGATATTTTACAATGTTTTGTGCCATAGCATGAATTTCAGGTTAAACTGGTCAGTTGGAAAAGTTACGTGGCTTAAGTACTACAAGACTTTTTCTGGTGTGATGCTTGAAAATGCCTGCTGTAGCTGTCTAGCTACCTCCACTTAACTTGTCAGAGGAAATCATTGCAGCTGGTGTAAGACCTGTAGAAAATAGAACCACTCTGACCTCCTTTCTTTGCTTAATCTTTTGTACCTGCTAAATGGTAAAAAAAAAATACTGCCACCTAAGGTATCACGTGTGTTTACCTTATTTAAGAAAAGTTGTACGAGGGGTGGAGTTAAACTTGTGGTCCAGAAAGATAAGGATAACATGAAGTTAAATTAAGAAGCATTTTCCTTTACCTTAAAGATATATTTGTAGACCGAACGCGATCAACTGAAAGTTTAAAAAGAGTTTCACAAGATATAAAACTCCCTCTCCTCAAAAAGCCTAAAAGGATTTTCTTATAAGATCAAGGAGACCGTATAATTGTTGCGGGGTAACACACAATGCTTTGCAGAAATCAAATATGAAATGTTGTGTTAGAACATTAGGGAAGGAAAGCAGATCAGGGAAAACTCCCATGCAGAGGCATGAGTTAAGGAGAAGGTGAGGATGAAAGGATTGATCAGTTGCATTTTAATCTGTGTGGCAGAGGACGGGGGGCAAGGCCTGCTTCACCAAGGAAGGACCTTTGGGTGCAAAGTGTCAGGCCTGACTATGAGGAACGGACACGTAAAGGTCACAAAAAAAATCCTCACAGGAGGTGTGTGGGACTTGATGCTGCAACCAACAGGAGCTCATGTGGCTTCGGACCCGTAAGGCAGCACCCCGATGAAGCAGCCCTCTACCTTAGTCCTTAGCGCTCTGTGACTTCTCAATAAGTCATGTTTCAAGAATACAAGAGCAGAAACCTGATAAAATATCTAGCTCAGCAATCTTATTGGCATTAAACACTTTATAAAAGACAGAACTGTCTAAAATGTGAAGAACAACTGGGAAAAGGGTTTAACTGTGCTTTATTCTGCAATTGTGGTGAATAGATTGCCAAAACCAGAATATTTCTGAAAGAAGCTGCTTCTGAAGAAACTTAATGTTTTAGTAGTTTTCAGTTAAATCAGGCAGAGGAAATTAACAATGAACTTCTGTGCTAATGGTCTGGAAAGTGCTGCACTCCCTGCGAAAATGAAGTATAAAGGTGATTACTTTCTTATTCGATGGTATTTTGAAAAAAGATGACCGCAGAAGAACATTAGTGATGATGATGAAGTGGCACAAAGGAGGAATGAAGGAGTTGCAGCTACTTCATTAGGAAATCAGATGGTGCTTGCACAAGAAAGGAAAAGCCTGTAGGAATTGTGCTACTGGAAGACTCAGAACAAGTCTTTAGAAGTTCAGCGTGAGTTGCCATGAAGACTGCAAAACGTGAAGAGAGACTCACCATGGCCCACACAAAATAAGCAAACTAATTCAAAAAAAGGACATTTGTGTTAAAAAGACACAATGAGCTCAGAATTTAATTCAAAAAAAAACATACAAGGCACCTGCATGTTTTGTGGCAAACCCTGGCAAGAGCCAGAATATGGGAGGGACAGTGAGACAGAAAGGACTGTGTTGAATTCCATCACTTACAATAGCCAGAGAATGGTGTTCAGAAAGGACATGAAAGCCCCTCACCACAAGAAGGACATTGAGGCGCTGGAGTGTGTCCAGAGAAGGGCACCGGAGCTGGTGAGGGGTCTGGAGCACACGTCTGGGGAGGAGCGGCTGAGGGACCTGGGGGTGTTCAGCCTGGAGAAAAGGAGGCTGAGGGGAGACCTTCTCGCTCTCTACAGCTCCCTGAAAGGAGGGGGTAGCGAGAGGGAGTCGGTCTCTCTTCCCAAGTAACAGGCTATGGGACAAGAGGAGACAGCCTCAAGTTGCTCCTGGGGAGGTTTAGATTGGATATTAGGAAAAATTTCTTCACGGAAAGGGTTGTCAAGCACTGGCACAGGCTGCCCAGGGCAGTGGTGGAGTCACCATCCCTGGAGGTATTTAAAAGAAGGATAGACATGGTGCTGAGGGACATGGGTTAGTGGTAACTTGGCAGTGTTAGGTTGATGGTTGAACTTGATGATCTTAAAGGTCTTTTCCCACCAAAACCATTCTATGATTCTATGACAGAGTGGCCAACGCTGCTTGCCCATGGAAAATCTTCACGAAGCAATGCTCAGCAAATTAGGACTGTCGGACCCGCTGCATATGGGACAGCTTTTCTTTTTAACACTTCACACACCTTTCTAAGATTCACACAGGACAGTCATTTGGATACTGTCACTACTCGGTAACGCAGAGAGAGGCAGGTGGCTAAGGTGAAACTGAAGTCTTGCAATGGGTTTAGCCCCTCTCATGGAGTATGTCAGTTACATACAAGTGTGGAGACAAATACAGAGTTGAAAAGGATACAGTTTACGCCATTTACAGGAAAAAAAAAATCATTTTTTCAGCTAAAAGGGTCTTGAGTCTTTGAGTTTATCAAAGAAGGACAAGAACCATAAAAAGTTAAGGAAAACCCTGAAGCTGACGTTACAATCACAGGACAACTGCATCAGACAACTCCTAGAAAAATTCTTTCCATCCTGCAGAAGCTGATGAGGAGCTGAAAGTGCCTCTGCCTTGGCAGAGTCCTCAGAGGAACTACGAGGGATATTCTCTGCTTATTTAAAAGCCCAGAGGTGATATGGAGGGAAGTAGAAACAGGAAAACTCTACCTGCAGATCCAAATGATTGAAGTGAGGGCTTACAACACAGATCTCTTTCCAGTAAAGTGTTTAATGCCAATAAGTTTGCAGCGCTGGATGTTTCAGCAGGGCTCTGACGAGTAACAGAACACACCTGCAGACATTTTTCAACTTTGCATTGGAAATGCTGTTTCTACAGGTTATTTGAGTTGTGAGCAGCATCAAAGTTATAGTCCAGAAAAATTTATCCTTTTTCATATATATTGCGGAATACAAAAGTCTACATAGACTGTATTTTGGTATTGGGGAAACATACACCAGAACAAGTGAATGACCAGAAACTTTGAATAGCTTCAGAGAGTATCAGGTACAGATCTAAATCTAAAGAAACAACAATTATGGTTTTAAACTGAAAGAGGGGATATTTAGATGAGATATTAGGAAGAAATTCTTTCCTCTGAGGGTGGTGAGCCCCTGGCGCAGGTTGCCCAGAGAAGCTGTGGCTGCCCCATCCCTGGAGGTGTTCAAGGCCAGGTTGGACGGGGCTTGGAGCAACCTGGGCTGGTGGGAGGTGTCCCTGCCCAGGGGGGGTGGAACGGGATGATCTTTAAGGTCCCTTCCAACCAAACCATTCTATGATTCTGTGATTAAATCCTTGTGACATAACTTGTCGATCAGACGAGTTACCTCAACACTGTTATACAGAGCAATGAAATTCTCAAAGTAATCTTCATTAGATGAAAGATTAAACAACCATCAAAACTGAAAACATTCTGAGATGGAAGGTATTGGCAAGGTACATGAAAGGAAAATTATGAAAGATAAAGAAAACTCAATTAATGGTGACTATAAGCGAGATGTAATATTAGCAAGGAGAAGCATCCAGAAATTTAATGAGATGAAGAGTGTGTCATTTAATGTATTCAGTGACATTTCCATACTGATTAAAAAAAGAAGTAAAAGACCTCAAAATGCAGGAAAAGGTAGGTAAAATTTTTGACATGGATATTAAAGTCTTTTAAAAGTACCATTTTTATTATTCACAGAATAAAAGAAGGAAAAGGTCAGTCAGTTCTCCTGCCAGTTCAGGCACAGACACTTTCCAAGATTTTTAACATTTCTTTTTCTGTATAGTTTCAAGTGCTCCAGGCGATGAGTCCCACCACCTCTCTTCAGAAACCGCTCTGCGGCTTCATACATCTCGCTGTCAGAGAGCACTTCCTAACATTCCATTTAAATATTTTGTATCTTAATTTCGTTCAATTTCTCATAATTATTACACCATTTACTACTATAAATAATGACTTTCTCTCAATTTGTGCAACCTCAATTAATGCCATTGTTCTTTTCTCTAATTTGTCAACAGCTTTCCGGTAAAATGGTATCCAGAAAGGAACTCAATGTTCTGGGCGTAATGCAACGTTATGCCTACACCCACTACATTTCAATAGAGGGGTCCCAAAGCTCGGTCAGATGGGTGCTGACAGCCCTCTTAAAATATCACTTTTTTATTTCCTAACCTTGTTCAGAAGAGGTGTATGGACAGATCTGTTTGGTAGAGCATGGCACCGCACGGATCTGTCCTTGGAGGTGAGCAGGTAGGTTAGACTCCCAAGACACGAGAAGGCAATTCCACGCACGGTCTCAGCAGCTACGTTTTAGGTGTCCTGTCTTCACTCAAGTTAAACATATTTGCTCTCACACACAAGAGAGATGACACAAAATCAGATTCTAATAAACCAGCGTGCTCATTCTGTGTTACTATAAATACCACACACAGTTTACGCTGCATACCCGTTCACAGTCCCAAAGAAAAGACCCTTCCCTGGATTTGGGCTCACCAATGCTTTCAAAACCAAATAGGTAGTGAGCTTTCTCTGTCAAAAAGAGGGTAGAAAAGAACTTAGCCTCGTTTATCGCTTCTAACTTTTTGGGGTGATAATATTGACTGGATATGGATGACCAAGGTGAAAAAATTGCTATTCAATAGGTCTGAATTTGTGTGTTAGATTCCAGGAAACCGCAAACTTTCCCACATTTTCCTCCTGAAATTGTTTTGTTTTCTTTTAAATGAATCCGTTCAAAATAAGTACCCAGATTCCTGCTTCTGCAGGCATTTTTGGTCATTCTGCTTCTAATCAAGAAAATAAGATAAATCCCTGAAATTATATAAGGGTAATTTTGGAACACATTTAACTGAGAATTTAGTCTGTGTTTTATTTTTCATTCCGAAGAAAGTAGAATATTCAGTAAATGAAAAAAAAAATAAAGTCCGTTACAAGTATCTGACCAATTTTAGATTACATCTCATCTCCCAGACTACAGGTGGCACAATGCCATTGAAGAGTTGCTTGAGTGGATGGTGTAGCAGGAGACATCAGATGGAAACCCTTTACTGACGACATGAGAAAAATATTTCAGGAAATAGATAAAAAATATATTAAAAGAACAGGCAAGGGAAGAGTTCAAAAAGACAGAGGGAAAAGTGTACAATCCAAAGCTGAATAATCACCTGAAGGGTCACCAAGGTCACAATAATATATTTTAAACACTCAAAACAAACTAAAAGGCATATTTCACAAGAAGCAGTTGAGTTTGAAAGCACAGGCTCTGGAGTTCCTTGTGCTACTGTGACCTTCCATTGTTCCAACATTCAACTTTTTCTCAGACGTCAAACCCATAACAATCTGCTGCCCAAAGCCTGGAGGACAGGGGTAAAAGTAAAATATTCCCACTTCAGTCCACCAGATAACATCATATTCCTACTAATGCTTTAACCCAGAGCATCCTCTTCAATCTTACCGTAAACCTATAGTGTTTAAATTACTTAACGTAATTACTTAATCTATGCTGACATGGATAGCTAAGTGATTTCTCATCATTTCACTCTAAAACAGTCTGTTTGGCTAGCTTTTGGGGTTTTGCAATCCAAGTGTTTACTTTTGGATTTGCACTTTTCAAAGTGTTTAGGAGACTTTCCTGTAATAAGAGAAGTTATCTCAGCACTTGAGAAGTACTCAGGAGTTATCTCAGCACTACCTTACACGCAGCTAAAAGAAATGAGACCAGAAAGAATGGGCTAGCTCATCACCATCCAGGAAAGTTAAGAGAGGAGTCAAAAGAAGTTAAATCTCAAAGGAATTTGAACACTAAAAAAATGTTATTATCACGTTACAGAGAGGAAAGCGGGCAGCTGGACATTTATATAAAAATCAGGGAAAAAATCTTTTCTGCTGAAAAAATAAATATAAATCTTTGACTTAAACAAGAGGCTAGAAAATTAATTAAAATACTAAAACCATGGGATAAAGTTCCAAGCAACTTCCTTGGAAAGAGTTAAATTAGCAAATGCACATCATGTTCATAATAGTAAGAAAAAGTATTTTGCATACTGGTTTTATTGAGCAGTATCAAAATGTGTAAGATCACTAGGCAATAAGAAAAAAATACTATAGAATCATAGAACCATAGAATGGTCTAGGTTGGAAAGGACCTTGAAGATCATCGAGTTCCAACCCCCCTGCCATAGGCAGGGACACCTCCCACCACACCAGGCTGCCCAAGGCCACCTCCAGCCTGGCCTTCAACACCTCCAGGGATGGGGCCTCAACAACCTCTCGGGGCAACCTGGGACAGTGCCTCACCACCCTCACAGTGAAAAACTTCTTCCTCATGTTCAATCTAAACCTGCCCTCTTCCAGTTTGAAGCCATTCCCCCTCGTCCTATCACTCCATGCCCCAGTAAAAAGTCCTTCCCCAGCTCTCCTGTAGGCCCCCTTTATCATATCGCTATCATAACGCTTTATCATAATGCTTTATAAAGCTATCATAACGCTTTATAAAATAGGAGGCTATTATATATGTAAATTAATATAATAGATAACCAGATAGTTTTAACTTTGATCCCGTATTTTTGCATAGTACAGACCTTTGTGATTAAAGAAGACTCCTTATGTGCTCACAGCTATTGCACGCCGAGGTGTGTTGCTGGAGCAGGTCTAGGTTTCTCAGCATTTTTATGGACAAAGCGAAAGATTTTGGCTTCTTCAAAAGCAGTGGAAGTTCTCACTCTGACTTCAGCGGAGCCAGGATTTCATGACTATTTTTATGTGATGAAAGGAAGAAAGATTCTTGAGTTGATCTGCAATTAAAAAATAAATGCTCTAAGGAACCACTCTTGAGGAAACGTCTGTGCAATTTATAAGAGGCTACAGGGATGTAGCTGAGAAACTATCAGCAAGGTTGGCTCCAGAAATCAACTTTCTAAGTTGAGGTTGTAAAGACACAATGTGTAAGGGATTAGCTTGCAACTTCCAGGCTTCGAGTAGTGTTTGCCAAGACCGGGAGTCAGATCAAAAAGGCTATTGATATCTGAAAGCTTCCTTCTGTATGTTGGCATTATCGGGCAGTTTCTTTCAGGGACAACGAAAAAATAGACTCTCTTCCGCAGGTCTGCAGCAACTAAACTCACTCGTCCTTCCAAACGGAGTGTTTACTACGCTGTGAGACAGATATGCATATAGGTTTATTATTTTTTTAACTTCCTTATTTTTTTTTCATTTTATTGTGCAGTTTATTTCTAGATTTAAGATTAAACACTATGTTTATGAAATTGCAAGTTGTTATCTTCACCTCCCGCTACTTGTCCTTAAAAGAAAGGTAGCAAATATGTGAACCAATGAGTCCCCCAAATCTAGTCAACAGATGGGACACAGTAACTAGAGTCTATTTTAAGAGAAATGCAGGAATCCGCCCCATAAACAGTAAGTCATAATTTCCTGCTGGTTAGATACCAGGTTTTAGAAAAGTTCTTGGACCAGGCACTCAGGTGTGGTTAGAGGCCACTTAAGGTCAATAACCTGCAACCATGTAACCAGTGAAATCATTTAAATGTTTAGGTCAGCTGCTAGGAAGTCAAGCAAGCAATGTAATCCTACACTTAAGGTCCTACACCTGTGTCAGGGCAATCCCAAGCACAGATATAGGCTTGGAGGAGAATAGATGGAGAACAGCCCTGAGGAGAAGGACCTAGGGGTGCTGATTGATGAGAAACTCAATGTGAGCCATCAATGTGTGATTGCAGCCTAGAAGGCCAACTGTGACCTGCTGGCCACATTTCTTCTGATGCATCCCAGGATAAGGTAGGTGATTCTTCCCCTCTACTCTGCTCTGGGGAGACCCCACCTGGAATATTGCATCCAGCTCTGGAGCTCTCAACAAAGAAAGGACATGGACCTGTTGGAGCAGGTCCAGATGAGTGCCATGAAGATGATCAGAGGGCTGGAGCCCCTCTGCTGGGAGGACAGGCTGAGAGAGTTGGGGGTGTTCAGACTGGAGAAGAAAAGGTTCTGGGGAGACCTTAGAGCCCCTTCCAGTGCCTAAAGGGGCTACAGGAAAGCTGGGGAGGGACTTCTTTAGCAGGGAATGTAGTGATAGGATAATGGTTTTAAACTGAAAGAGGGGAAATTTAGACTAGATATTAGGAGGAAATTCTTGACTGTGAGGGTGGTGAGCCCCTGGCGCAGGTTGCCCAGAGAAGCTGTGTCTGCCCCATCCCTGGAGGTGTTCAAGGCCAGGTTGGACGGGGCTTGGAGCAACCTGGGCTGGTGGGAGGTGTCCCTGCCCAGGGCGTGGGGAGTTGGAAACAGATGATATTTAAGGTCTCTTCCAACCTAAACCATTCTATGATGCTATGAATCACAGCTTGGTGGTCTGGTGAGGAGATAACCATGCATGCAATATCTGCTTAACATCTCAATCTCTAGAGTGTAACTTATCACTCGGAAGTTACACTCTCTGCTTTTAAAGTTCTATGACATACCTTTAGCTTAAAACATACAACAGTTAAGGTTATGGACTTTTGCAGGGCACATGTTTGTCAATGACAAGCAACACATTTTGTTGGTTCTTTATTATTTACTGCGTACAGCCACACATACAATTCTTCTCCTGGATTTCTCAAAAAGATATGGCTCCTTAAAATGTCTGCTGAAATAATGCATTGACAGGTTCTCAGTTCTGTTTTCTCTTTACAGTACTTTGTTTAACTACTTTATTTTGATTTCTCTGACAGCAAAACACTATTTTGGCTCTGAAAAATGCAGTGAAACCCGTACAGGCTTCTTTTATTTATGTTGACTTACACTCTGCTATCTATAAATATTTTAAAAGATGAAGTAGATGGATTACAGCCCACCTACTTTTTTTTTTTTTAGATGCGCACACATTTAAAATTGCAGGAATGTCTGTTGAGTGAGGCTTGAAAGTCTCTCTGGATCTCTATCACCTATTCAGAAAGACCAGGGAAAAGTCAGAAGTGAGCCTATCTGTGTAACCATGACAACAAGTACTTGTATATAATGCTTATCTATATAGTATAGTTCCTGATTCCTTCAAGAGTTCACGCTGTCACAGGCTGAATTCTTTGGGAAGCTATCTGAGCCGTGTCAAATGGTTCAGACGAATCGGGTAAGTAGTGCCAGGCATTGTAAACGCTGTTTACACTAAAGAATGAATGAGAAAAGGGGCTGAATGGTGAAACAGAGGCAGGGCTGTTTCTAGAAGGTGGGAGAAAGAGGAAAAAAAATGAGGTGTCAATACATTTCCAGTGATTAATATTTGACGGATTGATTTGGAGCTGCAAGAGAGACCTTCTATTGCTATTCCCCATCAAATTAGTGCCTGGCAGGTCATATATATGGATTTTTGGGGATCTGAGATTTCGTGGCTACAGCACACAGTGAGAGGCGTTATGCCAGCTGAGTGTAAAAGGCTAGTTGATCAATAATTAAAAGAAACATATTGAATTGAGGTTAGTGTTAAGTTATTTGGGGAATGATGAATTCTCAGTTCTGTGACTTCCTATCTTTTTTTTTAATAAATTGCTCCTCGTTTGTGTAAAACAAGGATGAATTCCGATAAGATTTTTGAAGTAATACATAAAATTAACAATGATTGCAAGCTCAAAAGTTGTTTTGTCTTTAGTATTGTTAAAATTTGTTTTTATTGTGGAGAAAACATTATGCTCCTTTTACATATAGATACTTATTCTCAGTCAAATATTTATGTTCCATTACATTCTACCATAGGATCATGTTACTAATATCCTCCCTGTCTGGGACTTGAGGAGATAGTCTCCAAAACTTTGTCGTCTTCAAATTTCAAGCACTGGGGTGTTACAGCAGTGAGAACTCTGTCCTCACACATTCTTTGGCCATACAAATGCCAAAGAATGCAGTACAGTATAAAAGAAGACTTTTCAGTACAAGACTATTGCTTTTTCTTTCTTCTTTCTCCTTTCTTCTTTTTCCTTCCAAAAAGTTTAGCCAAATTAACTTCTAGCTCCTGCAGAATTCCCCTTTGGTAAGAGCCGTGGACAGACAGGTTTCGCCTTACATGATTTAAGCAGAATAAATAGGTCAAAATCAGGATAATAAGTACAAAGCTAATTATAACCTTAACAAAAGAACATGTGCTACTGCATCCTGATAGTGGAGTAATTCTCATGGCTGTAGGTAAAAAAAAAAAGGGCAACAAAACAACAAGACATGCAGATAAAGAAATTAGATTTTTTTTTTCTGCTTTTAGCAAAATACGATAAATATTGACAAGAATCGCGTAACATCTAAAGGATAAAGGAATTATAACAAAACATAAACCTTTTGCATTTCTTCCTTCATTTCACAGAGGCAAAATGAATATCTCCAAAATTAAAATGAAATAATTACCCTGGAACTATTTTTCTTATATTTTTGATATGAAAAAATATATTATTTGATTTTAATGCATAAAACATTTGTAGGTTTGAAACCGCTTTTCACTGAAGACCATATAAAACTCTAATTTAACACAACACAGTTTTTCAGGGAAAAAAACCCAAACCTGCTGGGCTAACAAAATGCCTTCAGAAAGGACAAATATATACCATAACACTTGAGGCAGCTATCCAATTTTTATTTTTTTTTTTAAAATACAGCAATTAAAGGAGAAAAATCTACTCACTTATACATTATGCTAATGGTAACTCAGATAATATATCACTCACTAGGCCAAGAAATTGCGGCGCTTGAGTGAGAGGATGAATGACCTTTTTCTTGGCTCCCTAGAGATTCTTAGTTTGATTCCCAATGCAGGCATAAGGAAAGACAAATACGTGGCAGAAATTGAATTGGTAGAACTGTTTTCCCCATTTTCCCTCCTTCTCTGTCTGACGTAATCCAGTGTTCTGAATGCAAGTCGTCAAGGCAACCTCATTTCATCCAGTTCTTACACACGAAGCTTCAGTCCAGTCAGGTCACAGGCTTACCTGGGTCAAACATGCCTAGTCAAGTGATTATGCCATAATGTCCTGCGACTCTTCTAGTAATCAGGCTTAAAAAGTTACTAGTGTTGAACCTGTCTGTAGGAAGCAGGTGAAACTTTTATAAATGTTACAGTAGCCTGTAAAAAAATTCATATTGGCCAAAAGTAGAAGGACATTGAGGTGTTGGAGCATGTCCAGAGAAGGGCTACAAAGCTGGTGAGGGGTCTGGAGGACAAATCTTATGAGGAACGACTGAGGGAACTGGGGTTGTTCAGCTTGGAGAAGAGGATGCTGAGGGGAGACCTTATCACCCTCTACAACTACCTGAAAGGAGGTTGTAGAGAGGTGGGGGCTGACCTCTTCTCCCTGGTGACAAGAGATAGGATGAGAGGAAACGGGTTCAAGTTATGCCAGGGGAGGTTCAGATTGGATATTAGGAAACATTTTTTCACTGAAAAAACAATGTTATTAAACATTCCAAAATTATGTTATTAAAATGTTATTAAACATTGGAAGAGGCTGCCCAGGGAGGGGGTGGATTCGCCATCCCTGGAGGTGTTTAAAAAAAGGGTAGATGTGGTACTTGGGGACATGGTTTAGAGTGGTTTTGTCAGGGTAGGGTAATGGTTGGACTTGATGATCTTAAAGATCCCTTCCAACCTCAGCAATTCTCTGATGCTATGATAATCTGATACAAATTGTGTGACTTACTGTTGCGATGTAGACTGTGTTACTCTCAGGTACAGTAAAGAGTGGTAAGACATATGATTATGATTTGAACAGACCGGAACTGCTGTTTTAAAAATTATTTGCTCACTAAGTTAGCTTAATGAGAAAATGGTCCATTCTACCCATCCAGCCTTTTGTGATACACAAGAGGCCAAAACGAGTGAAACATTTCCTGGATAATCTCATGGAGAAAGTCAATTTGGTTTTACTTTTTTGCCAAGGCTGCCCTGTATTGGTGGTCTTTGGCGACTGGGATGCATAGAGACCCAGGGTGCTTCTCACCTTTACTACCAAACCAACGTGATCTCCTCTCATCTTATCCCCTTTTCTGTGACTCCCTTCTGCATCTATTTTCCTTGTTCTGCATTTTTCACTCCTTTCTTCAAAATTATTCCCGCATGTGAGCAGGTAGACCATCGACATCTGCAACGCCTGAGAATGACCAGTTGAAGAAGGACCAACCAGACCAGCCAGAAAACTCACTAGACAAAAGAAGAGCATCGGGTCCTGGAGGAATAGCTGTGAGAGACTGCTTGCCAGGTTTAAGTATCCACCTGTGACTGATAAGCCACCTGAAATTCTGAGAACATCAACAAAAAGGTACATTTTTCTCACAATTTATTATCCTGCCTACGCTCCTCTTTCTGGCTATCTATTTTGTCAAAATTAGGAAAGTAACTGCTGTGCTCGGAGGCTGTTTCAGGGCTAAAATGAACTTCTTTCCTGCTCACATGGCTTGCTTAGCAAAGCTAGAACTTTGTCAAGTAACCCCTCTATGGCCAACAGGCTTCGATTACATTTGTTTTGCATAATCCCTCAATTTCCTTATATTTTTTGCTTCTTTTCATGCTATGCTTTACACTTCTCAGGTTTGGGTTTGGCCTTTTTTCCTTCTACTTTCCTTCTACCACAGGAGTAAGCAGTGAGAGGACTCAAATAAAAACCTTGAACCTTGTTTAACTGGTTCATATTAGATGAAAAGGTTGTGATTAGATGAAAAGGTTGTGATAATACTTTTAAACTTTCTGGGTCCATTTAGTTCTTCTGATGTAAGAATCATCTCACCAACATTGCCAAGTTCAAGATTTTCACAACATCCTCAGGAGCAAATACTGCAGTCTTGGTTTGAGGGAAATTTCGGGACATATTTCAACTCCCAGTTATATCGAGGCAAGATGCGGAATTTTGAGTTGTAATGCGATGAGGCCAAAGATAACCAAACACAGATAGATCTATAGGTTCAATAGGATGGTGTCTTTGGTTGTAGTGCAAAGGTTGAAATATAGCAGAGGTTCTGCATATGTATTTACTTATAAAGCATGAGCTTACTCCCCTGTAGCTAGTTCTTATCTTCTGTAGTCACTAGCCTTGATGCCTTACTCTGATACTTTAAGTTAAATCATTCCACATGGGATAAAATATGTATGTTTGGCAGCATAACCTAAGGGTGAGCTCAGAGCGGAATCCTCTAAACATCTACCTTTTCATTACCCTGGTATTTTCCTGACTTCTGTCAGGCTCTTTCCATGCCAATTTGATCAATATCCACCTGTTTTAACATAAGCTTCCACGCCTGTCAACTGTATTTTATTTGCCTATGATTTTCTTCTGTTTCCCAGTACAGAGGATAGGATTCAGGAGTCTTGTGAAAGAGGTCGTATTCAAGGAGTTAGTGATCTTGAGCATGCCATGTCGCCTCTACTAGGCCCTGTACTTAGGGCTTGAAAAGCCCATATGTCAGCATGAGTGACCACAGTATAATCCCATATATATCTATAACAATGTAAGGGAATGTGCTGGAATACCCTGGATACGTGTTGTGCCTCGGTACAGTTCCTAGAGGTGCGTAGATGGATATGCTCTGGTGGGCATTAAGAAAGAGATAAAACTTCTGCCTCTCCAGCCAAGATATATAGTTTTGTTTGTTACACTAGATATAAAGAGCAATAGGGACTATAGGGGGAGGGTGAACCTCTCCACAGATGGGATCTCCAGACAGCCGTGTTTGTCCACCTGGGTTCCACCCAATGCTGCACAAAAGTTCGGTTCTGTCATCTGCAAGGATATAAGGTTTACTTTAAGTATACATCTCTTCCTATTTCTCTCTTATTATTAAAGCAATTTTGCTACGCTATTTACTGCCCATTACAAAACAGCTCTGGATTTGGAGTTTACATTTTTTACGTGGTGTTCTGAAATGAAACGGGGACAACAGTATTTAGACCACTCAAACCCCTCTCCTCTGATTTATTATTTTCCATTTTTATGTCTGTTTTTGACAAAAACCAGCATTCCATATACCCTTTGTGTCACTCAGTCTTAAGAGCGGACTAAGACAGCTTTGCACTGGTAGTTAGACCGGTGGGAAATTTAGAATGGCCGTAGGTCCGTGACACATTAACATAATCCCTTAATCCCTAATCTTAAAAGAAAAGTCTTTCTCTAAGAAACTCTGGAGCTTTTACTTCAGTGTCTCATGCTCATTTATTTACACTCAGAGATATCACAACCCTCAGCCTGGCCACACTCTCTTCTCCAGGCATTGAGGGTTCTTATGCGAGAAACACTGAGCTCTGAGTTTGAGTTTCCACGTAGAGGAAGGACTAAAGTGCTATAAAATATAGAGGAGGCTGAACAGAAAGGAAGAAAGGTCATCCTGGCTATAATTTTCTCCTCTTCCCTGGCTATACATTTCTCCTCTTCCTCCTTGGATCACTACAGGTTAATTTATCAGAGTGAAAAGAATACCTATACAACTGGCAAAGGTGCTTCTGAATTAACCCTGTTTTCACACAAAGGACCAATCACACAGGCTTCCCCTTGACTTTTAGAACATCTACGCTTTCATAGCCTTTGACTTTGCCTCCATTTTCCCCAGAAGTGCACATGGACAGTGCAAGGGATCTTTGACAATTCATCTGCATTGGTGAGGAGAAGGAACCGGTGAGTTGTGCTCCCTGGTCACAGAGGTTAGAATGGACCCTGGAGCACCAGGACTGGGGACACGGATGGCTGGAATCCATGACCTACATCTCCTACACAGGACATTATGTACTCCACTCTGGCTCTCCCTTGCTTTGTATGAGAACATACCTGTCTCCCTGTTGCTCACCCAGAACAAAGCCCCCTTCCCTAAACATTCTTTTTGAGGAAAAAAGAAAAAAAAAAAAGTACCAAAAATCAAACTCCTAATATTCTATCTTGCTATAAATCAGGTTACAACAATGGTTAAATTTTTATATTCAGTCTCAGGTGTGTTAGCATTTCACTTGTGCTTCTTTGACTTGTCGTGAGTATTACAGCAGTACTACAGCATATACACCTGTGACCTTTTGTCTTGAACGACATTCATCAAAACATGCTTAAACACAATTTCGCAAGGCTTGAAGTTAACTTCAGGCCTTGGGTCCGAAATTGTCAACCTGTTTTCAGTCATTGTGAAAACACGGCAAAACATTGTTCCTCCTGCATTTAATTTTGCTTCTTTCGTTGCTTCGCTTTTTTTTTTTTAGGCACTTACAGTGCTGCAAAATATTGCCTCTGATTTCCTTGGAAGACAAGCAACTGGGTGCTGACCTTTCCCATGTTAGGTTTGGGGCTGGGCTAATCTTCTGCATAACCCTTCTTCTTGATTATACCTGTTTGGAGCAAAGGCAATGGACGTTTTGCCCTCGTGAATCAGTCTTTAACTGAGATCTTTGATATGCGCTGGGAATCAAAATAGGTATCATTGCTTTATCAGGCTTCTGCTTCAAAAATTCTTCTCCTAATCCTTAACCCTGCAATGACTGTGAAAAGTTGTCCGGAATATATCATATAGATTTAGATAATTTAGATTTAGACTTTTAAAAAAAAAATCGGGGAAAAAAACCCCGTTTATTAGTAGTATTTATTTTACAGTACTGAAATATATTACTTCCTAATCAAAGGGCTTATGTTTTCCTTTCTGGAACATTTTTCTATATTAGATTGTTCTTTTATGTAAAAACACATTTTAGAATACATAAAATGTTAATATAGAAACCAAATATTCAGTTGCATCAAAGAAAAACTTCTCTTGATCCCGTAATGACATGTAGCAATGCCAATATTTTCCATTTATTAAAATCAAAAAATGCTATTGTTGAACTTTCCATGGAAAGAAAATTCAGGTTCCAGTGTTTGATATGTACAAAGTAATTAACTGGCTATGTCCACAGGTTTCTATAGCGAAAATACAGTGAAATCGGTTTAACTTAGAAAATAAATAAATAAAAATCATTAGATGTGTACGTTCCTACTGTTACTGCTTAGTTGAATTCTGTGGTTGGTTTTGGCCTGCGGACTTTATACGTGCTAAGTCCCAGTCATCTCAAACCTGACTGTCTCATGCTCTTTTGTAGGCAAACTCATGGTTCTGGTGGTTTGGATGGAGAGAAACTGCTGAGTATTTGAACTTGACCTGCCGTTAGCATGGGGGGGTGCAGTGGGGAGCCAAAATCAATTGTTTTACGGAAGAGTAAACCAGTGTGTTGAGGGTCCCAACTCTCTGCAAAACAACTCTATCTCCACAAAACAATTGCAATTACTTTTTTTTTTTTTTTTAATCTGCAACTCCATTTCTAGATACGGAGTCCCTAATCAAGCTTCTAACCAATTCAGGGCTTAACAGAATTGGTTTCAATCTGCTGCCTAATGACAGGCACAAACAGAGATTGTTTGCTTTCGTGACTATCTGGGTCATCTCATTCCCGTATAAAAATCCGAAGGAACCACAGGGTTTTTGGGCGAGGTTTTCCCTGCTGCGCTCTGACCCCTTCTGCCTGCGGTAGCCTTCGGCATGAGGTGGCGGCACTGGTGCCATAACGAAAATAAGAGGCAGGGCTGGAAAAGCACGGGCAGACCTCCTTGAAAATAGCTGCCTCCCCCTATTATATAGCAACAGCCACAACCTACTGAATCTGAATAGAGAAAGGTTCAATTTCTTGCCCTGACTGAGGGTTTTGCAGTAGCGGAGATTGATTTAATTACTGAGCTGGGCTGGGCAGGGACGTTTTCCTCCCATGTTCCTGAAAGTGTGCCAAGGTAGGAGAGAGGCATTTCTTTCCATTTATAGCCATACTAAAAGGAAAACAGAATTATTCCTCATAAAGAAGAGAAAACAGTTGATAAAAATCCATTTTATCGCTAAAGGAAAATGTTGCTAAGCTTGTATAGCATACTTTACCTAAAAATATCAATGGAAAGGAAAAAGAGGCCATATTGATCACAGCAAACTTTTTACTTTAAAAGAAGGGACAGCGTACCTCATTTATAGCAACATAGCAGAAATTATAGGGAAAAATTTGGCAAATTGAAATGAAAAGGAAAACACTTAAATTTTGCATTACATTTGTGAAAGGAAGCTGAGTTTTGTTCGAGTAAGACCTGAAGGCTTTCACCGGAGTATTTCACCTCAGAAGGAAGGAAAACGTGAAAACTTAGCAGTAAACATAAGAGCTAGAAAATATAGATATGCCCACAGAAGAAGAAGAAAACCTGAAATAATAATAATAAAGAAAAACTGAAAGACCTTTCTGAGGAATGAAGGAAATAAATCAAAAATAATTAAGACCCTTGCTTGGGGCTAGATAGTATAAATCAAAAAAGCCTTAGGTTGCAAAGAAAATTTAATTTAAAAAAGCCCTTCCTTGTGCCAAAGATTTATCATTGTTAAAGCCCAGTGGGGCCAGAATACTTTTTTTTTATTCACTCGAAAGAGGTGCACTTCTGCTTCTATTGATAAATCCATTTGACTTGTATGTTGCTAAGTCTTCTGAAGTGTTTGATTATCTCATTTTTCTTTCGTCTTTAAGAAAAGGAAACAATTATCCGAATGTCTTAACATCTTGCATTTGATTGTTTTCTGTGAAGAATAATTAGAGTCAGAAAAGTGAAATTTAAAGTTGCTTGTTCCAAGGTATTTTTAGTTGTTCTTCATCGTGGCTATTACCCACTCACGTCTCACTTTGCCATAGTCAGTGTTAAATGCTTTTACGGAGCAGAGTCTTGCAATCAGGCAGCATTCCCAGCTGATAAGTACAATTCTGTACTTATTACGCACTCCATTATTTTTTTTTAATGTTAAAATTCCGAGTAGGTGAAGGAGATCAAAACTCTTATTTATTATCCTGCAAAGAAATCTGCTTTGATTGCATGAGGCAGAATTTCAGTGAAGTCAATAGGACTGCCCCGACCAGGGCTGTGGCTGGGAAATGATACGTGCAAAAGACACAAGGTCGTAAACAAAAGTGTGATTAGAAAAGTCTGTAACAACCAGATATTTGTGCTTCAGATGGTCATCTCCAGCTAGCAAGACGCAAATGAAACAGCATGCCACAAAGCTGGGATGAGAATCAAAGAGTGTAAGAAAGTAATAGCATATGGCGGAGGGAATTAAGATTATGGTCATAGAATCACAGAAGGGTTTAGGTTGGAAAGCACCTTTAAAGGCCATCTGGTCCAACCCCCTGCTATGAGCAGGGACATCTTCAACTAGATCAGGTTGCTCAGAGCCCCGTCCAACCTGACCTGGAATGTTTCCAGGGATGGGGCATCCACCAGCACTCGGGGCAACTTGGGCCAGTGTCTCAACCACCCTCGCAGTCAAGAATTTCTTCCTGATAACTAGTATAAATCTCCCCTCTTTCAGTTTAAAACCATTACCCCTCATCCTATCTCTCCCCTCCCTGATCAAGAGTCCCTCCCCAGCTCTCCTGTAGCCCCTTTAGGCACTGGAAGGGGCTCTGAGGTCTCCCTAGAGCCTTCTCTTCTCCAGGCTGAACACCCCCAACTCTCTCAGCCTGTCCTCACAGCAGAGGGGCTCCAGCCCTTGGATTATTTTTGTTGCCCTTGTCTGTGGTCTTCCTGCTTTTGTTTTTGTAAGCCAGGCCATCACTACAACAAAACTGCACAAGAATTCAGCAAGAAACAGCTATGGAATATGAAGGAGAAAAGAGAACTATCACACAAAGGAGAAGGTGGGCGCAGGGGCAGAGGGGAACCATCAAGTACGTGTGTCGGAGAGATGAGATGAGTCTGATTATCTGAGGCATGATGAGCCAGCTGAGAAAGGCAGAAAAGCTGAAGTCAGAGAGAGGACTTGATTATTCTTTATGATTAAGTACTTGAATTATAAGACTGTTTAGTGGGAGAAAACAATGAACAATTCACTATGTCTGGGCCCAGAATAACTTCTATGATCCCTGGACACTAACTCATATCACCCCCATTGTCAGACAACTCCACTGGCTCCTCATTAATTTCAGAACCCAGTGCAAAATGAACTTCTTGATTATAAAACTCTCCACGGGCTTGCTCCGGTCTCTCTCTACTTCCTCTGCACATCTAGCACTGGCTTTCTCTTTTTCCCTCCAGACAACACTGTTGGTGTGATTAAAAGCTCTTGTTTCTACTGTGCCACCACATCACTTACTTTCCTGCTTTGCCAGTGGCTGTATGAACACAGATTATTAATAGAGCTCGCGCTGTCAGAGCAGGAAAACAAACCACTGCTAAGAAACTGTAATGTGTTGGATTTTGAGCAAAGAACAACTCATGCCTGAAGATGCATTTTCAGTCCCCCGGCTGGAGATGCAAGGGTTTAACAAATGTAAAACTTTGTGGCCGTGATCTGGCGGCTATTGTGTGTGGCGCCCAGTGACATTGTAATTCACCCCTTGTCTCTAACCAGTGAAGAAGATCCGGTAGGAGGGAGTGGAAAAGTGCTAATGCCTGAGAATTAGCTCAGGGCTTAATTTAGTGCACCAGAAAACAGGAATCTCTACACTAGGCACTGAAAAACATTTAAGGGTGAACCATCTTTTAATTTGTGAAAGCCTGTCAGACCCCTGCTACTTTCGTTGCATATCTGTTGCTTAATTGTTATAATTCTTATTAGCTATCATGCCTTGTTAAGCAGCAGCATCTCTGGTGTACATGTTTAAGCTATTTGTTTGACTTTTGATACTGCTTTTGCACCAATATCTGGGTTTAGTTTTAAGAGTATTTTCTGATTTATTTTTGATTTGCAAAAAATCTGCAAAAGACACAAACATAAATAGAGTATCTCAGGAATAAGAGGTTAATTTTCTTTAAAGGCAGCGGCAGCCCGTTACACATTGTGCTTACAGCCAGAAGGAGGCCTGGGTGAGAGAGGTTCCAAGTAAATGAAGATGTGTTAATGGGCTTAGCTTTTTGTATCTTATGTCACGAGGAGGCAGGTGCCAGCGCCTGCCCAAGGGATCTTTCACTGAATATAATCCTTCTCTAAAGAAAGCAGAAGAACAGAACTTGGACATACTGTTTTTCTTAAAAAATGTTTTATTGCCCATTCTTTATAGTCATTATTATTACATGTGCCATTCTTTGGGTATCAGTCATGAAAACATCCACAACCAGCCACTCAAGGCCTCTGTCCAGCCCACCATTCTTGAAGCCCTAAAGAATTTGGGCTTGGAACAAGCAATTAAAAAATATTTCTAATCTCTATGACTGCACAAAAAGTGAAGATTAAAAATGACCGTCTATTTTTTTTCCACTTCTTCACATTCACAGAAGTGCATATGAAGGAAAATTATTTTATTTCCATCTGCCCAAGATCATAAAAGAGTTGGGATCCAATCTAAAGAGTGGATCCAAAATAACTTCTTTGTTCCACTCTCTGCCACTGATGTCTTCATAAACATGTGGAGAAGCACAAGCAGGACCTCAGAGGAACGCGAGCCCTGGAGAGGCAATATCCCAGACAGAACTCTCCATGTGGCAGAAGGAAATGACTGAACCAGATCTTAACTCTCCCCACACACAAATGAACCGTAGCTGCTGGTTTCAGTGCTAAGGTCACATGAAGGAATGGCTGTTTGCACATTATGGAGAGCCGTCCTTTTCAGAGATGCTTGAAAACCAGCCAAACCCAGATGTTATATTGGTACAAGCTCACATTACCAATGGCTTGGAAGGTAGATGTTGGATGAAGCAAACACCTGCCGTATGACTCGCTCCTAAGGAAGTTCTCAATAAAACATGAAATGGAAGAGCTCAGTTGTCATTGTCCTTCCTTCTCATTATGCCATCCCTACCTGTGGAGCGTCATTAACGCAGCCCCTGAAAGCAATGTTCTCTTCGAGTAGAACAACCGTTTTCTACCAGATAGGCCATTGGCTGGTAATGACTTTCTATTCAGAGATGAGTCAAAATATGAAGTGAAATAATCTGGAAAGACCATACTGGAATCACAGGGGTAAGAGAGAAGTCAGATTTCTCCTGCAAAATATGGATATGTCCTAACAAAATCTGTTGACGGAATGAAGCAGAGAGGTATTATGAACAGAGGATAGGCTGCACAGAAAGGGCATAAGCATCACCTTCAAGCTGAAATAAAAATGGGGTGAAAGGTACAGAATAGTAGAATAGAATAGGACAGAAATAGTACAAAATGCAAGGCCTCACACTGGGAGAACAAAATAATGCTGATTTCTGCAATGAGCCCGGAGATAGTGGGCTGGGATGACTGAATAAAATAAATTGGTGCTTGTTTTGATCTCATTATGTATATAATTCATCAATGCGGTGCCTGTGAAAAGGCAGTGAAAGCTTAAAATGCAGCCATCAAGCTGTTTTCAGGTAAACCTAGGAAATCTTATGTCTATTGTGCAGAAAGCTGGTAAGAGTTCAGTGGAACTCTGTGCGGAGCCATTACCACAAGAGATGTATTCGTACTGGAATCGGTGCAGACACGTAAGAATGATCAGGGGACCGTAGGGCACGTCTCACTAAGGCACGCGCGAAGATGGGGCTTGTCCAGCAGTCTAAAATGTGGAACGAAAAGGAGATGACTGATTTGTCTTTGCGCATCAGGAAGAGAACATTAAACACCGACACTAAAGAAAAAGGCGGTGCTGAAACAAGGGCAAACGGAGATAAAATTCCTGCGCGTACATATGTCATACATCAGAAGAAGTTTTTAACCGGCAAAGTGATTGGGGAGTGAAAGACTAACGCATCCAAAGACAGTGCTTGGCACTTTTTCAGAAGGATTCTCCTGTCCCTAGTGCAGAATCACATCATAGAATCATAGAATCATAGAATGGTTTAGGTTGGAAAGGACCTTGAAGACCATTGAGTTCCAACCCCCCTGCCATAAGCAGGGACACCTCCCACCAGACCAGGTTGCCCAAGGCCACGTCCAGCCTGGCCTTGAACACCTCCAGGGATGGGGCCTCAACAACCTCTCTGGGCAACCTGTGCCAGTGCCTCACCAACCTCAAAGTGAAAAACTTCTTCCTAAATCATTGCTGACTCTGGTATTTTACAGCATCCTGCTAAACCCCATGGGACAGGCTCTGCTATCTTTGCTTTTGTTTGTGAAGATATCAACCTTGTTTCCCTTACAAATTTTGCCATACTCTGATCTGACCAACCTGAAGATGCCCCCATATACTGCGGTCCAATCTGTTTGTGTCACAGGACCTCGGCAGAAAGAGAACAGCCAATAGCTCACAGGGTTACAGTATAATCTATACTACTACCTCAAGGAAACCATAGGTGAAGAGCAAAGTGCTGCCAAAAGTGAGAAAAGGGTTTGATCCTGTAAGACTACTTAATATAGACAGATCAGGCAAGTTCAAGCTGTCACTGAAGATAGAATTTAAAAGGAAGAAAGCAGAGGGAAGGCAGTGCACTTAAAAGAGAGGAAATAAGATTTTTTTTTTTTTTTTTTCTCGGGTTGAGAGTCAGGGCCAGAGTAATGATAGAGTATATCTAATGACGGGGGTCTGACGTTAAAAGGGGAAAATTTTAGCCCTTCCGTGATTTTCTGAAGTGATCAGAAACTTTCTGTCTCTGCAGAGAAAAAGTTCAAACCACCCAACGTGCAATTTATGAACTGAATTATATATGTACGCATATATATATTTACTTATATTTAAAGAGAGAGAAAAATGTAAATATAAAAGTATAAAATAAAAAAAAAAGGCAAATAGAAATCTATATGCCAGGCATCACTAGTATTTATGCACATTCATCGCATTTGCAGTTTTATAAGATTTTTCCTTCTGTTCTCCTACGCAGGAGCATTAGTAACACGTCACAAAATGCGTCCATTATTTATTATTGACAAACAAATTATGCACCTGCTCCCCTAGAGTGAGAAAACCAGAGATCAACAATCTGCAAAGAAAGAGGAAACATAGGGGAAAAAAAAAACCTAGTCAAACAAGAGCGGAATCCTTTAGCGATAAGAGAAACATACTGAGACAAGATAAACAGCCACCCGGGAGTTAGACAGATATTTGGAGATAAATTAAATAGCTTCCCAAGAGGGATCAAGTGTTGGTACATATTTGCCAGTAGCCATTCAGAAGTGATGGGGAACTCTCAGCGGCCATCTGTAACGGGCTCTAGCTAGCCTGGCCTGCTTGATTTTATTAGCTGCACAATCTCATTTTTGTTTGATTGCTTTGTATCTGTGCATGCATTAGGGGAGAGAGCATTTGCTGTTGTCTCAAGTCTGCTGTTTACTCCTCCGGACTACACTATTCTCCCTTTTCAAAGTCAATACAAACTTCTTTCCCCCTAAGATAAGGCTTTCTTGACACTTTTTTTTTTGCTCCACTCTTCATACGGAGATTTCAAAGAAGGATCCCCCCCTGGAAAAGGGAGGAGGGGGAAACGGAGAGGGATTTCTCATTTCTCCTGAGGATATAAAGAGGAGGGCAAGTTCGGTATGCGGTGCCGAAAAGCCCTTCCCAGTGCAATCCTGGAGGATCCTCCCTCTTAACTCATGCACTGTGGGGTTTACACGTATTTCTCGCCCCAGGGAATATCATATTTGAAGATTCTGTGCTTGGGCATGGAGAGTGGGATTTCACATTTCATGGAAGATGCAATATAAAAGCCAGGGAAGGCCATCTAATAACTTCGATGGAGTTTCACAATACCCCTCCATTTAATTAGGCCTCTAACATTTTGTAAACCCATTCTCCTTGTACGCTCCCTCAGCGATTGTAATCTTAATTCCAAGACACATGTTAAACACCTTTGGAGTGTTGTCAATAGCATCCCTGTGCTCAGAGGAATAAGCCGTAAAACGTACGTTTGAATTTACTGGTTAGAGCTAACAATCCTGCTGAAGAGGGAAGGAGGAAAGAAAAGGAGACCAGATGAGTAGTTTGGATAATATTTTTTTATTATTTTGGTTCACTAAAGCAGATGTAGTAGGAGTGATCAGTGGGGATATATACAAATTGAAACAGGCTGTAAAGTTACAAGACTAAACAGCGTGGATGACACATTTACATTTTTCAGAAATAAATATTTGGCAAAAATATGCTCCGGAGGGTTCTTTAAAATATGGCGGTGCTTTTTTACTAGACAAACAACTATTATTCTATGTATAGGACAGAAGTGGTGACAGTTATAACGCTTTTTGCATATATTCATTAAAATAGCTGTAAAAATTACTTTAAAAAAAAAAACCTGATTATGAAGCATCACATGGAGGCAAAGTAGAAGGACTGAGCAGTTATGGGTGGAAATACAATGGAGAACTCGTTTTGTAAGTGTTCTCACGGTACACTCACTGCCGTGGTAGCGAAGGGCATCCGAGTGCCAGACATTTGACGGCAAAAGCAATCTTAGGGAAACTGAGATGGCAGTCGGTAATGCTGATCCTGAAATAGCGTAAGTGCCCATTTACAGCAGTTTGGGTATTCACCCAAAGACCTGAATGTTGGGTGCTTCCACCTTTTGAGGAGCTAGGCTATCTATTTAGCTCCCTTGGCCAGTCTCTTTGGAAAATTTTGGTCTTAATGTTGGGTTTTTTTGTTTTTTTAGGGCCAGATTTGTGCCGGAATTTGTGCCTCACTCCAGCTTCCCAGGTTTTGGCTGAAGGGGCGTGAGAAAGCCCTGAGCTGGGCCAGAAGGGGGATGCGGAGACAAATCTGGACGTCCCGCACCCTGGCTGCCCTGTGGTGGGCTCCATCCCAACCCGCCAACCCTCCGCCCTGCACGGAGGGGGTTTTCACCACCCTGAGCAGGTTAGCAGGGCTGAAAAGAGCTCAGCCTCTCTTAAAAACCTGGCAATTTTTAATTAGGAACCAGCCCTTAAGCACCCTGGTGTGACAGGGCCATTAATGCTTTCTAAGAGCCTGATCCAATTTCCACTGGCACAAAAGCCACTTATGAGTATGCTTAACTACAAGCCTTAAGTCAGCTATAAATAAGCTTAATTATGGGCCCTAAATCAGTAATGAGCATGCTTAATTATTTTATTTGTGCTAAGCCTTGTTTTCTTTAGGGTAATTTTAAACTTTCTTGGCCTGTGTTCAAAAACATTAAATAGTCGGTGTAACTTTCTATTTTTGTTTCTGATTCTATTAATAAAAAGAGCAGCAAATAACATATTTAGCATCCAAGACAGCACAAGAAATTCCAATGTGTTGTGTTGGTCTGTTATGATTAATTATCACTTACATGTCATTTTAATAACCTTATCTTAAACATCAGCTGTTAAAACTGATGTAAAGATATTCCCATTCCAAACAACTTTATATAGTACTTCAAATTTCAGATTTTATTAAAGTACTGAAAATATTGATAGTTTGAGCTGCTTTTGACTGTATAACTACCCTAATCAGCCATACCCATCCATAATCAAGTGTATCCGTCTTTTCAGGGCGGAAAGGAAATTTCTGCTGACTGCAGACAGATCTTTTTACTTGAATATAGTACATCTGACATTTATTTAAATAACAGAAAATATTCAGCGGGCTAGCTCAATTCTTTCCAGGGACAGGGAGGATTTGTGCATTTTAAACTGGGTCTTCTTTTACACGAAACATCTGCTGTCTACGAATTCCACTTGTCAATCTAGGTCATGGTGACTTCTATCCTTTCCACAACTGTTTTTCAGGCATTGTGTTTTCTTCGTTGGTTAAGTTTGCAGTCATTGTCCCTAAAAACTCTCAGTGCTGATCGTTTTCAAAGAAGGCTATGATAAAGCTATTTGGAATAGATAATCATCTTAAGCATAATCCATAAATTTAATACATAAATATTTTTCTTCCCCTTTCACATTGTCTTTAAGAGCTAAGGAACGGCAATAGACTCAGAGAAGATACTGGCAGAAAGACTGGAGAAGAGCATGGCTAGCATCATAAATACACCACTTTATTGCATATAATATGAGGATTTCGGTTCTGAATTTGTTAGCAAGACAAAAATGTGCATTCTGCGGAATAGAAATAATTTCTTGATAATTCTCTTTCAGTTCACCCGTCCACATCTTGTTTAGTGTCTGTGGTCCAAAACAAAAGCCCCGTGTGATGTAAATAGACATTTTTCTGTGGATTAATTCAGCCTCTCACTTTTGCTGAGTTTTCTTAGTGATTTTATGCACCATGTTAGTTGAGATGATGTTATCTTGAATAACTCTCGTTATAGAAAAGCTATAGAAAAGCTATGCTTAACTTGTGCTGTTTGCTGGCTACTGGGGGCTTGGCAGATGGGGTGACAGACACTCCAGGACTGCCAAAGGCATAAAGGTAACTGACTGGGAAAGACTTCTTGTTCCACAGGATCTTCAAAAGGGAATTTCTTTTGGTTGTTGATGAAATAGATTAAATGTGAAGCTTTGCACTCAAGCAGGGACACGGGCTTTCAGCTAGGCATTTTCAGAGAGATAGTAAAGACAATAGTAAAGAAAGACACCGCTATTAAATAGGTATTCAGTGAATAGAGGCGGTTGGTTTTGTTCATTTTTGCATACTCATTACAAACTGCTCTGGCAGAATGCCACCACCAACCTTTGGAGCTTTCTTATGTTCTCAGCAAACGCTGCTGCCCAGTACTTGAGCCACAGAGGCAGCGTGGACGTTAATCACCCTGAGAACCATCTGCATGTCGTTCGGAAGCACTGTAGGTTCAAAGCAGCCGCACCAGTATTCGTCTGAAGACATATTTTTAAAAGTGCCTCATTGAAGACCGTAGGTTAGGGAAAGATCTTAAAACAAAAAGAAGACAGGGCAGTTAAGGGATGCACAGTGATTTATATCACCCAGAAATCAGGGAAGAGCCAGAAAGAGTCCAGTCCAACCAACATAAGAAATACCCTCTGTCAAAGCTATTATTGCAGTTAAAACGATACCTCATCAACGACCTTTCTGTTTTCGTAAGGGGTGAAAAAAAAATATAACTTTTTTCACCGAGGCCTCCCAGTCTCTTAGAAAACTTTCTGCATATGCCTACACTACCGTCACTCGGCACGGCCAAGTGATACCTCCATCTGTACACCGGTGATGCGCGGAAATGAGACTCCACAACCGAGATGGCTGTAAAGTAGGAATGTTTATTCAGCACCGGGCAGCACGGGGGGTCGCCCCACCACAATCGTGCGCGCCCAATGCAGCGGCTTTCTCAAATATATATAGTACTTAATCACATAAACATAAGATTTCCGAATACGCCTATACATATGCATGACCTGTCCCCACTTCGTATTAAAATTAACTCTAAGACATCATTTTCATAAACTCCTCCCAACTACGCTTGCGCATTTCCTCCTGGGGGTGGTCGCTGAGGGTCGTGAGGATGAAGGCTGATGATTCCTCTTCATCACCGCAAGTAACCTTTTGCTTTTGCGCAGGCTCAGTTCTTCCCTGGTCTTTGTCCAGACCCCAGGGTCGGTTTCAACCACTTCTCCAGACAGGTTCTTGTTCATTATCAGGAGCTGTCCATGACAACATCACAAGACTTCTCGCTTTGTCTGGTTGTCAGTAAACTCTCAGGCCTGTCTTTTAGGTTATATATCACTACTAGCCAATTAGTACACAATGTGTCATTATCTCTATCATATACCCCTGACTCACCGGCAGTGAAGGGCACTGGGAACCCGCCAGGCTGACCAACACCTATCCAGTGACAGCCTGACCTGGAGCACATGTATCGTATCTTCCTATCTATTACTGCTCACGCAAGGTAGATTAATGGTTGGCCCTAATTACACTGTAGTTTCACCTTTGGTTGAAGTACAGATTTGGTCCTTTTCTTCTCTAGGGCTGGTAAAAGAATCTGAGCGAGCCAAATGTTTCCTCTGGGATAAGTAGTTTCCCAGACTCTCTCAGTCATCTCTAAACAGGTAACGTTTACTTGAATATCTGATGGCATGTAAAGACTACGTTTTTCACATCTGAAAAAAATAATGAGTTTGCCCATTTTTTTGCACCTGCAGCCATGAGTTTGCGTTTGAACTCCTGCCCATTATGCCTACTGGCCGAACAAGCAAATCGCCTGGTTTTGCAAGCTAACCTACTACAGCTAGTCTTGATAACCAAGCCCTATGAGGATGTTTACTCTGCCAATTCTTGACCACACCATCTTGTAACTTACACCTCTAGTGTTTTCAGAGGTTAAACAAGCTTCCCTGGATCATAGGTCTCATGATGTTTAGGATCACCAAGAATATTTCAAAAAAGATATGGCTATTTTACATCCTGTTGGGTTTGTTTGGAGAAACTGCTCATCGATGTAAAGTTCCTCTGTTAGCATATCCCTTTTTTACCTAAGGAATTATCTAAAGTTCTGAGCCTTGCACGTTTTATCTTTGGGAAGGGAAAAATAATATTGAACTTGTCTGTTACAGGTTCCTATTTACTTGTAAAGAACCCAAACCAAACAGTTCACTAATTGTAAAAGGAATCCAATAGGATGAGGGATCTTTATTCTGAAGCTTCAACTCCCTTTTAGCCAGCATTAAACTCAAAAGTTCTTTCTCTTCTCAGAGCCACACTACAGGTCTTCGCTCACCCACTGCTATCTTTTGCAAGTCTTGTCTTCTTGTCACGGCCCTCAGAGATGCACAGGTTCACGTATGAAAACCCTTCTGAAAAAGCACTGGGGAGTGCGCACGAGTGCTTCTCTTTTTTTGACCAATGGCAGGTGCTGGCATTCAGGATGGAACAATTTCCATTTCATCTGCTTCTCTGCATAATAGCGGTCCTTGCAATTTCTTATCGCTACCCTTAAAGCAGTCTCTCTTCCGTCCCCTTTCAAATAATCATGCCGTAATCCAGAATTTCAAGTGAGCAGGGAAGAGTTCTTAATGGTTAAAGGCTCTAATGTAATTCCCTTCAGTGCTTATTATCAGAACTAGGTGTTTTAGTAACTAGGTTTATTTGACTACAGAAATGAGTGCAGCCAGTGTTAAGATCTTATACTGTAACTGAAAAGGCAGTGAATTATTATGCTCGCATATAGGGGAAACACTATAATGGGTCATGTTTGAGATTGGTCTTCCATCTGCGTGATGTACTGAGAATGATCAATGAGAAAATATGCGGGTCCTAATGAAAAGTATGATTGCTATGCTTTCTACGCAACTTAACTTTCACCCCTGCTGACTCTGGCAGTCACAAAGATCAAATCTTTGCAAATTTCTTTCACTGCGGTGTCAGAAAAAAAAGCTAATTTATATTTTGAATCTCTGCAAAATTGTTCATTATGCAAATCCTATTTTGTGAAATAGATATGAGAGTGACAGAAGTGATTGAGGCGGAAAGGCAAAAGAGGCTATAAGTTATGGGAGGGAAAAAAAAAATGCACGAGGGTGAAAAGAAGAATACTTCTCTTCAGGGGCTGCTGGAAAAGTGTTTAAAAGCCCAACTTCATGTTTTTGTTTCTCAGCTTTGTGCCTAACTTGTCTGGAAATAAAGCAGCACAGAGAATCTTTTTTATACTAAACGCAGCTATTAAAGACACTTCCAGCTGTAGGGAGGTACTAAACTCTGCCGTCTGCAGTACCTCTGTGCTCGGCTTCGTCGTGTAGGACTGTACTGCAGCACTGCTACTCCATAACTCTTTTTTTTTGGATCATTTCTTGTCAGTCAATTTGCTCCAAACGCTAGTGTAAATTTGCTGATACAAGGGCTGCCTTCCCTCATCAGATAAAACTCCTATTAACAAAAGATG
Source organism: Anarhynchus alexandrinus (assembly GCA_008711295.1). Taxonomy (NCBI): domain Eukaryota; kingdom Metazoa; phylum Chordata; class Aves; order Charadriiformes; family Charadriidae; genus Anarhynchus; species Anarhynchus alexandrinus. The sequence continues at coordinate 126,736 of VUYV01000191.1, read as the reverse complement.
GCAGCACGGCTCATTTTATTGCGAGGCGCCTACTACATATGTTCATATTTCCTCGAGTATGGCAACTCATTGACCTTGGCAGTCGGGATTGATTCATCCAGTTCAAGGATCACTTAGCTTCTGAGGTGAGTGATGGTCGCTTGGCTCACCGCAATCTTTTTCATTTCCTGTTGATTTAATAGTGTTTCTTATTTTATAGATTATCGTAGCTTTGAATTATAAGTTTGGATCCTAATTCAATTTCGGCCTCTCTCGAATCCTTTTCTAGAACACCGTTAATCAAGGAGAATCTCTAACCCCTGGTCTATTTCCCAACATACCCATAAATACAAGTATTAAAAAAGACATGCATACACACATTAGAGGGAAAGAGAAGCCATATATAATATAAAAATATTAACCTTCTCACTAACTTTCATTCATTCTTTTACAGACAAGGAAACTTCTGCTTCCTCAGCACTTCCAGAAATTTTGGCTAAATAGAAATTTTTAAAATATACTGGAATCCAATCCCAAAATTTAAAATTTGACACGAGGTAAATTTCATAAAATCTTTTCGTGGATATGGTTATGAGAACAGAATGAGAGCCAAATGTAAATTTAGAGTATATGTTCCATTTTTTTTTCACTGATTCATTTCATCTGGGTTTTTTTCACATGATTATTTTCTGATGTTACAGGACTTAAAAATTAGCGTCGGGGAAACATTCACAAAACTGAGAAACGCTTTACAAATAGAAATAGCTTTTTTCCTAAGCCATAACCATCTAATTCCGGGCATAAACTCTAATAACAGGACAAGCACAGGAATATTGGTAGGATGACAGAAAAATCTCATCCAGCTACTCAGTGAAGAACCTGTCTGTACTGATATTCCGGAATGAATATTAACCTCTTACCATTTTTCTGTGTTCTGAATACAGCATTTGGATGGTAAAAAAGATACAGGATGCAACTACAATGCAGTGATTGCTCTTTCATAATTAAATCTCCATCATAGCTTTCAGTGCAAGGCGCTCGTACCTGAACTACACGTAAGCGAAGCTATACATAAATGCAATAGTTCCGGTGCTCTTTGCGGGCTAATTTATTCCATTTCTTGGCATGGATGCAGAGCTGAACGCAGAGGGGGGTTTGGCAGAGTGCCCTCTGCAGCGCTGTGACCTCCCAAAGAGTGGGGCACCGCGCAAGGCACAAATCTACTCAAGACACCGAGCTTCGATCTCTGTCTACCAAGTGCTCTCCCAGCCCACCCAGTTCACCGTGACTTGTAGTGAGGTCCGAACGACCAGAACCGCCGTGGCTCAGCACACAACAACCGCTTATGAAAATAAGAGTATGATTTTTTTTTTTTTTTTTTCTCCCTGGTCTGTCATTTCTGCCCTGGCACGGAACGTGCATTTTAACCTCTTGGCTAAATTGAGTGATATTTAGGTTTCAAAGTTTGCTTTGGCTGACTCGCTCGGGCAAAGCAGTGGCTGTGCTCTGCTAATCAAGCTTTTGGAAAGCTCACCTGCTCCATACTTCAGTGACTCCTAGCACTTGCCTTTTGCTCCAGCGGGCTTCTGCGTTTGGCTTTTTTTCTCTGACAAACTCAGCCTACCGGTTCTCTCAAATCAGCCATTTTACAGATTTCTGTCCTTTATCGGTCGTCCCACCCATCTGTCTTCCTCTAGTAATTTTCAGACTACGGTACTTTAGTAACATTTTCTAGCGTATCATCGCTCCCTGGAGCCTCTTTGGCTACTCCATAAAACTGTCTTCCTTATGTCTCACACCAGTGCCTCCAGCTTCATGCCATGCATGGGTGGCCTCCAGCTCATCGCTCTGCATCGCTAGCCTGCTAGCCTACGCTCGTGGATATCAGCCCACATTTTAATTAGGATAAAACTGAAACTAAACAAGAAATGTACCAAGTAAAAATGGAAATTAGGCTCAGATAGTTGCAGGTGCTATCATTCTATCTTAATGAGCATTTTGGTATAAAGAGGACTTTACAAAGCGTAAACAATTCTGCATCACAAATTCTTGGGGTTTTTATTACGTTTTCGGCAACAGCGTAATTTTGGACCTAAAGAGAACAGACATCCTGTCATCCAAGGCTCCTTTCCCAAGCCAGTAATACGCTCTTCTTCTGAATGACAACTCAGTATCATGCCAGTGTTTTTCAAACACCTCCTGTCCCGTTCACAATAAAATATGATCAGCTAAAGTGAGAAACACACAAGGATGCTTTCTCAGTCTCTGGTGCTGAATGAAATTAGTAGAGTATTATAAGACAGAAGAACACCTAATAATTTTGTAGTACTGACTTGCAAGGGAAAGGAAAGAAAGCTGGACGGTCATCATAAAATTAAGACATCTAGAGAAAAAAAACACATTAGATTCATAACCCTGGAAAGTGAAGATGCTCTATACCTGTTAAGCCATGTCTCACTTCTTTTGGGTATTTAAGTTTCTGTCAGTCCTTATGTGGCTAACGGTTCTCAAACTTAGGTCATTTTGACATCAGTGCTCTCTGCTTCAGAAAAACACCAACTGTACACTCTTTTTATTTGCTTTCTAGCAGGTCTATAAAGCCATATATTAGTTATTAAGTAGCTATATAGTCTTTGCCTGTTTTATAGATAAGGGAGGAAAACAATACGGAGTGTGGGCCAAGCATTTGAGTCCTTACGTCAGTCGAAGGTCTGGTAGTTGTCTCATTCTCATTATTCTTACAGATATAAAATAGGACTAATTTCTGTAGTGGCTTCATTAATACTTCTAGAATAAAACCCAAAGAAGTGAAAAGAACCATGTTAAAAAAATAATTTACATTTTTGGGGATGTTTTCAATATTTAAAATATTTAGCTAAATGAAAGCAGGAACACTCAAAAGCTAAGAAGAATTATTATTTTAAGTCATGTCCTGTGCACAAATATAACATCAGTCCCAAATTTAACATAATCACGCTGCAGCTACCTGGCCCATTAGTCTGAGCAGGTTAAAATTCAAATCAACCTAAGTCATAAGCTGCTGTCCTAACGGATCTGCAGTCTCCCAGTCCCACCCCACAATCTACATGTTGTACCCAAACGAGATGATGAACATCTCAGGGGAAGAGAGTCCTGTGGGGATCTCCCTGCTGCAGCGCAAGGGACCAGGAGCTCTGTCTCCAGAACCTGAAGTGTTCACACATGAGTGAGGGCAAAGCCAGGGTGGACAAGGCTTTGAGCAACCTGGTCTAGTGGGAGGTGTCCCTGCCTATGGCAGGGGGGTTGGAACTCGATGATCTTCAAGGTCCTTTCCAACCTAAACCATTCTGTGATTCTATGAAGGTCAGCTCAGCTACAGCCACTCGAGTAGGGTTTTGCGGCGTTGTCAGTCTCTGTAGAGCTGAGCTAACTAACGAGACTGAAAAATAACCACATAACTTTAAGCCAAAGAAGGAGCAAATACTCAAAGGTTTCTTTGCTGTGACTGCATCAGGTTTGAAATGAAAGACATCTGTGGTGCTAACTCGCTTTATGCACAGGGTACTGAAAACAAATTGGTCCTACATGATGAGAGCCCACACAGTTTTCAATGCCCGTTTGGGGGAAGGAGGTCAGGAGGAATAGAGTGATATGTACCAGACACTGCTTTTTAAAGCTTGGGTCACTTTTCTGACATTAATTAGGACGAAAAATCTTTCTTATTTCACATCAGCTTCTAGATCACGTCATTCTGGATGTGGCAATTCAAGTCTGCTTTTTAAAGACATAAGACAGTCCAGGCTTTAAACTTAAAAAAAAAAAAAAATCAGAGAAAAAATAATGTTCCAAAGGGAGTTAAAATGTCAAACATGCACTTGATCTTTTCATCCCCCTTTTACATTCAGAAAAGCATTGAAATGAGTGACATAAAAATGTAAAAATTGAGAGGGTGGTGTATAGAAGTTAAGCAAGGCAGAGTACTTCATTTTTGTCACCTCAGTCACACCACATAGGACAGCTAAAAAAGGTTTATACCTCATCAGAGCAGAGAATAGGCTTCACCAGTTGAGGGATCTACTATAGGTAAACAACAGACTTGGATAACTAAGTCTTTTTATTTTACATTTATTCCCAAACTTTCAGTGAGAACTACAGGCAAGACTTTCCCACCACCTAGTGAGCGATAAGAAGGAAAAAAAGAAGGGTGCTTAGCATTGACTTTCAGATGTTGCCCTGCTTTGTAGACTGGAATTCTAACCAGGACCATGTGGCCAACATACATCCTAAACACGTGCAAACTGAGAGGCAGAAAACATAAGTAGCATAATACTTTTTTTTTTACAATGCCGACGATTTGTGTCAATTTCTTGAATGTCACTTTGTTTTGTTCTTCTTTGCGTCTACCTCTTTGACCTTCTTTGATTCTCATGCTTTCTAACTTCTTTCTCGAATTTCCTTGTTTGCTCTCTGCACTGAATAACATATTCTTCTCACTCAGCACCTCACCACACCGTCTCCTGCCAACTCGAACCCCCTCCTCAATCAGCCTACACGGAGAAAACGGTGTCTCTCTTGCTCTAATGGTCTTCAGTATCATTAGCCAGGCATCATTCATTACTCAAATCCAACCTTATTTTCTGCTTCAGTGATGGTAGTTCTCAATTAATTTAGCAGCTTTTAGACAAAATAGATGATATTTTAATGCGTCGTCTTTTTTTTTTCCTGCCAGCATAAACTAGCATCTGTCTGAATAGTAATCATAGAGAAAAATATAATTTTAGAGTAAAAACAAAATCTTTGATGTAAGAAAGAAAAACACACAAGTCAAAACAAATGGAAATTACCACATTCTCTTTTAAAAAATGCTATGGAATTTCGCACGGATTGCTTAATTTTTAAAGAAGGAAGGAATGACAAATAGCCTTGAAGTCACACATAGCAGAGTGCAACATTAACGTGAATGAGAAGCCATCAGATTGAACGTTGTGTTCAGTAAAAAATTCAGCAGATCCCACATCCTCTGTCTGACAGAGACACCCAAGGAAGATACACAAACGGGGCACACGTCCAGGGAGACTTCCCCAGTGCGTCCTCCCAGCCCTCAGCAGTCTGCCTTTCCTCAGCTGGATGGGGCTTTCTTGTGTTTTCTGGAGTCTTAAATGATTTTCCTTCCCTCGTCGTTTTTTTTGAACACACGTATTTTTTTATTTCAGCATCTGCAGTGTCCTGAGTCGCAGCACTTCGCAATCGGCTGTCACTGCAGTTCTCTGTGTGGAATACTGCCTTATGTTGGGGTTGAGTCTGCTGTCTGATGGTTTCATTGTGTACCCTTCTTTCTCAAATTAAAAGAAACAATCGTTTCTAATCATTCTCCCTATATTGCTCATGATTTTATAGACTTCTAGCATACCTTTCTTCAGTCATTTATTTTCCATACTGAAGATTCCTGAATATTTCTCAACAGAAACATCCCCGTACCTTTCATTCATCTCCAGCACCTCCCTCTGCATCTTTTCTAGTCCTATTATTTCATTTTTGGTGCTGCAAGAACAGCACACTTATTAGTCAAAGATGGGCAGAAATCATGGAATCGTGCACGGTATTATGAACCATAATAATGTTTTCTGTTCCACTCCTAGCAAATGCTAACTTTTGCTTTGTTAAATATTACCCAGCACCAAATTGATCTTTTCACAGAACAGAAAAATATAAACACTAAAGGTCTTTTCTGAGTGCACTGACTGGAACAGTTTTTCCCACAGATTTCATTTCTATCTGTGGACACTGAATGTCACCTGCCATTTTATTGTCTAGTCTCTCGGTATCATGAATAAATCAACAATTCCACACAGTCTTTTGTTGCAATTTATTAACATTGGCACAGTTGGTCACTTCTTCCCGTTTCTTCCAGCTCATTTACAAATATGCCAAACATCACAAGCCCTGACACTGAACCCTGTCAGTCTCCAATGGCAGTTTGTGTCCCTTGAAAGAATTTATTTCCTGCCTTTTTTTACCCTTTAACCAGTCATTCAATAATAATAACACTTCTCAGCCCAGCTTAGTGTCTTTAAGACCTTTCAGTGAGTGACCTTATGAAATGTCTTTTGGACATTCAGGTAGACTATATCAAGCAACTTTTCTCTGCTCAAATGGTAGGCACAACTTCCTTTAACAAAAGTACTTCTAACTCTTCATAAATCCATGATGCTATGTATTAAATTCATATATGCTATATACAGGGTGAGAACGGATACTCTGAATCATAGAATCATAGAATCACAGAATTGCTGAGGTTGGAAGGGACCTTCAAGATCATCAAGTCCAACCATTACCCTACCCTGACAAAACCACTTCTAAACCATGGCCCCAAGTACCACATCTACCCTTTTTTTAAACACCTCCAGGGATGGCGAATCCACCCCCTCCCTGGGCAGCCTATTCCAATGTTTAATAACCCTTTCAGTGAAAAAATGTTTCCTAATATCCAATCTGAACCTCCCCTGACATAACTTGAACCCATTTGCTCTCGTCCTATCACTTGTCACCAGGGAGAAGAGGTCAGCCCCCACCTCTCTACAACCTCCTTTCAGGTAGTTGTAGAGGGTGATAAGGTCTCCCCTCAGTCTCCTCTTCTCCAGGCTAAACAACCCCAGTTCCCTCAGTTGTTCCTCATAAGATTTGTCCTCCAGACCCCTCACCAGCTTTGTAGCCCTTCTCTGGACACGCTCCAACACCTCAATGTCCTCATGTGTAGTGAACTACCTACCTGGTGGCTGGTGGTGAGCTTGGGCATGGAAAAGGGTGGGTGGCTATAACTGTATGTTCTTTGCAGTGTTTTCTTTCTCAGACTAACAGCTGAATTGTAAAGACCTTCCAGATGCAGTGGATATAGGTGGACACACAATGCAGGAATTCCTAACTGGGGTCTGTGGTAAAATAAAGGCAGGGAGGAATGAAAGTTGAAATGTTCCCACCTGGTTACCTTGAACCTCTCCGCTCAGAGGAATACAATAGACATATTATGGCATTTGGGATCAAGCATAAAATACAGTTTCAGTAGAGAAATATATAGTACATAACCAGTTCTGATTTAAAAAATAATAAGGTGTGTATGGACATATTTTAATTTTAACTTTGAACCACAAAACTAAGCACATGCTCAAATATTTCGCTTGAATCAACCTTAAATTAAAAAAAAAAAAGAAATATATGTGTCCTTTAGCAGAAAGGTAAAGAGCACAGATTGTACAGATTGAGGGTGATAGAAGAATTAGGAGCTGATAAAAGAAATTTTTAATACATAAATGTAATTCTGTACTTTGTGTGCATGTATTACAGTGGAGATTTTCTTAATGCAAATATATTGTATACATATACACATACAGAAGAAAGTATGAAATTCTTCATTTTTTTATTTGGGAAAACGCTTTCTGTTTTCAATTATATTAGTTACTTTGGGATCAGCATAATAACATGGATAAGTATTATAAATAAGAAAATGACAACAGAAAAATATCACATCCCCTTGCTTTGTATGAAAAGCATCAGCAACGCAGAAATAAAATATAAAGACACATCAAGATGTAACCTAAAATAGTGTAATTACTAAACCCATTAGTTACTCTGGGGAAAATATCCTAATATAAATACATACAATGCACTAGCCATTGTCAGACAAATTGAACTTCATCTGTTCTATCATCAGCTTCATTAGATAAAATCCAAATATAGAGGGCAGTTTTACCATAAATCGTGCTCCAAACATCATTAAGGTAAATCCTTTTAGAAAAATAAACAACAACAAAAAAAAAACAAACACAAACAAAATGTACCTGATGTGAGGGCTGTCCATCAAGACAGCTCTGTCACCGGTACCTTCAGAGACCTCATCCAGGCTCTTTTAGCAAAAAGCCTCTGGTGATTGCACCTGGTTTTATAAAAGATAAATGGAGAATGAGTCTGAGGTGGTTTCTAAGGAAACCGAGATAGTAACCACAGAGGTCTTTGTAAATATAAAATAATAGAATAATAGATAATAATAATCATAATCATATATATATTTATAAAAATCTGCACCTGGAAGGAAAATTAGGGTTTGGAGCATACACCAGGTGAAATGGTGGGTGTATGTATTCCTTCATATCATGCTGATAATTAAAGGTTCGTTTGTACCTGTTAGTGGGGACTAAGGCTGGGAGAGAGAGGTGCAACGTGAAACGCTTTGTTTGGGACGCCAAATACTTTCTGCGGGCACTTCATTCTCTTCTCAGGACCTGCTTATTCTCTCTCATACGGTAAACTAGCTTTAAAAGCATCTCCTCAGAGACCTCCCAGCCACTTTCTCTGTCAGCAGGCCCACGAGGTGTGAGCTGCTGCAGACACAGCTGGGTTTACACTCCAGCTCAGGGAAAAGCAGCGAGGAACCAAGTTGCAGAAGGAAAATAGGTGAAGCCAAGTATTAATTCCATACCAATGGAGGAGAAGTTCTCTGGGGACAGAAAGATCATTTGTCCAAGCCTACTGTAGGATAACTTACAAAGGAAGTTCAAAATTGCAGAAGGTCATTCGTTTCCACTTCATTAATATTGTGCTTACAAGGAAATTACCTGTATAAACTCAGCAGTGGTCAACAATGTGAAAAGCTCTGCACAGCCCAAGAAAATTGAGCATTGACAGCATCTATGAAAAAACACAAATATCCTAACAGCATTTGCCATCATATATTGTGCTCAGAGTCAGGCTGAAGATAAGCCAGGCGGTGGGGAAAAAGAAGTGGGTGTGAGTAAGCTCCTAATTACGTGGGTTTTTCCCCCCAGTCATTATATGTTCCATTTATGGCTTTACCTATGTTAGATCTCCTGGCTTTCTGACGAGACACAAGAATATTTCTTTAATGGTAAGTAAGTAAACTGAATTGGTAGTATTTACATATTTAACCATTAAACTAAGATAAACTTTTTAATGAGGATAGAGTGTTTATTACAAAACTTGAGAGCCCTAATCTGGAAAACATACCTCTTACTGTGTCCTTTGTAAATCCTTTTAACCGTTATAATTAAAATGTTTTAAAATTTAATCTAAATACCTGCTTTCCATCGTGAAACTCATGCTCACCCAATTTAATTAGCTGGAGAAATATGAATATTTAGCGCTCAGTTCTTACAGCTCAATCAACAGAAATTACAGGTTTGTGTTATCCTGTCGTACGCTGAGTATCTCACGGCACAACAGCGCATTTATGAGTCCAGTGCTTCCCTCCCGTCCTAGGAATCACACAGCCATTTGCCTCTTCTTCCCGCACCAATTGCGCACTCAGTAAAAATTCGTATTAATCAGTCTTAAATAACAAATTCAGGGTGTACATACATGAGTTTGCTTATCCGCTCTACAGGTAGAATTTATATTCCTTTCCACAGAACAATGAAACACACGTCTCGGAGCTTCTCATAAATCTTCTGCATGCTGCAGTTTCTTGCAACTTATTACTTCTGGCTTGTAGCAGGACTCTCCACTTTTTGCTAGCAAAATTGAATATTTTATAATGCAGTTACCTATAAAGTGGCATAAATACAATTTTAAAAAGCAATAATTGCATAAGCAGTCATCTGTCTCAGGAACTAAAGGTCACTGAAAACAGTGGTGTTTAAGGTTAGTTCTTAACCAATTCTGTCAGCTGGGGGTCTGGTCCCCAAAACCAGACCTGAGATTTGATTGTACATGAATATTCTGATCAGCTGGTTGAAATAAAAAATTCAGAGGGATAAGAAGGAATTGAGAGAGAACCCAAATAATTTGCAAATGAAATAATGCATTGATGTAACCTCTTGAATGTTGTAAAGGTGAGAGATTTGCTATTTTTCAGTTTCATCCCCATTCCAGTTTTGCTGGATAACATCCATGGGGTGCGCAGGTTGAGATGGGAGGTCCTCAAAAATTCTCTCCACCGTCCTAAGAGAGGTCTGAAGATCTGGGTGAAAATCAGGAGAAAGTGATTGGGTCAGAGCAAGCTGGGAATCTCTGCTAGTTTCTGTACTACATAAGGAACAAATGATTTTGGAAATAGTTACAACTTCTTGTGGAAGACACATGACATGGAGAGATTTCATACCTCTGACTCTTTAGGCAATCTCAAAGCAACCATAGCTGATCATAGAATCATAGAATGGTTTAGGTTGGAAAGGACCTTGAAGATCATCGAGTTCCAACCCCCCTGCCATGGGCAGGGACACCTCCCACCACACCAGGTTGCCCAAGGCCACCTCCAGCCTGGCCTTGAACACCTCCAGGGATGGGGCCTCAACAACCTCTCTGGGCAACCTGTGCCAGTGCCTCACCACCCTCACAGGGAAAAACTTCTTCTTCATGTTCAATCTAAACCTGCCCTCTTCCAGTTTCAAGCCATTCCCCCTCGTCCTATCACTCCATGCCCCAGTAAAAAGTCCTTCCCCAGCTCTCCTGTAGCCCCTTTAGGGACTGGAAGGCTGCAATAAGATCTCCGCGGAGCCTTCTCTTCTCCAGGCTGAACAGCCCCAACTCTTTCAGCCTCTCCTCATAGGAGAGGTGCTCCAGCCCTCAGATCATCCCTGCTGCTGAAATAAACTCTGCAACAGAAAGGAAAGGAATGGCGATGCCGTTCGTTCCTCTCACCCAGTCTTGTTCTCAGAACCCGTCAGCAGCAGAAGATGTTTTTCTATTAAGAGTTACCAATTGACAGCTTAATTGTTCATTTAATGTTGCTATTATACATGCTAACCAAGCTGCCCTAGCACCCATTTTTTTTCTCACCAAATTAGGTTCACAATTTTACAAAGAGAAAACAGGAAAAGGGAAATATGCGGTTGAAGTTTTGTCTCAATTTGAAGGTTGAATGTCTCAGTAAAAACCTTTCAACTGACATGAGTGTGCATGAGATCAAGTCCTACCTACTTATATTTGATTAGCACGAAGGAATTACATTGCCCCACCAAAAACTGTATTAGACCCATCCAAAAATAATTCTGTGGATTTTTCATTACATATATATGAATTTTAAAAAATGATGTTTCCATCCCTTTTTATTGCTATATTAATTCATTTAGATTTAAAATAATAAAGAAGTCCTTTCAGAGGATCTAGATGATCTATTGTAACATTCATAATATAAAAATTCTGAAGCACTTTAAAGCAATAATTCCAAAAAGAATTCAACATGTATATTTCAACTCCCTTCTCTTTTACCTCTGAATGTCCTCTCGTCCTTCTCTCTCTGTACTCTCTGCTTCACCAGGCATTATCCGTTACCTAAGTATTTTCAGCCTTTCCAGAATCCAAATATGAAACTATTTTAGAGTGACCTTGATAATTTTATGCTGATGAAGCTCATTGTTACAAAATATAAGTGTTTTTTTTCTGTTTGGGACGATGGAAGACGAGAAAAAGGAATAATATTTGGAGAATTTATTTTTTTATCTGACACTATGTGCTTTTGACTTTGACTAAAGCAAAAGGATGAAGAGAGTTTCCAAGTGAGAAATAAGTGGGATCTCAGAATATCCACCCTTTCAAAATTGCTCCTTTCTGGTCAGTTTGAAAAACGTTTTTAGACACGATGAACGGAAGCAAGGTAGTCAAAGAAGGAGCATTTTGACAAACAAGTAATTTTATATTAGTTATTGTGTGCGCATTCAGAACAGTGAGAACAGAAAGAGCAGGTTGAAGTGCCAAACAAAAGCATTTAATACAGTAGTTAACATAATATGTATCCCTCCCTCTCTTTCATTCACCTTTTTAAAAACAAGTAATTTCTTTGTGAAACAGAGGAAGAGAAGTAATTCCAAAATCCTATTTAAAAAAAAAAACAACAAACGTATCATATAAATATCATAGAATCATATGTATTTTGTGCACTTTAAATGGTAACATGGTCTTGCAGACTGTGCATTGTATGATCTTTCCATCCACTCATCCAGCAGTCATTTCGCATTTCATCTCTTCTGAGAAGGAGATAGGAAAATGGTTATCACTTTTTTTTTTTTTAAGAAAAGCTAGAGAACCCTGGGTGAACTGCACATTTATACTATATGATTATCAACCCCATCATTTTCCGAAGATCGACTCTTCTGCAGCCCTCCTGTTCTTTTCTCATTCCAGAAATGCAGACACGTTGTGTCATGATTACTATCATATTCAAAGTATTTCAGTAAATCTTATTATTACAGTCCTTGTCGCCAAATATCAGGAAATGGAAACCGAGGGTAAAAACAAGTATCATTCTCTACCACCAGTATTCAGAAACGAAGCAAACAAGAGCTCCTTCAAACGTATTTTATTTCTAACAACCACATTTAAAAACAAAAAATAAAACCAATACCCTCTCTTCCTACAGATAATAGTTAAGAGTTTCATCATAAAACATCCCTGTAAAAACTATTTAATTTTCCACTACAGGGAGGGAGGATTTGATCTCTTATTAAACATTTTATGGAAAAGTCTAAAAGTGCTTTCAATTATTTATCTGAATTGAAATCTAGGCCTTGGAAACTGCTGGCATTACACACACACACACATAATATTATCAGCCCACTGAGTGCTATTAGGTCATAAAATGCTGCTGTAGCAACATCTCTGTTACAGCTGCTGGTGCTCATGCAACTTTTACTACAGTTATAAAGCCATTTATTACATTTTCTTTATGATGCTAATGCATTGCGGTCTGTTATTTTATTGTTCCCACTGTGATAAAGACTGAAATGTATGGTATTGTGCAAAAAAATACAAACCTAATAACATACCCTGCTGCATTAAAAATCTCTTAGATAAGCTTAAGAGGCTCATAAAAATATTAACAGGGGATACCAAAAGGGAAATATTTGGTGGGACATTTTCTTTCATTTATTTTATTGTTCCCCACAGAAAGTTTTTTAATTGTGCTTTGTCAAAATATACAAAGGATAATATGAATGTGACTTCTTTTCTTAATTATAATGTCATCATTGTGGAAGAACATAATTTGCAGTATGCTATGAGGAAAGATGACTAAATAATATCTAAATAATCACTGAAAAGGAGAAAAGTCATTAAAAATAATCATTCCCTCACACCCAGAGGTACATAGCAGTAGATAATTACAATTTGCTCAACTTGTCTAAATTTACCTTCCCCTTTAACATAATTTTGTTTTAAGAAAATGCAGTTTCTTTTGAGGGACAATCAATTCGCTTAATTAACTACTACCTGGTGCTAAGGCTCATTTAGAGACTCGCCCACCAACAGTAGTATAATTCAAATAAAAATTCATTACTCTTTAACGAAGGTGGAATCTCCAGGTTATGACTTGGATACTCTTCTGGATGTGGATTATGGCTAGTTTTGTCTTCAACAACAAGCGCGGAAGAGGAAGAATGACTTAAATATTTTGATAGTTGTAAGACTGCATAAGGAAGGCAGTACCTTTTAAGAGAGTTCTGACAGGAAAAATTCCTGAGTTTACAAAGTCTTTTTCCTTAAAGCAACCACAGACGACACTGAAACAACACTTTTTCCCAGAAATAACAATGTTTCTTCTTAAAGTGTACATGTAAAAAAAGCCAAAAGAAGATTGTGCCATGGATTTTAAAATCTATCTTTCTGACAACTTTTCACAGAATATAAACATCCAAATAATATTTGTATTTTTGAAATAAACATTACTCTCACAGTGTTAGGGAAATAGGGTGGGCTTTTTTCTTTTTTTTCCGTTGCATTTTCTAATCTGTTTATAATCTTTTGATTTTAAACTACTCTGTATCCAACCAGTACGGTGGTACTACTCAGTACTTTTAGAAGCTGTGCAGAAGGTGTCAAAACATTTGGGGGATGTTACAGAAGAGAGGTCAGAAATTATCATGAAGCTGATGGAGACAGTAAAGAGACTGAGCCATCTCATGACACTCTTTGAGAGAAGAAATTCTTGCAAAGCATCGAGTCCCATCCCCGTGTAGCTCCACCAGCTGGTTCACTGCCTCCACCAGCTCAGCTCCACCAGGGCAAATAACAAGTAGCTAATATTATTTTAGAAAATATCATGGCAGAACCGGCCAAAGACTGATGATTTCATTGCTGCAAAGACTTTTGAAACTCAGGTTTTGTGACCTCACAGAATAAAGTCCAAATTGTCTGGAAGGTCCGACGTATTGCTGAAAAATACATTTGCTGAGAAAAATCTCTCATTTTAACTACTGCAGCTCTCCCTCTCTCTTACTGCTCTCTACTTTCAGTGTCCTTTTCCCCTTTTCCATTCCCCACTTCTCACACCTGAATGCTTCCTCTGACTGGCCCTATGTGACCAAGGAGCTCTGCATCTCAGGAATCTTCCCAGACTTGCCACAATCAGTATGCTCAAAAAATCCTTTTGCTCCGAAAAAAGGACGTTGGTCTGGGTCATTTGGAAGTAGGCTAGAATGGGATATAAGGCAATATTCCCATAAAGCCTGCAATACAGAATTCAAACTTACAATGACTAAATCAAAATGTCTGAGTAACAGCTCCCCAAATCCCTTCAGAATAGAGACTGCACTACAAAAATACACTTAGTGGATAAATAGGTACCTTTTATGAGAAATATTTAAAGTATAAATTGAAACAATCTTAAGAAACTTAAAGAAGAGACGCTCTTCCTTCCTACTCTGTCTTCTTTACAGAATATAACTTTTTCTGTAAATTTATCTATGGGTTTGAATATGTTGCCAAGTTTGCCAAAGATCTTACCATTAGCTACATTCCTAACCAGCCTTGAGTCTTAAATAAAAATATCTCTTGACTTACACAAGGCACAAATAGAGATAAAGCTTGAGCTCAGTTTTCGCTTTCATTGAGAGCTGCAGGGTACATCCCTCCACAGTCGACAGTACTCGGTCTTCTCACATCTCTTCTGGTGTGTCGATGATACTCAGCGGCTTTTATTTTTCACCAAGAAAAAGAATCAAAGAACCACTCATCTTAGAGCAGCAGAGCGAAACACAGACCGTGCACCCAAAGTTTTCGCAGGGCCGTGTAATATCAGGGCACAGTTACTGGCTTAGACGCAACTTCGAAGTCCGGCTCATCCCAATGGACTAAGATAATCCAGGTTCTGAGCCGGAAGTGCCAATCGCCCGGATTAATTTTATACTCCTAAAATTTTGCATATGACACTGGAGTCAAGTTGTCCTTGTGCAGTGTACTCGGCCCATGTGCAAACAAACATCGTCTCAGACAAAAAGGTTCTCATTAGTGTCTAGCTAAGAACCCTCAGTCCTTTCTTAATTGGTGACTTTTTCTCCTCACTCTGCTTAAACTGGACAGCAGTAGCCAAACAATACAGGTTTTAAACTCTAGACCTGAAAACATCTGATTTTGCACTCCCGTTCTTGGCTGCGTTGGCTGACACAGAAAAAAATAATTGTGTTCCACATATCTTTGGGATAAAACCCACACTTATTGACCAACACACCCTTCTTTTATTTCTGTGAATATCCAGCTGAAAGTCATCTTTTTCAAGAGATGCACCCAAACACCCTCTATGTTGTTACAACTTCATTATTTTACAACGAATCTTATCATTAAAAGTGCCAGACATAGACTGTGATGCCTCACACAGTAAAATAAGGCAAGAGGAAAGCTTTTAGAATTTGTGGAAAAAATTAAGTGGTGATGCAAGAGCAAACACATTAAAGATTAAATATTAATTGGTGCTGCTTAGAAGATGCACAACATGAAATAAAGGGCTCTATAGCAGGGAATCTGGTACACGCATATTTCAAATTATTTTTTAAGAAAAATTATAATAAAAATTGCAATTAAGTTAATAAATAGCTCTGTGTTTACAGCTGTACTCTTAGCTCTTAAAGTCAGAGATATATAGTTCTTTGTGGCTACTTTCCTAAGAAAAATGTGATTTGTGATCCACTATTAGGCTCTGGTTTTAGGTTAAAGGTACAAGAAAACTTCCAAAGGATCTTGTCCCTAGAAGCAAGAATCCTGCACGCCTAAGACATCATTCTCAACGTAGTGAAGTAGAATAAAATCAAAAAGGTAATTTATAAAGATGTTGCTCTGAATATGTAGCCTGGCAGGCTTTATCGTGCTACCGAAGTGGGACTCGCTCATCACCAAGTAGCTATAGAAACATCAAAAGACTGTGTGTTGCTGCTGGCAACAGTACTAAAGCAATATTTTGCAGATGCAGGTGGTCATTCTTGGGAACCAAAACAATGAGAGGAAAGAGCAAAAGAAATAATCACAATCTGAAGAAGAAAATATCTCTATGCTAAGCGAAATAGCAGAAGGACATTTTCTATGTTGTAAAGTACTCAGGCTGTGAAACTTAATATATTACCTGAAATTATGACTGCTAAAAAGTAATAAATTAGCAAGACTAAGCGTCGGGTGTAGTCCTGACTATAAAGGAGTATTAGAGAATGTTGTGGGAAATAAATAAATCAGTCATCAAAAAGACATCAGTGGGAAGATCCAGTGGCTGAAATAAAAGATAGAGAATAAAGGAGAAAGTGACAGGTCAATAACAATATATCTGAAAAAGAAAAAAAAATAAATTGAAACTTCCTTCTGTACTATCACAGGAGTTGGGTAGAGCTGAAGCTATGGAGATGACCAGCAAAACTAAAGAAAGACAGAGCATCAGCACTATTTGGAAATGATCTTTGGACACTTTTCAGTCCATTTGATAAAGAAGACTGAGAATATGGCAACTAATTTTTTTAAAGTACTAAAGTAAAAGTAGAGCTTTTGATAGTGCTTCAGGAAGTGAACAGGAAAGAAGGAACGCTCATCAGAATGAACACAGGAAAGGAGTCAATTGAGCTAAAAGCTTAAAACCCAGAAATTATTTGTGTATGATCTTAAAGAACTTTCTGAGACTCATCAGTGAGTTTTTTGAATACAGTGGTGTTTATTCAGTACTAGAAATTATGAGAAGAATGGTAAAGGGTTGACAGAGAGTGGGAAATGGTGAAGAATTATTTTATAGTGATGAAGATGTATTGAAGAAAGTGAAAAACTTTCACGGATGTCGAGTAGCTTATATAAAACTGTATATTAGCGTGTCATGAGTGAATTTGAAGAGTGCCTGAAATGATGATGATTTATGGAATCTTCGTGGTATTTATATGTAATTGCCAAGATATACCTTTGCTTTGAGTATAATGGTAAAATGCCAGATAAAGGAAGATAAAAGCATAGAATTTCCCAAGCTGATTCCTTGTCACTTTGGTTCTTTGTTGCCTCTCTTTTTCAGGTGTATACAGTGTTGAGGCATTCAAAGTAAAGCTACCTAACAACTGTTAATGGGAAGCTTCTATCACACTCTTCGTGTAGACAGCCAGAAATTAGGATGCCACAATGAAATGTATATTAATTCCGTGGTCAAATTTTTATCCATTTTTGAAAGAGAAAGGAGTAACCTTCAGGTTAAACCACGTACACATCTTACGATGCTCAAAGGAACTGTACAAAAGTTACAGCAGTAGAAACACAAAAAGGAATACTAGAACATTGATTTGGGAACTGAAAGCTTTTAAAGAGTTCTTGAGAAGCAAAAGGTTCATAATGAGGGAGGTAAAGACTCCAGAAAGAATGCTTTAGGAGTTATAGAGTCTGTCGAAAACAAAGTTGAACTAGCAAATACATTTTAGTCAATCGATGTCAATCACTGGCACAGGTTGCCCAGAGAGGTTGTTGAGGCCCCATCCCTGGAGGTGTTCAAGGCCAGGCTGGACGTGGCCTTGGGCAGCCTGGTCTGGTGGGAGGTGTCCCTGCCTATGGCAGGGGGGTTGGAACTCGATGATCTTCAAGGTCCTTTCCAACATAAACCATTCTATGATTCTATGATTCTATGACGTATGTTTGAACCCAGGTTGCCATCCAATT
Organism: Anarhynchus alexandrinus; assembly: GCA_008711295.1. Classification (NCBI taxonomy): domain Eukaryota; kingdom Metazoa; phylum Chordata; class Aves; order Charadriiformes; family Charadriidae; genus Anarhynchus; species Anarhynchus alexandrinus. Next base: position 108,892 of record VUYV01000191.1, on the reverse strand, counting down.
CTGGTATTTATGGTAAGATATACAGACAGCAGGCTAGGAACAGGTATTGTATAAAAAAGTGGCCTGGTAACTATCAAGGATGTTGTGGAACAAAAGTATGTAACTGTGGAAAGGTATACGAGAGAGAAGATCTTGGATCTGGTTCCAAAACTAAACGAGGAATATAGTCCTACTGAGAACAAGTCATTAGACAGACAGCAAGAAGATATACATGGACATAAATTGATGGAAAAAGAACTACATGGGGTTTTGGAAAAAATCACAAAGAGATTGTAGCTAATTATAAGTGGGCTGTCAGAGGAGGACTGAGATGAGAAACTAAGAGTTTTATGGCTGTGCAGAAAAAGGATATTCTCCCAGAATCATGTTATAACAAAGATAGATGGTGGCAAAGTTGTCAGTCCGGAGTGCAGGGTATGTGGCCAAGCCCCAGGGACAATTAGTCTTATTGTAATTGGATTTACTGAATTGGCTGTAAGTGAGTATAAATTAGTGCATGTCAAAACCGGCTATAGCATGTCTTGGTTGCTCTGCAAGAAGTGTAGAGTATAAGAGAACCCAGACAAAACTGTAATGAATGATAATGTAAAAATACCGGAGGATCTTTCAGACATCCTTGTCACTGAAAAACACACTAAAATGCACAGTGAGGTGATTATGAAGGAGAAAGGGAACTGCTGTGCCAGCCACTTCCTGAGAATCTTGAAAATGTCATCGGAAATAAAACTTTGACACTATGGCTAGTTTAGATGGACCTATAGAGCTTCTGGGGAATTGAAAGTTAATCAAAGCCCTCTTACTTTTAATGCATCGAGAGCTAATTAAGCAATATTACAAGATGACAGAACAAACGTGCACTGAGTTCTTCAGGAAGCAAAATCAGAGGACACCAAGAAAATACTGAAAAAAAATATAACACTCTCATGCCACATCAGACATGTAGTTGACATTAGGACCACATAAGCAGTGTATTCTCTTTCCCAAAACCCCTCATTTACACAGAAATCCTAGTTTGGGAACAACCTTAAAAGTTTAAACATAGTTTTTCTCAAACTTTTTAATTGATATTGACCAGGGGGCTGTTCTGTCACAGGAGAGAGATCAGTGTCTACCCGCTCCACTGGTTGTAGCTGGAATGAAGTCAGAGTAACAGTTCTTATTAGAAATATCATAGAATCATAGAATGTTTTAGGTTGGAAGGAACCTTGAAGATCATTGAGTTCCAACCCCGCTGCCACCAGCCCAGGTTGCTCCAAGCCCCATCCAACCTGGCCTTGAACACCTCCAGGGATGGGGCAGCCACAGCTTCTCTGGGCAACCTGCGCCAGGGGCTCACCACCCTCACCGTCAAAAATTTCTTCCTAATATCTCATCTAAATCTCAATTTTTCCAGTTTGAAGCCATCCTAACACCACATGCCCTTCTAAAATGTCCCTCCCCAGCTTTCCTGTAGCCCCTTTAGGTACTGGAAGGCTGCTATAAGGTCTCCTCAGAGCCTACTATTCTCCAGCTGATGAATTGCAGTAGTCTCCCATTGCCCAACAAAAATTTGTGCACTTTACACAATATAAAGCAACGTCAAACAAAAAGTTGAAAGAGTCATATGGCAGGCTACCCACTTGCCTGTTTCTAGGGTGTCCTCGAAGGTGGCATGCCGAAGCTGAAGCCTTTGCTTCAAAGCGGGGGGTCGAGTCTGGCCCTCCTGTGGTCCAGACAAGCCATTTAATTGTTACCTTTGGAGAGAAGGGTATCTGTCCTCACACGCTTCTTCCTTTTCCCTCACAGCATTTTCCAGCTCTTTTTCTATTTCTGAGTCATTGCCTTCTAAGGCATGAAATCACAAGTACGCGCACAGTACCCTCTGCTCACACCTCCTGGCTCAGGCAGTCCAAGACAGATAAAATGAGAAAATGCCTTATTTTTACATCCCTCACAGACTAAGGATACGGCAAAAGCCAGGTAATTAAAGACTGAGGCAGCTCTATACATGTCCTGGCAGAAAATTTGGTGTTGAGGGACTTTAAGCATCACAAAGGGAACGCAGCAGCTGAAAGGGGATTTTTTGAATGCCAGTGACGCTTAATTTGGACCTAGTAGCCTAATTGCCACTTTAAGAATCTAAGTCTCGGTAGTCAACCTTCCCCAAATATCATGTTGTTCACAATAAAGTCAACAACAGCCCTGTGGTAAGTCCCATTTTACTTTCACAGGACTATCTTGAATGCTTTAATATATGGGGCTTTAATGGGTTTTCCCGCTGGTGTAACAAGTTGGAGCTGGTATCACAGCAGTGATAGTTCGGTGTAGCACATACCACAGTTGGCTCCACTGGCTTTTTCTAACACCTGATCTCTCATCTACCAGCCTTTAACAACGTTATGCTTTATGCTGTTATTATCACATGTTCTGTACCATATTCAGCGGCGAGCTTATTATTTAATCAGGAAGTCAGCACTTTCCTAAGCCCGAGTGGTACAATTTATTTCTCATGCAACATCTTCAACTCGCAGCTATACCTGTGCCACACAGAAGAGCAGTGCTCACCAACTGAGATGAGGAGAGACAGGAGTAACCTCTGCGTTGTTAACAACGCCCTACACACTTAATATTCAACTGCATAGTCAAAAAAAAAGAGCATTTTCAGTTTCCTGTACAGAAGAGCATCGCCAAGGCTTAAATCCCTTATATGAAACTAATTTCAGAAGCAGATGGTTGTATACAACTTTGATGGCCCTTCAGTTTCCTTATTGCAGATAAAATACTTGCTAGGTTTGGTAAAACAAAAGTAGAGCACAGCTGTCTTATTTGTGTATATTTTGACTAAGCACACATAATCAGTCTATAAATGATGCGACACTGTTAAAATAAAAAAAAAGTTATTTACGTCATGTTTGTCATTCAAAGTCGTTACTGAACATATGCACCCAAATGAGGAGGCACCAGGTACCTGTCCTCTAGGGGCAATTTGTCAAAGCGAAATAAAAGTAAACTACAGTATACTTCTTTCTAATAAGAGGACTGAGCCTTCTGACACATAAAGGAGCCTAAAGCACGGTGGTATAATCAAAATTATAATTAACTGCCACAAGCCTCCAGCAAATGTAAAGCACTATCTGTTTTATGAAACTTTGATCAGATTGTGATTAAATTATTTTGAGAGATATGCAGTACGTGTCAGATCTCAATTATGCAGAGCTATCTTACCTGCAGGGAAGTCTGTTTGTTCATTTCGTACAACAATTTTTGTATGGAGCGGCTCTATAAAGAGCATTTTTGGTAGGTTTCTTTCACAAAGATTCATTTTTCCCAAGCGGCAAGCAGGCTGATGATCTCATCTTATCTTGTTTGTTGTTCCTGGAGATGTATGAAAGAAAAACCACTACAACAAATGCCGTCTACTGGTTTTCTGAATTGGGAGAGATAAAAGCGCCTTTTTGAGAGGAAAACAAATGAGTTCAACCTGCAAGTCCTGATTGCCTGATTGCCTGCCCTGTCCCTATTACCAAAAGCAGTGAGCAACTGCCATCTCTCGCATGGGTAGAGGGGCTGAAAAGGAAGTTGTGGGGCAGAAAGGTCAGGAGCCACCACCTTAAATTAGCTAATACCCACCTTGCTCAATGATGTAACGCTGACCTGTTACCGCATCTGTCATCACTGTTCACACCTGGGCCAGTCAAAGTGTACAGAATTAATAAACTTGTCACACACCGCCTCAGACTCGTTTCACCACCTCCTTCCTTCTTCATCACTGGATGTTTCCCAGGGCCGTATGCCCGCCTTTCTGACAGCAATAACATCCCTGTTCCTCCTTTCCCTGCTTCTGGTCTGGGAGTGCGCTAGCTTTGCTCTAGTGCTCCAGCCAAATCCTTGAATTCTGTTGAGTGGATGTCACACAATCCAGGCTGGGCACAGAATGGATGGAGAGCAGCCCTGAGGAGAAGGACTTGGGGGTGTTGGTGGGTAAGAAGCTCAACATGAGCCGGCAATATGCGCTCGCAGCCCAGAAAGCCAACCCCATCCCGGGCTGCATCCCCAGCAGCGTGGCCAGCAGGGCGAGGGAGGGGGTTCTGCCCCTCTGCTCCGCTCTGGGGAGATCCCCCTGCAGTGCTGCCTCCAGCTCTGGGGCCCCCAATATAAGAAGGACATGGACATGTTGGAGTGGGTCCTGAAGAGGCCACAAAGATACTCTGAGGGCTGGAGCCCCTCTGCTGTGAGGACAGGCTGAGAGAGTTGGGGGTGTTCAGCCTGGAGAAGAGAAGGCTCCGGGGAGATCTTAGAGCCCCTTCCAGTGCCTAAAGGGGCTCCAGGAGAGCTGGGGAGGGACTCTTGATCAGGGAGGGGAGACATAGGATGAGGGGGAACAGTTTTAAACTGAAAGAGGGGAGATTTAGATTAGATGTTGGGACTCATATTTGTTTTAACTTCAAATTTCAATATTTTTTTAATTTTTTTTAAGTGAAAATATTAATTTTGAGGAAAATATCATTAACCTTTTGGCTTTAAAAAGTAATCTTTTTCAAGTAGGAATTATGAATGGACTGAATGATGTCAACTCAGAAGTTCGGCTTATGCAGAACAGACATACAGAAAAGACTGCTATTCCCATAACCTCCCACCCAGCAAAGAAAGTTTGCTGCTTCAGATGAAGAGCACTTACTACATAACACTGTACCAGTATTTCTGCCTTGTTCTACCTGGGAATAAGATTGTAGTGAGGAATAAAGTAATAAGAGAGATGATCTTTACTCATGGGGAACAGCAGAGTCTGAGTTTCTGAGGGAAGATAACATCATATATGAGACCTGACTGTGTAGCAGTCACAGTACATTGAAGTGAATTACATATCAATTTATCCCAAAAGGAGAAATGACCCTTCCTCTTTGAAAAAAAAATCCTGGTGCCTGTTCAAATACATTAAATATTTAAGGTTTTGAAAGACAGCTCACAAGGGAAAGCCCAGCTGCTGGGGTGCCCGCAATTTTTAAATGCTTTGTTGTATTCACAGCACAAAAGCAAAGTTTTCTTCTTTGCATATAAACTACTTCTCCAAGACTTTTAGCTTCTAAAGTGAAGTTTACTTTATCTTCTCAAGACATGACAGACACATTTTTACACATTTTAGTTTCTACGTGGTTGCTTTTTCTATCAGTTCCACTGCTACATGCCATTGTAAATACAAGAAACAGCTGCTGAGAAAAAAGGAAAAAAAAAAAGATAAAGACCATTTGCTACCATCTATACTACTTTCCTCTTTCTCTTGCATCTTCCCCAAACCCCAGCTCCCTATCTACTTATTTTTCCTGGTGGATTGTCTGTGCCTACACTTGTCGACGTTTAAGAGTTTAGTTGATTTAATTTTACTACCACAGCTCTGCCTCTAAAACTGTCCTCATGTTGATATAGTTATATTTGAAAAGAAGTGTTTTTGTTAGTATCTCTTATTTCAATAAGCAATGTATGCTAAAGTGTCAAGAGCTGGTATATCTACAACTCTGCTAGGGCTTTGTTGGCCTGACTCTGTCATAAAGTAGCTGGGAAACAATCAAAGGAGCTGAGACAGCAAAAACTACTACGGTAGACCCAGTATGTCTTCTTTTTTCTTTGTCTAGTTATTGGTAACTAATCATAATCTCCTTCTCCATTATCTTGTCTGTGTTTTCATCTTTTATGAGCAAATGCATTCATTGCCAGCTTGGAAAACAAAGCAGGAGGCTTCGGCGCTCATTTTCCATAACATCAGTTAAGTCCTCCCCACTTCCAATACTATTTATTTTTGGGAGGCTGGAGGTTGCAAGACTGGAATCACATGCGAAAAGGAGAAAGGAGAGCTGGAGCAGCCTCACAAAGACATTCACATCATGAGGCCAGGGATGGTGCCAGTGTCAAACATGGTCATTTAGCAGATGCCAGAAGCCAGATCCTGCCCACATCATTCTCCACTTACGTGTGCATCCGCCCTTTGATAGTTTTCATTCTGTTCTTATTGGCTTATCAACAGTAGGTCTTAGAGGTTTTGATGCCACATTTCCTTCCAAAGGCAGTTTCTTTGCTTTCAAAGTGCAGGAATCATTAATTAAGCACAGTACCCTCTTAGACACCTTTGTCATTAATTATGAATGTGAACAGTCAAATATTCTATCCTCATAATAATGCCAAGACTAGATTAATATCAACTCTGAACTCTAGGATGCCCTCCAAAGTTCAGAAACAAAAGAGCATGTAAGAAACAAGAAGTTTTAATAAAACGGAAGATCTTCTCTGTGAGCTGGCCTGAGGTGGACGACGACAAGATTGTCACAGCTGCACCTGCGTCAAAATTTGCTCTGTCACCAAGTGAGCTGCACTAGCTCATATGGGAGGAGCACTGAGCCAAAACTCTGCCTCTCGTCTTCCTCTTGCCAGCCATTGCACACCTAAGTGCAAGAATCCCACCTGAATAATTATTAATACAGGATGTCAATATTTATTAAATTAATATCTATTTTGTGACTTCCCGGCTTTAGTTGGTTTTCTTTTGCCTACAGACAAAGGATCTGGTCACAGATCTACAGAACTACACCCAAGAATATGTAACCTTGCTCTTTTAATATATTGTTGTACAAGCAATTGTAATTTGTGGCTTATCCATATCACAGAATCATAGAATCACAGAATGGTTTGGGTTGGAAGGGACCTTGAAGATCATCAAGTTCCAACCCCCATGCCATGGGCAGGGACACCTCCCACCAGACCAGGTTGCTCCAAGCCCCGTCCGACCTGGCCTTGAACACCTCCAGGGATGGGGCAATTGATACACTTTCTATGGAAAACACTGGACTTCTTTGATAAAAAAATTAAGCCATTTTCCAAAATTATTTACAAGTAATATAAATGAATATTGAGAATTACAGGAACATATTCTATTTTTCAATAGTAGGCTCTGTCTTGTCCTGGTAGGCCTCACTGTCCTGTCTTGGCCTTACTACCTGCACCAGGTCTGCACCGATAGAGAAGAGCAGACGGCATAAACGGAAAGGGAGAGAGAAAATCCCAGTGCACGCTTGATGTGCTAACTCTGATCTTTGTAACATTGGCTACATTAATGGCACCAGACAAGCAGTCCTATTAGCTTCAGTTAGAAAGCCTAAAATGGTGGTTTTCAGGGTCAACTGACTCACCTTGGACATATTAATAAACTATTTTAATAAATATGAATTATGTATATAAGTCCCAGATAAAATATATATTAAGATGCTACATGCAATAACCTTATCTCAGCTTTATAGTGACATGAGGTAATAACCATACGGTTATGAAAAATACATTTTAAAGTTTGAAACCCCAGATTAGATTTAGCCAGTTTTTAATGGCAGATTTTTTATTATATAGATAAATTTTTCCTCACTAGGTATCACTGCTGGACCAAATTAAGACTGTGTGGTGGCTTTAATCTCACACTTCTGATTTTAAAGTGATTAGAATTCTTGTAAGGGTAAATTAACTTTAATTTGGAAGCCTTGAATCCTTACTATGGAAGTAATTGCAAAATTTCTGTGAAGTTTTATTTCTTTAAATTATTGATACCTATCCTGCCTTAGCACTCTTTTTTCCTTCCCTAAGGAATTAAAAGGAAATTGAGAATGGATGCCAATATATGCGATCCATAACTAAGTGAAAATGTAAATTATTGAAAATAAGTATTGTTTATTATTACTGTGTATTTTAAGGACAGATTCACAGATCTGACCAACAGAAAACAAGCAGGTTGCTCTGACGTATGAGCTGGGCTACCTAATCTGAGAGAAGCAAAGTCAACCTGATCTTTAGCTTACCAGGCTCTGTTTCCCCGTTTAAAGCCGAAAGCACAAAGAGCCCGAGTCCTGGGCTTGCTGGGCTTGCTGGGCTTCCTTTCCACGTCCCCACTAGACTGCTGCAATCGGTGAGTGATGAAGGGCAGCAGAGCCACCAGGAGCCAGTCTGGAGGGGATGTGGTGAACGCACCCCAGGGACCGCCTCACCTATTTAGATTGAACATGAGGAAGACGTTTTTCACTTTGAGGGTGGTGAGGCACTGGCACAGGTTGCCCCGAGAGGTTGTTGAGGCCCCATCCCTGGAGGTGTTCAAGGCCAGGCTGGACGTGGCCTTGGGCAACCTGGTGTGGTGGGAGGTGTCCCTGCCTATGGCAGGGGGGTTGGAACTCGATGATCTTCAAGGTCCTTTCCAACCTAAACCATTCTATGATTCTATGGGGCTGGGCTGTGTTCCACCAGGCAGGCAAGGGGTTGTTCGCTTTAATTCTGCTGTCACGATACCTCTGTTTAATGATTTGCTGAGCTGTTGTTCAGAATATCTGTTGTCTGTACAATTACCGCGAACAAAATAATAATTAATAAGCTAATTTGATTACCTTGTAGGCAGAATTTAGATGAGATTTCAACCCATTTTAACTCTATAGATACACAGAAAAATTCTCTATTGCTTTGCTATTTTCTATAGCAACAAGGAAAGGATGGACACAGATGCTAAATTTCCAAAAGGACCCAGTGTGTAATTAACATAAGTTAATTAATGACTTCAGCTCTTTGCCCGAAGAATAAATTTTGTAGTTTTGTGAAGAATATGTAGTATTGCTCAAAGAAAGCAAAGATGTTCAATACCTGATTTAAATGCAAAATCGAACTCCTTAACTCAGGAGTCACAACAAGGCTCTCCATAATAGCAAGGAAGAAATTAAATTGATATATCAGTAGTTAGCATATTGCCATGTAGAAATAAATCACTGTTTATACTATATTGCACTTTACAGTATTAGAAGAGTTGAGAGGAATTTGATTAATGGAACATGGCAGCAGGCGCATTGCTCGTGGCACTGGCAGAGCATGTCTCAGAATTTTTGCTCCGTATCTGTGATTTTTCATAACCTGTGTTTGACAATTCTTGATTGGTGTAAAAGGTTTACGAAATGTCCCAGTCCCTCTCAACCATTGCTAAGCCAACCTTCTTTCACTTTCTCCAAGGTTCTGACACCAAATAATTTGATGATTATTCTTGTGATCACACTAGGTAATGTCATGATTATCACCAGGGCACATAGTACACATAGAAAAGCGTAAGGCACAAACAAAAAGGAAAAACTATATTTGTGGATGAAAGGAGAGAAATAGAATCACAGAATCATAGAATGGTTTGGGTTGGAAGGGACCTTGAAGATCATCGAGTTCCAACCCCCCTGCCATGGATAGGGAAACCTTCCACCAGACCTGGTTGCTCCAAGCCCCGTCCAACCTGGCCTTGAACACCTCCAGGGATAGAGGTGTCACTCTGTTTCTGTACAAAAGACAGCTGCAGTGCAGCCACTGAGAAAAAATACATGCTATGCAGTTGGTATCAAGCTTTTACAATGGTTACAAGAATATCCAGATTGAAACCAAATCTGACACAAACTTGAATCCAAATTCCAGACAAAGTGCTGTCTGCATTATAGAAATCTCAACCAAGAATAGCAGTTCAGTTCCCCGAAGAGCTGAGAGCCATGAGATTTACCAGGCAGAAGCAGGAGTCAGGGAACGGAGGCGCAGAGTGATGGAGTGAGTTGGTCACATTTACATGGTAAAATTCTGCCAAATGCATCACTGCGCAGAGATCTACAGCATCTTGTCCCAAATATCAATGGTTCTATCTTCTACTATTGATTTTCTCTTCAGATAGAATGGTTTTAAAGTCCAAATAGAGAGGACAAAACCACTTTTCAGCAGTCTCTGCAAACTGAAGCTCAGTTGCTAGTACAGTTCCCATAATTTAGTTCACCGTCTTTCTGCATTAGAAACATTGTGTAATCTTCTTGCACCTTTCCAGACTGGTCCAGACTCATAACCAATTTGTAGATATTTGCAAATAATTACTAAGGCATATTTAGTAAAATTACAGTGTAGAAATAGTGTATTTATGCATGCCTCTAAGAAAGATTAAAATTGGTTTGTTGCAAAGGTCAAGAATCATTTGAAATTGTAATTAGTCCAGGCTGAGATCTCCAAATTCCAGAATTATTCTTGTGAAATTTATGACACCAAACAGATCAATACTTTCTCAATCTCATCATAATAGCATTTACGAATAAGTTCCCAAAATAAGACTCTTTTGCCTGTGTTTAACATAGCAATGATATAGAATACCGTCATAAGAAGGACTTAACACCTTTCATAAAAGTATTTCCAAGGTTTTGGTGGTTAGAACTGATAAGAGAACAACAGATTTGAGTTGTGTTCAGAGGATATTTCAACACAGCTTGTACTCTAGAGATAGCTGGTACCGGAACTGAGCTATCATTTCGAAGTACAGCATAAATCTAAGCATAAACACAAGTATTTATTGCATGTACTTTACTGAAAACTGATAAGGTTATAAGCTCTTTTGACAGTTGTATGCTGTGATTTCATGTAAGTTTTTATGCGCAACATCAGGTGAACTGCCAATATTATAAGCTCTTGTAAAGACATTAATGTGAAACATTCTAATAATGCATGTATTTATACACATCATATTGAACTGCTAGCATAGTATGCAGCTTTCAAAATTGTTTCCTAGGGTGTCTTTTTCAATAGTAGATGTATTACTCTTCTTCCCTTCCTTAAATTTCACAAAAGACTGCTTTGCAATAGTGCCTAATTGAATAATTGGCAGGTCTTTAATTTCCTGTGTATAACTCTTTAAGAGAACACATTAAAGTGAATAGAATTTATGCAGTGTACGATGTTGTTATCTTTAGCTGATTTGTTTCTTCCTCAAAATGTAGCATCAAGTTGATAGGCCCACCAAAAATTCACGACTATGTCAACAGCCAAAGTTGTCTCTCCCCTTGCATTTTGAGATTCCATTCTTACAGATTCCTACCACTTAGTTTAAGTTATTCGTGAGGAGTTTGCGACTTTATGGGTAAGTTATGAGTTTTCATTATGAATGGGTCAGCTGATGCAGCTAAAACGGTTTGGTGGGTATGTAAGAAGAGACCAAAGATACGAGAGATTAGCCACCTTGAGAATATCACACTCACCCTATATAATGGAGTCTCTTATTACTGGAAACATTCACGTGTCTCTTTTTATCCCAGTTATACTTTTTAGCATTTCTTCACTGCGTAAGTATGTTCCACACATTTTGCTGGGCTTTCTTCCAGAACGCACACAAGAGGCTACATCATTTGAGGATTTGACTTCACTCCATAGTGCTGTCCTAATGCTGCCTTTTTGCATACTTATCAGTTCCTTTCCTTGTTTTTTGGTCAGGAATTTTATTGTGCATTATTTTGTCTGCTCATGGTGTTTTGCAACTGAGCTAATTATGATTTGTTTATAGCCAATACAATAATAAAGAGCAAGCAGGATTTTTCCTTAGTGGCAAAAATTGGGGTCCCGGCGCTAAGATGATGAGCAAGTCTATCTGCTATTGGTCTCAAAGGAAATATATCTGCAACTTAAAGGCTGAAAGTTGAAACCTTTGTGTATATTTCAAGGCCCGTTAGCCGAGAATATCTTGATACAGAGTCCGCAAGCATTTGTCTTGAGGATCCCGACAGCCAGGAATTAGTCACCCTATTCATTCAGTTATTATTATTACTTATTTGTTATGAGCTAATAAGGTTAAAAAAAAAAAAAAAGAGGGAAAGAGGGAGAGAGAAATGACTAATTGAGCTTCACAAAGAACATAACTAAAGAAGACATGCTGAAAACTTGTTAAAATCTGGTGCAAATATCCAGGGACGTTACACCCAAAAGTCCAAAGAACCAGCTTTTGTGATTGCTTAAATAAAGTAACTTAAAACCAGACTAGTGTGGGCAGGTATCTCATCTGAGTTTTAACTTCACATTCTGAGGATAGTCCATCAACAGCTCCCCCTTTTCCATGACACACTTTCTGGGTTCTTTCAGTATATTGCAAGTGTCCCATTCTTCAGCAGCCCCGGTCAAACTTCCAGAAATATAGAAATCTCAGAATGACAGTCATTGCACATTCAAATTGCTCCCCTACGTCCTACCTGTTGTGAGTCCTCAAGATACTGTGTGTAAGGGTAGCAAGATAAATTTCTTGTGCCCACTTGATCCAACATATCTCACACCTGACTTACTGTCTTCAAATCTGCCAGTGCTGGTAGATGCACATCCCTTCAGGAAGAAGAAATGGGGACCTGCTCTCTCTCACTTCACGGAATCACGGAATCACTGAATTTTGGAGTTGGAAGGGACCTCTAGAGAGATCACCCAGTCCCACTCCCCTGCCAAAGCAGGACTGCCCAGAGCACAGCACTCAGGACTGCATCCAGGCGGGGCTTGAAAA
>VUYV01000191.1:58297-96267 GCA_008711295.1 Anarhynchus alexandrinus | reverse complement strand
TTCTTCAGCAGCCCCGGTCAAACTTCCAGAAATATAGAAATCTCAGAATGACAGTCATTGCACATTCAAATTGCTCCCCTACGTCCTACCTGTTGTGAGTCCTCAAGATACTGTGTGTAAGGGTAGCAAGATAAATTTCTTGTGCCCACTTGATCCAACATATCTCACACCTGACTTACTGTCTTCAAATCTGCCAGTGCTGGTAGACGCACATCTCTTCGGGAAGAAGAAACGTGGACCTGCTCTCTCTCACTTCTGACGTAATGCTGTAATCACTGAAGTTGTGTAAGAGAAGGGAATCACCTCCATTTTAAAAGAAAACACTGACATTATTGAATTTCGTAGAGACCATGTGTCTAAATGAAATATGCTTTCAGAAACCTGCAAGCATTTCAGGTCAAAGGGATGAAAGTATTCAGCTCTTTTCCATTACAACACACTTCTGCATCTTTTCAGATGCAGGGAACTTATTGCCAAAAACTGAGGTACCCAATGAGTTCAGTTCACAACATGAGGAAACAAGAATGGCTGAAAGGATTTCGACCAATGGACCGGTTATTACTATGGTCTCCTTCTGTGGTTCTAAGGTGTTGCTCAAGGAAGAGTAAAAAAAGGCAGCATACATGAGTCTTCCATCCACCACCACTTCCCAGAGTCCAAATATGTTTAGCTTGAATGATTTCCCGAGCTTATTGTGCTTTGCCCTTTCGGCAACCCTCAACGTACTTCTCTTCCAAGTCCTTTTCCACGCTTCCTTTGAAACTGCCTGCATGCACAATGTCTTGCAGCAAGAAGTTCTACAGGTCTCCTGCCCACTGAGTGAAAAAATCCTGTTTTCATATATATTTAAAATGGCTTTCAGAGGCCCCTTTTTCTTGTGTTGGAAGAGAGAATGAATCCTAGAATCACAGAATGGTTTGGGTTGGAAGGGACTGTTAAAGGCCCTCTAGTTCAACCCTCCTGCCATGAGCAGGGACATCTTCAACTAGACCAGGTTGCTCAGAGCCCCTCCAACCTGACATTTAATATTTGCAGGGATGGGATATCTACAACCTCTCTAGGAAACCTGTTCCCTCATTCTAAAAAATTTCTTCCTTATANCCCTCATCGTAAAAAATTTCTTCCTTATATCTAGTTTGAATCTACCCTCTTTTAGTTTAAAACTATTACCCCTTGTCCTACCATGGAATAAATCATCCATTTCTCCTTGTCACTTGAAATTCAATATATTTCTAACCTCTAAATGTCCCCTCTAAATGACTTTTTCTTGTAAATGAAGAGTCCTAGCCTAGTTAGTTGTTCTTCAAAGGGAATTTTTTGTTATTCCCATTCTGTCCTTGTTTTCCTGACTTTCAAATTGCAAAATAATCTATCTCAGAAGAGGGGACTATTACGGACTGCAGCATTCACAGTGCAGTCAACAGGATTATAAAGTTCTTTGATTGGCTTTCTCTTTTTCAGTAATTGATAGTATTTGGTATGCTTTTTTGACTGCTATTGAGCACAGAGATGATATTGTCATGAGACAATCTAGTATTGTTGCCACAAGATCTGAATCTTGAGTGGTAATAGTCACCTCAGAGTTCATTATTTCGTATGTGAAATTAAGAGGTTTTTTTCCCATGTGCATCACTTGATATTTACCTGCGATGGATCTTATATGCCATTTTGTTAGTCATTCACTCAGCTTCATAATGTTCTTCTGTAATTATTCAGTGTTCTCTCACCGTCACTGCTGTGAATAACTTTGTATCATCAGCAAATATTCCCATCTCACTGCTCATCTTCCTTTCCTAGGTCATTTATGACCGTTCTGAGCAACACAGGTTCCAGCACACACCCCTTGCAAAACTGCACCGTGATCTCCCTCCTTGCAAGAAAGCTGCATTCCTGTCAGTTAGTCAATTAAAAAAAAAAAAAAAATTGACTAGTCAATTTAAATAATGATTAACCTATGGGGGGAATCTTCTGCAATGACTGCCTAGGTTCCTTAAAAGTCTTTGGTGAGGAATTTTTCTAGAAGCATAGAACAAATCCAGTATGCTTTATCAATGAGATCACTTTTACACACATTTGTTGACCCCTTCAAAATCTGCAAGAAGCAAAATTTCCCTTTACAGAAGTCGCATTGACTCCCTTCAAGTAGGTTATATTTATTTGTATACTCTTTATATATACATGTACACTAAATTTGTTCTCTTTTTCTTGAGCCTACTAATTTTCTTAAAGTTATTCAGGGACCTTTCAGTGTTGAGTATTATGTGTGCATGTCGACTTTTTCTTACTTTAGACATCAAAGACATTTTGTTCACCTGTATCTCTGACCACAGTTGATTCAACCTAAAATTTGTGGATCAGTCTAATATAATGTCTCAGATTCCTTTACTTTTATATACTTAAAATCCTCTTTTGAAAACTACTCACTAAATTAGCGTTAAGTAATTCACGTTGTATTTATCGAACCGCAGTTATCAGTATTAGTCACATAACCACAACAGTGCCAACTTTACAAAATTAAGTTTTAAAAATGTGCAGTTGTTACCAAACAGTTTTCATCCAGAAGAGAGAAGTGCTTTGAAACACAAGCGCGGAAAGGTTATCAGCATGCTCAGTTCAAACAGAAAATCCACCTCTGAAATCAAAGAATAGCGGTATTTTGTTCTTACTCATTGCTCATCTCTAATCCACACCTAGCTCATACATATTCTGGCCGGCAACAACGTATGCAGTCTACCCCTTTATCCTGGCAGACATCGAACTCAGCATTTAAAGTAAGCGTTTAGACTACAAGCAATTATTTTTAGTCAGCTCCTTAAAAGCTCCTAAATTTCACAGAGGGACACTGATAAGCTTCCCATATGTTTAGTGATGTTTTTGCACGGCTTCTGACACGATTGCGTGGGCGATATTACGAAATCGAGAACTAACAGTTTGAGGGGGTGATTTTCTGATAGGATATCTAATTAATTAATATTCCCGTTCATGAGAGGAACCTGCTTGTACCGCAGACACATGCTGAGTGGGATTTCCACACCGGCTTGCTAATTCACCTGCCTCATGACCCATGTCTGTTCTGGTCTTGAGGGTCAAAGACCGACATTTGTGGCAAACTGTGCGTTGATCTGTGCTGCAAATATCTCTGATAGCTGAAATTAAGCTAAAGCTACAATGCTCGTTTTACATCATTGTGACCAGAAATAGACTGAGGATAAGAGCAGAGCGCACTCACTCGCTGCACTGTTTATAACAGGGATGAGCGATCTCAGACAAGTCCGACCTTATACCTCTGTTGTAATGTTAATAATGGACGACACATATGATTTAAGTAAATCATGTACATATAAAAAAAAAATAACTGCTCGAACTCTGGTCATTAAAGCTAGGATAAAAGAAAATACTGAAAATAAGGATTCCAGCTTTGATGTTTTATACAGGTAGGGTGACAGTCAAGGGTGTGTAACGTCATAAGATATCCTCATCATAGAGGAATCAAGATACATTGTAAACCCAAGTAAGCCTAAGTCTTGTGAGAATTCTAATCATGATTTATGGATGAAATTGGCCTGGATGCATTAGGATGAATGTACAATTTTTCATGCTTTATCCTATGAAGCTCAACTTCAAAATATTTTTAAGTTAACTCATCTCTAACTGGGAAACAAAAAAGTGATTTCCTTTCTCGAGACAAATGGGAAGCACTCCCAAACAAGACAGGAGAACTTTAAATCCATCTTCCAAAATTGTCTATATTGCATGTTCCATTAAAATAAATACTCATGTTATAAAGGTTCGTACCTTCTATAGGTTGTTTTTACTGTATTTCAAAATAATATTGTCAGGATGACAGAATGTCTATCTTTCACCTTCTCTTTACTTTTGTTAAAAATTCCACGATGAGGCTTTGCAAAGAAACATACGCAGAATTTGGCATGAGGGATCTGCCTGAGGAGTAACGGCAAGGTACCCTTGTAACCACATAGACGAGCTCCACAAGTCCTATATCATTCACTTAGCACGAAAAAAATTTCTTCCTTGACTACTGGATAATTGCATAGCTGATGACTCCCCCTTACAAAAGCCGCTTAAATGCATCAGCAGTGCTGGTGCTGACATCCGCGAAGGTCGCTTTGATGCAGTCTTTTATAATTACTCATTTTCATGAAAGACACATAGACTCAAACAAAGTGTGCCTTACTTTCCTTAGAGATAGGAACAACGGCAACCTAACAGCGTTTTGAAATGCTTACATTGTCACCATGGAAGTTGTTCTGGAATTAATATGGGCATCAAGGGAAAGGGACAGGATGCTACACCTGAATTTCAACCATGCTGTGACTCCCTGGACTTCTCTGCATATAGGCTGAACCGTGCATGCTATCTGTCTCCTAAATGCACAAATGATGCATTTCCCAGATAACCACATCCATCTTAAAAATGGAGGCTCCGAATGGATGTCTAGACATCTTAGGAAGATCAAATGATCGAAGAGGTGAATAAAGACACGAAGAAAAAGATAATTAATCTTAAAGTTCAGAATGTACTACTTGAGCAGCGAGCTCTAAAATGCTTCTGAGACAAATGAGTGAGGATACAACTGACTTCTTCTGAATTTTCTGAAGCAGATCTGGAACTTGACCAAACAGATGCTGAAGCCTTGCTTAAAATATTTGAGAACCACTGACTACCAATCAGATCGATCTTTTCCACCTGTCAGCTAGTCATCTGCATCTATTAGACCTTGATGATTTACTTGATACATGAGGAAAAAAAAGACAAAAATATTACTATTCCTAAAGAAACCATCCTGAGGATAAGACTACCTTTCAAAAATTCTATGACCGTTTATCATATCAGAAACTAAAATTGTTTAATTGTTTTTAGATACCAACTCAAAGAAGATGGAAAGAGAGGGAAGGAAAGAGGGAGGGAGGCAGAGAGGGAGGGCAGGCAAATATCTCAAGAAAAGAAGTGACACCCCGCCAAACAGAATTCTGATGATGTAGGGAATTGTGTCCAACCATTTCAATGAAGATTAAAGTTGAAGAATTTAACGTTCTTGGAAAACTGTGCATTTTTTTTTATGAGTCATAGAAACCAGCTCAACTTTACAGTTTCTTACCTGTATTAAATAGAATTTTGAGGAATGCTTGAAGTGCTAGAATGGAAAAATAAAGTTAGCACAACATGGGAGGTTGTTGTCACCAAGAACACGGCCATTGTTACGAAGCTACCAGTCAGCAGCAATTATCCTATGTAATTGAAGGATATAGATAGGATAGATAGGATAGGATATAGATAGGATATCCTATAGATTGGATGTAGATACACTCATTAAAAAAAGTATCGTTACAATCTGCTACTTTGAGTGGCACAAACAGCTGAAACTTCAGAGACTAATATTCACCGTACATTTTCATTTGGTTTGTATTGTAAAAGGTGAACACGTGATGGGGATAAAAGTATAAGAAAGTAAAATAAGAGCACGATTCTCCATTTGGTTTGTGCTGTACCTATGCCTGTTACACCGACTGCTAAACACTCTGTGTTTTACAGGACAGAACAATGGCCAGAAGACGCCAGCTTTGGTCCCTTCATTCGGCAGCTGAGCCGGAGGGCAACCCGCTATAAATGGCAGCACTGAATCTGAAGCCAAAGATCCATTAAAATACATTAGTTTTTTGCTTACCTGTGGCTCAAGAACATATCTTTCTTCATATACTGAAAAAAGCATAAGGCAGAGCATAAACTAAATTACATTCCATTGCTCTGCGCAGAGGCATGTTTTATAGGAGTAATGGTGGATGACACGATGGGCTGTGATAGTGAATCTGAAGTATTTTTCTTGTGTCAGTAGAACCATGAAAGAAAAATATTGTTTCGCTTTTATAACTTGTGCAGTTTGTGTGTGTATAAATTGTCATGTTTTACAATATGTGGGAACCCACAAACACATACAACCTGAATGTCAACTTCACAATATTATCCAACAATTTAAAATACTTATTGCCTGTGAATCCCTCTTTATTTGATTTAGCTCCTGCACATTTCTTTTTATGATTAGCTGCAACAAAAATAAATCTGGAGTACTTAAGAAAACACTTTGCTGCAGCATAGTAATTGTTTCTGACATCTTCTGTCTGAAGCAGATGGCTGATCTCAAAGAAAGCGACTGAAGAAAGCTTATAGGGCAGACCTTCCTCTGTCATAAAATGAAGACACTCAACTGACTTTAGAAAATACAGATAGAGTGATTCGTTAGCAGTATAGTGAAAAGAATGGTTATTTCACATTATTTCTGGTATCAAACTCATCCATGTTTACTGAAAATAAATTCTCATCAAAATATTACCAAATATAATCAAAATATGTGCTATCATTACATGCTCATACTAACGATTATCCCATTGTTTTGAAAATATTAGAATGCAAATCAACAGCATTGGCTTTGATAATTGATTACACACTGTACGAAAAAGGGGAGCAATGTGTCGTCCACAAAGCCACGGGCTAAAATGTATTTACACAAATCACCCAGTAAATGCTTAGCTAATAATTATTTACACTCAGAGGCACTGTGATTGTTTCCTCAATTTGTGGAAAGAAGAAGAGAATTACTCGGGTAATGCGTCTGCAATTACTGCATCAACCCTGTCCATAGAGCAATGTTGCCAGCTGCCCCCCAACTCCGGGAATTTGGTGATGGTGATTGTGTAAAAGCAAAGAAAAAAAATATGTTTGTTTGAACAACTACAGTTGAGTCTGCATGACTGAGAGTTAGAAAGAGATTTTGAACCTCAAGCTTGGCTGGTGAGCCAAGTCCCACCACAGACCTGTTGGAGCGAGTCCAGAGGAGGCCATGAAGATGCTGTGAGGGCTGGAGCCCCTCTGCTGGGAGGACAGGCTGGGAGAGTTGGGGGTGTTCAGCCTGGAGAAGAGAAGGCTCCAGGGAGACCTTAGAGCCCCTTCCAGTCCCTGAAGGGGGTCCAGGAGAGCTGGGGAGGGACGCCTGATCAGGGAGTAGAGCCATAGGATGAGAGGGAATGGCTTTAAACTGAAAGAGGGGAGATTTAGGTGAGATATTAGGAAGAAATTCTTGAGTCTGAAGGTTGGTGAGCCCCTGGCGCAGGTTGCCCAGAGAAGCTGTGGCTGCCCCATCCCTGGAGGTGTTCAAGGCCAGGTTGGACGGGGCTTGGAGCAACCTGGGCTGGTGGGAGGTGTCCCTGCCCAGGGCAGGGGGGTGGAACTAGATGATCTTTAAGGTCCCTTCCAAATCTAACCATTCCATGATTCTCTGACTCGGAGAACTGCCAGCAGTTCTGACTCTTGCCTTGTCCATCAGCTGCGAGAAGGAGCTGCAGTGGAACAGCGGCATGTGAGCTACAGTCAGCAGCTTATCATGGAGGTAAAAGTGTTTCCCAGAACTGTCATTTAAACTCTTTTAAAACACACACCCCTTTGCGCAAATCCAGATTACCCTCCCAATTACATGGAACACAGCCTGCACAGTAGTTCTTCAAGCGTACAGCGTTAATCCCACAGATTAGAAATGGATAGGAAATTAAGAACAGATGTTCCGTAGCAGTGCTGTGTTAGAGATGACTGAAATAGTGCCAAGATTACTAATATATCCACATGATATCCAATAGTGCCGAGCCTGGGTCCTCAATTACCTTACACATGACATAATGTTTCCAGCTCCAAAACCATCTCGTTCAGAGCTCCGGGATTTCTGCACAGCGACGCACTGCACTTTATGGACATACTCCAGTGTCTCTTGAGACTACGATCTGTTTCCCGGATTCCACCATCTGCGCGGTGCCTGGTCTGCTACATCAGGAAGCATTTCAGCAAACAAGGTTAGTTCTGCCATTATGAACTCAGCTAACACCCAAAACACACCTTCCAAATAGCAGTTAACATCTACAAAAATTGGTTTTAGTTCACTGAAGCTAAGGACACGTAAAAAATCTACAAAGTAATAGAACCAACAACCCTAATGTTGGTTGACTTGCAAATACGCTCAAAAGAAAATAAGGATAAAAAATACATTGAACAAACTTTCTGTTTATTAAAAGTAATATAGAACACACTGAGCGGCCAGAGACTGCATAGAAAGGGAATGAAAATCTTCAACTAGCTTTAAATCAGACGGCGAGATGTCAAACCATGGCACAACATTGATGTGCTTAAGAGAAAAATTATTTTTCACAGGGTGTTAAAACCAGGATTGTCAGCATAGTGAGATTATCCTTTTTTTAAAAAAATTGGAGAGAAACAGAGAAAGGGAGGGAGGGAGGGAGGGAAGTACTGCTGCTAGGAATATATTAGAGACATAAATAAATGATGTGTGAACAGTGATCCATACCAATGATCCGTACCAAAGAAAGCGTCAAATAAGTTTAAGGAGAGCAATGAACGGATGTATACTTTGAAAGGGGTGAAATGGAAACAGGACAGTTTCAGAGACAAAATACCGAATGTTTGTCTCTGCGGTGACAAGAGCTTTATGCTCCATTTGGAAAACAGCAAGTGACGATTGCCATGACTGGTTAGTCGAAGAAGTAATGCTGGAGAGAGAAAATAAACCACTAACCATTGTCTAAGGCACATTCCTACACAGAGTAGGAAAAAGTCTCTGCATCCCCTGCATTTTGAGAAAAACGGGCCCGGTGAAAATATTTCTAACAAACATCAACATTTTTTCTTATTTTGCTTTTCAGAAAACAGAATGTCACGTGTGCTCCCATTAGATGTTGTTTATTATTGTACTTGTTTCACATTTTGTGACAACTTCACTTGCAGAAAAGCAAAAGCTGTTGAAATTCAATTTTCTGAATTTTCAGCAGAAAGGGTTTTGAAATAATACCCCAGAAAGCCTTACAATCTAGAAATCAGTAAATCTTATAGCAGAACATTTTTTGCAGCAAAGTTAACAGAAAAACTCGATGGAATACATCTCCCAGAGATAGTACAAAATAAATTCAGCAGAAATATGAAACAAAGTAGTTTTTCAGCAGCATTACTGAACATGTATTGGAATTAATAACAGTGCTCGCATGAGAGACTCATATAGTGATCTCAGACTTCAGCTGTGCAATACCAAAGAGTGATACTGAATATCTACATGCATCTTTAATACACTTTGAAATATTACAGTCTTTCTGAAATGAGACTGCTGCTCCTTTAGATAGGGTTTGGTTTTTTTCTCATTAGATGGGTCTCCATACCAAACTCAATATAAATTCCCATTTGCCTCTTTTAAAGTGATTAGAATAGCATTTTCCAAAGAATAACGGGCAGCAGGTCAGTACCTATCTCCTTAGCTTCGGGATGCATTGCGATATGAGCATTGTCAGGTTCCAGTGAATTGTGAAGCAAGTTTATCGAAGGTTACCATGGCATTTTATATCGCTAAGTGTCATCTGGCATCAATGCGTACTGCAAACAGTAGAAGGCATATATTTTGCTAACTGTATGTGTCTTTATTAGATCTACTTACCACTATTGGTTATGAGGATCAGGTGAAACCTCCATCAGATTAAGTCTTTATGGACTGAGATTGTAGATATTTGAAAGTGCAAACTATTGTAGTTACAGAAATCTATTACGACTCCTCAACAAAGAAAGGGCAAGTAGACTATAAACTGACTGAGCAAATAAAAGAAAAGTATAAAAAGGCCAAAGTACTAATAAGAAAAGGGAGATTTTTATTACCTAGGTGAAGCCTGGAGTACATTAAGTGTGGTAATGAGACTGGAAGAACGGATAGATGCACACGTATAATACCAAATAGTGTTCACATTCAACTCTGCAAATAAATAACACCACAGCGGTTTTCTTGGTGTGAAGTAACACAGAGGATATGTTTGAAGACATAAAGGTAAAAGAGAATCTGTGAAAGGAGGTGATATTGCTGCGCTTGTAATCAAAGGAAAAATACAATAAAAATAAAACTTCCTTAAGCCAACCTGATAGGTACAAGATACACTTAGTAAAGACAAATGATGCATACATAATAGCACTACTTAGTAAAAATACATCAGGTATAAAGCAGAGTGTGGGCATACATAACACAAATCAAAGTGTTTAGAGAAAAAGATATGCTTTATCGAGCACCTAAAGGTCCAGGGAAAGAAAATAATGATTAGTGTACAGAAAAACATTAAAGGCTGTGGAAAATTAATAAGGACGGTTGTGGCAAATTAATAAGGATGGTTGTGGCAAAGCCGCTAATAAAGATAACAGGATAAATCAAGATATATAGCAAAAAGGTCTTCTACTTAGTTACAGAAAGCAAACAGAGAAAGGAAACGAATGGGATATACTGGTGTTGGAGACTGAGAAGGTTAACGGGACTGAAAAAAAAGGAAAAAATAAAAAGAGTAAAAAAGGGACAGAAACCAACATCCAAACGGAGGAAGGAAAATGTTAAAATTCTTCCCCGTTGTGCACTGAACAGGTAATTAGGCAATTAGTGCTATACAAAGCAGGGAGAGCTCCAGGCTCAGAGGAATTAAGTTTTAGAGTTCTGCAGAAGGCAGGCAGAGAAATGGGAAAACTATCGGCCAAATTTAATAGCACACTAAGGGCAAGAAGTACCGGAGGGCTGGAGGGCACAGAACGCTGCGCCGGTGTTGAGGAATGGAATGAAGAGGACATGTAAAAACCTTAATACCCACAGGAGAGGTACCGGAGACACGAAGACACCTGAAAGAGCCAGGCTTATAAAACCACTCATGTGCCAACTAGGCAGTGGCAGCCAGAGCGGTTTCATGTACCAAAGTTCATAGCTAGATTCATAAACAAAGGTAAAATAGTAAATATGAAGCCTCCATATTAAATAAATAAAAAAAAAATCTGTGCCTCAGAAGAGCTTGAATTACAGACATAGTTTAGACTGTGTCTCTCTAGGATCCTTTTGTGTGATTGATCTTCTTGCAATATTACTTTTCAATACAAAATAAGAGAGTTTTCACGTGTGAATTTCACTCGTTCATGTACTTCTCACATACGTAAATTCATCGTTAGAGAGGTTTTTGTGGTAAAGGCTGGATTAGCAGTCACAGAAATGAAATTCAGTTCAGGGCTCAAGTATGGATCGTAAACAAACCATTCGGGCCCAAGCTCAGCAGTGCAGTTGTAAGTATACATTAAGCTCATGAATATTTCTTTTTGTATATCGAAGGGTTTACTATTGAAAAGAACAGAATTCTGAAAAGCATTAAAGCTTGTGAATTACTTCATTCATTTACATGCCAAGAACATATTTGTATAAGCTTACTGAATAGGAATTAGATCAAGAGTTCACTTAAAAGTAACTACGTGCCTAGCTTAGCACCTGATTGAAATAGAGTGAAATTTTCTGGGCTCAAGTTCTGTCACTGTGAACGGAAATAATAATTCCATTTTTTCCTTACTGTTTTAGTATGCAGCATAAGCCCGTGGCCCAAATGTTTGGCTTTGGATTCCAAATTTCTCAAAACAGCAACTTTGTGTATAAAGCACCTGCACCATGGGCCCCTCGTCTAATTCAGGGCCCGGAGATCCTACTACAATATACTCAGGAATTTCCAGCCATTCAAGATTGCACACATATATATATGCAGTTGGATATAACTGCACAACCAGGGACTAAATGGAGGACACAAGCTTGAAAACCAAGGGACAATGCATTCAGGGCACTTAAAGCAAATGACGTTTCCAGAAAATAGGATTTGTCTGGAAGGAGGAAGTTCAGGACCCTGATACAAAACTGCTTTCTCGTTTGATTAAACTGCGTAAAAGAGATTGAAGAAACGTGCCAATCACTCGTTGCTTTTGCATACATTGTGAATTTAAGCACGGGTTCCTGTGTGGTTTAAAAGCTGTGTAAAATTAATGCCAATACTGTTGAGAAAATACTGAGAAGCAGAACAAATTAATTAATTTTTAATAGCTTTAGTTTATGGACTCTTGCAGTTTATTGCCCAGAGTACATGGTCATGATGAGACTGGAGGCAGAATATTATCACAAAGACTCAACTAAAAGCAGTCACAAAGCAGAATGCAGACGACACTATGGGTAGTACTTAAAAGATTGAAACTCCCTATATAATATTACACACCATTTATGTAGATAAATACTACAGGATACTGCTAGGCATAAACTACAACTCACTGGTGAACAAACCAATTTATGCAATAAATACACTTTCGCATATATGCAGCTTTTAAAAATTAACCACAGCTGGTAGCCTTTCTGCAAGAGTTAACTGCTGTTAGTCCAGTTAAAAAGAACTTGGGGCAGAATTGTCAGTGATGGAGCCATACGGCTTCATCATAGGAGTTTCTACAAGCCTGTGCAATAATCAGGAATGTAGATATATAATTTAAAAAAAAAATAAAATCATTATTTCCTTCCACAGGTTTAACAGTGAAAAGATAGCTCTTGAGTTGTAGGAGAAGAAAAACGATGAAGGCTCTTTAAGAATTTCCTTCCTTTTCTTAGTATCTCTTCAGAAGAGCTTAGCCTGTACATGACCTTGGGAGGAAGGTGAAATAGAGGTCTTTAGTTGATGGAGTGAAGTTCATTGGGAGTTTCTCATTTTTAACAGGCCCAGGGGTGGCACATCACCCTTTTTCCCTATGTTTCATGCTTCGTGCAAGCAGCCGGGGCTGGCTGCTCCTCTTTCACTAGAGTTTACAGAATTTGATTGCACACCTTGTTATGCACAGCATTCTGCTTACATTTTAGGATAAGGAGAGGTATTTTCACCTCCCACTTAGAATCATAGAATGGTTTGGGTTGGGAGGGACCTTGAAGGTCATCCAGTNGGAGACACACGGACACCTGAAAGAGCCAGGCTTATAAAACCACTCATGTGCCAACTAGGCAGTGGCAGCCAGAGCGGTTTCATGTACCAAAGTTCATAGCTAGATTCATAAACAAAGGTAAAATAGTAAATATGAAGCCTCCATATTAAATAAATAAAAAAAAAATCTGTGCCTCAGAAGAGCTTGAATTACAGACATAGTTTAGACTGTGTCTCTCTAGGATCCTTTTGTGTGATTGATCTTCTTGCAATATTACTTTTCAATACAAAATAAGAGAGTTTTCACGTGTGAATTTCACTCGTTCATGTACTTCTCACATACGTAAATTCATCGTTAGAGAGGTTTTTGTGGTAAAGGCTGGATTAGCAGTCACAGAAATGAAATTCAGTTCAGGGCTCAAGTATGGATCGTAAACAAACCATTCGGGCCCAAGCTCAGCAGTGCAGTTGTAAGTATACATTAAGCTCATGAATATTTCTTTTTGTATATCGAAGGGTTTACTATTGAAAAGAACAGAATTCTGAAAAGCATTAAAGCTTGTGAATTACTTCATTCATTTACATGCCAAGAACATATTTGTATAAGCTTACTGAATAGGAATTAGATCAAGAGTTCACTTAAAAGTAACTACGTGCCTAACTTAGCACCTGATTGAAATAGAGTGAAATTTTCTGGGCTCAAGTTCTGTCACTGTGAACGGAAATAATAATTCCATTTTTTCCTTACTGTTTTAGTATGCAGCATAAGCCCATGGCCCAAACGTTTGGCTTTGGATTCCAAATTTCTCAAAACAGCAACTTTGTGTATAAAGCACCTGCACCATGGGCCCCTCGTCTAATTCAGGGCCCGGAGATCCTACTACAATATACTCAGGAATTTCCAGCCATTCAAGATTGCACACATATATATATGCAGTTGGATATAACTGCACAACCAGGGACTAAATGGAGGACACAAGCTTGAAAACCAAGGGACAATGCATTCAGGGCACTTAAAGNCTCTACTCCACTCTCGTGAGACCCCACCTGGAGTACTGCGTCCAGCTCTGGAGTCCCCAACAGAAGAAGGACATGGACCTGCTGGAGCGTGTCCAGAGGAGGGCCACGAGGATGATGCGAGGGCTGGAGCACCTCTCCTATGAGGAGAGGCTGAGAGAGTTGGGGCTGTTCAGTCTGCAGAAGAGAAGGCTCCGGGGAGATCTTCTTGCGGCCTTCCAGTACCTAAAGGGGCCTACAGGAGAGCTGGGGAAGGACTTTTTACTGGGGCATGTAGGGATAGGACGAGGGGGAATGGCTTCAAACTGGAAGAGGGCAGGTTTAGATTGAATATTAGGAAGAAGTTTTTCACTTTGAGGGTGGTGAGGCACTGGAACAGGTTGCCCAGAGAGGTTGTTGAGGCCCCATCCCTGGAGGTGTTCAAGGCCAGGCTGGAGGTGGCCTTGGGCAGCCTGGTCTGGTGGGAGGTGTCCCTGCCTATGGCAGGGGGGTTGCAACTCGATGATCTTCAAGGTCCTTTCCTACCTAAAGCATTCTATGATTCTATGAAAATAAGTCACAGAGATTTGTTAAAACTTTTATAGTAATGTCTCTCACGGCAAGTTCAAACTAATTCTACCCCTTAGGAGGAATGAGTTTCTCAGGGGAGCAAGGCTTGCGTGAAGATATTACCTGCATATATATGTGTGCATGTCTGTCTTTTGTCAGACTGCAGTAATTGTGCAGTCCACCGACTGATTTCAGGCAAGCACGAGAAGGGGAGAAGGCTGTCTAATCAGTTAGTTGCCTATAACAATGTCTATACAAACCTGTTAAGAATAAGTGGCTTGTGTGGGAAAAGTCTGTCATATCCCTTACTGGAGATTTTGTTCATCACTAGGTTCCTTTCACAAGAAAACCTCCAGTCAGGGGTAGGACTCAGTTATAAGACACAAACCCCCATGGAACCACAGTCCCTTAGTTACAGCCCTCCTGTATTGCCACTTGTCACTCACTTCACCTCCCATGTTTCTCGACATTGGGGTGTTAGAAGCAGTATATGAGCGATAGGAGAATTAAAAAGAAAATTAATCTCATTTAAAAAATACTTTTATGCTTTCATTTGGAGTTAAATACCCTACCACACTGGACTAGAGACTTAAAAGTTTTCTTCTGAACCATTTCACGAGATGCCATGTTAATTTAGAGCTATGTATTTTTATATCTGTCTGTCTGACGGTTTATCTAGGTGTCATTGATATTTGTATGCCCACATGAAATGCTGTGATACTCGGGTTTCCATTGCCAAGTCAACCACCGCAATATCCAGCCACTGTTGGCAACCTCAACAATCCAAAAAGCCACAACTATGTCAAAAAGTGAGAACTACCCCTCCAATGGGCTCTCACGGGGCACTAAGTCTTAGGTTGAGATATCAGATAAAAGTGCAGTAGTCTGTTCTGTAGAGAAAATGTCCACCAATTCCCCAATTTTCATGGACGCAATACAATGTGTTTTTGGCTTTTTGTAGTCAAAATCCCAGGAGCGGGTATTTTCAGCTTGTTTCCTGCAATTCTTTACGTTTCTCCAAGCATGCTAGACTAATACTGAAGATAATAGATTTAGCTACCCCACGCAGTACTATACAGTGTAGATACGCCCATGCTAGAACTTAATGTTAGCACCAGTGTTGTACCTCAACATATTAGACTTTAATGTGGCATTATACTTTAAAAGTTTTACATGGGTATATCAAATTTGCTCCGCTGCTCCAAGATCTCCACATTGTGCCATGCGCGCACATACTGTTATTCTCAAATCTTGCCTTGAGCAAAAAGGAAACACACCTTAAATGTAATGTCAATAACTGATGGTTAAAATCCTAGAAATCTTAACTGTCTGATAAAGGAATAACTCGTTCAGATCAAATTACAGAAAAAAAATCAGTTACAGAAAAAGTCTTAATAAGCAATAATACAACTAAATTTGTTATACACTGGCTCTCTGACGATACACTCACCCTCCTGGGAGGGGTATGATGTTTATGGTTTCCTCCTTCTCACTCTAGAACCCAAGTGGGTTTTTTTCCATGACTGCTGACATTATCTACATCTGTTCTTTCTTCTCTAACCCTGCATCCAGAGTTACTGCATGTCATGCATTTTATATTTGCCCGTCTCACTCTTTTACATCTCACTCCTGTACACCACACCCTACGGCGCACCCTATGGCCCCATTTTCGGGGCCTCTGCTGGTATCCTATTCCCCTGTTCCTCTACACTCTGTCATTGGGTTGGAGCCATAGAAAATTCATTCTCCACAACATAAGTAGATATGACTGCTACCAATATGAAATACTAATTATATCAAAAATTAATCAAAAGTAAAACAAACCAGGCATAGCCACCAGGCTACTAGAAAAATCCCAGTTAAACCCCCCAAAAAACCCCAAAACTCCAAGCAGGGCAAGGAAAGTTTAGGCAAAGTCTGACAAAGCTCATCCGTGAGGCATTGCAAAGTCAGTATAAAGACTGAGACCTGTTACTTGCAATAACAAGATCGTATTCACACGGCGCAGTTCCCTGTGCGGTAAAAATCCCCAGAGAAAGCACAAACTTCTTGAAAACTTGACAGAATGTTTCGAAATGTGATGAGTGCGATCCACAGCGATGGACAGAGCTAAAACATTTGATCTGGTTATCTGTCATCACCTGATGGAGATTGATCAGAGAAGGGTGCCCAGTTCCTCGGGTTCAGTACCCTCCACTGACCCGATTCCCCCTCTTTGTGCCGGGTACCCTCTCACCAGCTGTTTGCATCACACGTGCTAATTTAGAATCATAGAATCATAGAATGGTTTAGGTTGGAAAGGACCTTGAAAACAAAAACAGCTGAACGGAACACGCTTCAAAACTTCTTTATCCACTATTTTTAATATGCCCTACTTGGAAGCCTATCAATAATATTATTTTTTTTTAGAAACACGTTTTAGTACAAAAAGTAGGATCTTAAAAAGTCAAGTTAACCGAAAGGAGCAGATGTTTACATCGGTGCCCGAGGGTGCCGTACCGCTTCAGTATTATGTTATTATTGCCTACAATCTACTTCAGACACTTATGTACTACCGAGGAATTCCCTGATGGTTGTAACAGTCAACGTCATGGTTTGATAACATAACCAAGTGCAGTTACATTTCTGATCTACCGCTCTGAAACACGCAGCACGGTTATTTCATTTCGTTACAACGGCTCCGAATCGTCAAGCCTAATATAAAAGGAGATCAAATTAGCAGAGATTGGAGCTGACATCATCATTACACATGGGTTCTGATTGTCGGTAGAGATGATAAAATCTATGATACATTTCTTTGAATCATAATCAGTTCCTTTTCGACTTTTCCCTCATTACATGTTTTATTTAACCACACAAATATAAATGTCGGTTTTCAGCGAGGAAGCTTATGGCAAGGTCGTTAGCGTATTAGACTGTTGCAGTAAGTAAGTAATGTGAGCCTTCAGGAAACGAGTAAACCTCCCATGTATCTGAGCAAGAAAACTTCACCTTGAGCAAATTGCTTCTTACATAAAGATTTCTCTAAGTAAAACCTCAGGTTGCCAAAGCGGACACAGCCACAGCAGAAATACGCTTCCTTAAGTTCAAGTCCTTCAGATGTATTTCTTTGCTATTAGTTTAAATGGGACTTGAAATATTTTCTTTTAAATGCCATCTAGAAATAAATCCATTTTTAGATGCTGTAATAATTGCTTTGTTATAAAGTAAAGTCACGGTATCTAAGAGACTGATTGAAAGGAAACTGCAGCTTCCTTAAGGGAGTACATGGTCATTTAATTTAATTATCTTATTCCAACTGGTGATAATATCCAAAGGGAAACTATTTCTAAATTTACTTTTTATTAAAACTTAATTCAAGCAGAGCTAGCCAAATTTATATATACTGCAAATGTATTTTAGCTTCAGTGCCGCTGTCAGACTCATTACCCGTCACTTCAGAAATCAAATGAGGCAAAAGTCCCGTTATACTAAAATACCAGAAGATAGACAAATACAAAATACTGAGACTGTAAAAAGGAAACTATTTAACACAGTGAGTCGGCAGTTATATGAGCGATACTTTTTTTCTACTTTTTCTTAATACTTAGACATTTCTGTGAACTCTCAGAAGAGGAATAAACTCCCAGAAGGAGTCTTCTGATGAGTCTTTTCCTTCCTAACCATTTCCAGGGCCATATTCAGTTAGCCATTCCCTAACATTTATCCCCATTTTAGTCCTAGTTGTGCACAACTGGTACCCAGCAGTGATTTTCTAAGACGTATGAATACATACATTTGAAGGGAAAAAAAAAAAACCTTCTGAGGGCTGTCGGTACATATTGTAGGGCAAGAAGAGATCGTTATATATAGTATTGTACCGCTTTTCCGCTGCCGCTCTTGAGCTTGACCCGGTACTGTAATCATCGTTAGTCACAAACGCTATCCGCTCCAGAACGGACGCTCAGTTTGGCAAAGCATGAAAAAATAAAAGTGAACAAGGCCGCTAGGAAATTGTTGGCAGCGAAACTATTCGAAGCCCTTGTGCCTTAACTACACCGGGCTTAATTGGGAGATGCCCACTTTGCACCGCTGCGGCGAAGACTTATGCTCCTGCTCTTCTAGAAAGTAAATAGCTGTTTTCTTCCTACCTTCAAGGTGACATCTCCCATGCTACAGAGCAATTCAAAGATAAGAGGTATTTTTAGCTCTCCTTGTAGCTCTTAATACAGTTATGGCCATTACACAGCACATTAGTTTTTCACAGGGATGTTCTCAGCGATAAAGTAGGCTTGGGGCCTATCACACTCTATGATTTTATTCTTCCAGCACATCCCTTTTTTTTTTTCATACTTCAGATAACTGTGATATTGTCCTGACTTTTTAGTGCGTTTTCTCTGATTTTTTATTCCGTTACTTTTTTGATTCCTCTTCCAAATATTTTTTCCAATACTTTTCCGGTTGCTTAATTATTATACAGGTTTTTGGCAGTTAGGTTCAATATTTTGAAGTTAAGGGTCATTTTTGCTGGAAGGGTAATGTTGGAAAACTGATGCCTATGGCCTTCAAAAATCTTTCTAAAAACACGTAACCTGTCGGCACATTCAACAGTTGGAAACAGGAATAAACCTGTGCTCCGACTTCTTCGAGTTGGAGGCCATTTAATCCATCTTGTTAAATCAGCATTCGCTCTGAGTCTTGTTTGGGTGAGATTATCTTTTAAGGAAAGGCATAACATCTTCTGTTGGCACTCCGAAATATATAATCCGTCAATCTTGTTCCAGGGGTGAGCTGTTATCACTATTAAAAATATGTTTCTAATTTTTATTTGTATTCTCGTTCACATTTCAGCTTTGTTTTTGCTATGTGTTTCTTTGCTACTCTCTTGCAGCTTTTGATACTCTTTTCTCCCCCTGTAAACAAGTCCTTGCAGCTTCTCTTTTCATCTTCATTACGCTCTTTAAGGTGTCTCTTGTAGCTTTTGATTTATTAGTTGTGGGTTTTTCCAGTTTTTCAACATTCTTTTAAAAGTGACAACACAACAGGACAGGGTATTCTTCAATCCCATATATAATCATAACCTTTCCCCTAGTTTCTCTTCCCATCTATGCTTTCAAGTCATGACTTCACACAGGAAGCTCATATTTAAATGCTTGCATATTACTCTGCCAAAATCCTTCCAGAGTTGCTATTCCACAGGTAGGGGCTTCCATCCTTCTTTTTCCTATGGATACACTTTTGCATTTGGATGCAACCAGATCAATACTGATCCTGCTCTTGGCAGTACTCCCAAATATTTTTGGTCTTCAAATTTTACCAAAAATGACTTAATATATTCCTCCAGATTATCCCTGGAGCTATTATGTACCATTAAACCCCACTGCAAACTCATCCATGCATTGCTGACTCTTCAGTGGCATCACTGTGCCAGGTGATGTCAGCACTGTTTCAACCTCCTTTGAGTTTTTCATTTAATTTATATCACCTAATTCTTAAACAGTTATTCAGCAGTGTCAAATGCACAACAAAAATATCAGCTTCTCTACAGCTAATTTTATCAACAGAGCATATGACCCTGTAAAATATAGTCAGATATGTTTGAGAGGTCCCAATTTCCATAAAATCATACCCCTTCCTACCAACTATATTCTTCCATTTAAAAATCAAACCCTGTATCACTTTTGCCTGTTAGTACCATCAGACTGGACAGCCCAGTTTTCCACTTGCCTTCTTTGAACGGTAGCACAGTATCCCCGTTCTTTTGGCATCCTACACTACAGCCAGTATTCAATTTATATTATTAATTATCACCAGCAGGCCACAGATGTACCTGCCACACTATTTTAGGACTCTTGACTGCGAGTTATGGGGACGTGTAGATTTTAAAAGGTTGGCCTGTAGTTCATTTTATTATTTCCAGTTACTAATGGAGCAGAAAGTACTTTATGTGAGTGTATTATCCCCATTCTTCCAAGTAAAGAAAGGAATATTTATTCAGCACTTCTGAATTTTCTACATCATGGCTAACAATTTTACCATCTCCACCTATTATATTGCTCATATCAAGCCTAAAATTCATTTTGTATCTAATATACTATAAAAATGGATTCATATTATCCTTAGCAATACCAGCTATGGATTTTTCCTTGATATCTTTAAGTATTTTTCCTTACGAATCTTCCCATTTATACCAGTCATTAACTTATTTCATCTTACCTTAAAACCCTCTCGGGCTTTCTTTATTTCTAATTGCTGTCATTATTAGTCCCTGAAACAAGCATAGGCTTTTAACAAAAGCTGTCCTCCTTTTCACTGTAGTTACATAGACGTCAGACATATAAACTTTTCTTAAAGAATTCCCCCTTTTTATTCCCATTCCCTCTCTCTCCTTTTTTTGCCAGTCGCAGTCATTCCTGCTCTTCTGATATTGGATCAATTTATTATTTAGACTTAAATATATAATATATATATAAGTATATGTGTATGTACACTGATGGGCACTTTCCCTTGCTTGTTTGCACTGTAAGTAATCAGGTCATAAAAACCAGTCTCTAAGCAATCACTAAAATCCATATGATTTATTTACCTCCAGATTTATCTCATGTCGAGTGCAATGCCTTCTGCATATCAAAGTATTTAATTATATTCACAATGGTGAATCAACACAGAACCATTGCATATGAAGGGTAGAGGTTTAAATGTGCACGTAGACTTGCAAGTCTAACGCTTTTGCTCCTTAGATGTTTTAATTTAAGCTGTGTCTTCATTTAAGATGTGTTTTTCCTGTTAAAGCTTTATAGATGTCTCATTAGTGATAGTCTTTGTTTTTCTTCTTTTTTTTCTGTATTACCAGTACTCACTTGGCTTTAAAATTTACATTCCTGATACTTAGCTATTATGTGATACAGGCTTTTAAATGATTCCTATGGCTTTGTTAATAGTGGAATTTAGATAATTTGGCATTTGGAGAGAATTTTATTTAATGTAAACCCTGTTTTAGTTATTGATATATATTAATTCATTTGCTCTGAGTGCGTGTCGTTGAAATATTATCACGACCATTTCAAGTTCATCTCCCGCTAACCAATTATTTCTGACAGAGATGGCTGTGAACCAAAAATCATTCAGTCCAAATCACAGATTATAGTTTTTCAAAATTCAGATCCTATGCTGTAGTGCAAAATCTGATTTACTACACAGAAAAAAATAAAATGAATAAAGCCCTTTTCATAAAAATGTTGTTGCAGGAGAAAGGGAACTAGAGCTTTCCTCTCCTGTGCAAGCAAGGGATTAAGGAATAGGGGTCCCAAATTGTGTATTGAGCGCAGAAGCGTAACGGTGTGCTGCTCCACCGCCATGGTGGCTTTCCCTGGATCGGCCGCAATACCCTGCACCATGGTGTTCTGCAAATAGAATCACAGAGTTGTTTAGGTTGGAAGGGACCTTTAAGATCATCGAGTCCAACCATTAACTTAACACTGCCAAACATACCACTAAACCGTGTCCCTCAGCACTACGTCTGCCCATCTTTTAAATCCCTCCAGGGATGGTGACTCCACCACTGCCCTGGGCAGCCTGTTCCAATGTTGGACAACCCTTTTGGTGAAGAAATTTTTTCTAATCTCCAATCTAAACCTCCCCTGGTGCAACTTGAGGCCGTTTCCTCTTGTCCCATCACCTGTTCCCTGGGAGAAGAGACTGACCCCCCCTCGCTACCCCCTCCTTTCAGGGAGCTGTAGAGAGTGAGAAGGTCTCCCCTCAGCCTCCTTTTCTCCAGGCTGAACACCCCCAGGTTCCTCAGCCGCTCCTCATCAGACGTGTGCTCCAGACCCC
Source organism: Anarhynchus alexandrinus (assembly GCA_008711295.1). NCBI lineage: Eukaryota > Metazoa > Chordata > Aves > Charadriiformes > Charadriidae > Anarhynchus > Anarhynchus alexandrinus. Next base: position 74,098 of record VUYV01000191.1, on the reverse strand, counting down.
TCACCCCTTCTGTGGGCCGTGCCATATTTCACAGTCAAAGGGACTTGGTTGCCTTCTGCCGGGATTCTCCCACAAAGGTTTTCTTCCCAGGATAAAGAAACAATAGTTCCTTCTGTTGTTTTTTTTTTTTTTTTTTTCAGGACTTAAGTGTCCTGACTTAAGTGACTTGGAGCATGCGAGAAAGAAATCGTTTGCTTATGTTACTGTGGTACTGAACCAAAAGCGTTGCTTGGTGTCCTCTTGAGTCCTACGTGCATTTCCAAGCACAGTGCAACAGCCACAGGTCTGAAGTATTGGCTACAGCAAAACCATGCGGATTGACAGGCACAATTTTTCTTTCCTGAAGTAACTTTGATAGCTGAATCGACTAATAATTGCAGATATTTCCACAGGAAAGGTCAATTTTGACAAATGGCTCCTTGAAAAACGCTGAACATACTTCTGCCTTGTCATCTTGCATCTTTATTATAAATTATCTTAGAGTAAAAAACATAACCTGACTGCAGTTAGTGTAAATCTGCCTTTGGAAAAGACTTAACTTATTCATCCAGTCTGCCAAGTTTTTATCTGTATTAAATCTGTATTATTGGTTTTCACCAGCTGAGAATCTGGCATGCCACTTTAAATAGCAGAGATGTGGGCGACTAATTAGAGCTCTATTTGAAGAAAAATGGGAATTAGTAGCCTTTCAAAGCTTGTGTGTCTTCCCCAAAGTACTCGCCTAAACGTGCAACAAGTACCTCTCTACTTGTTCTCTCACTAGCTCAGACATGAATCCATTCTGTTACCCTGGAAAAACCCATGGAAAACATTAACAGAGAAGCTTAAAATCACTGCCAGTATTTTGAAGACTTGATGCACATGGGCAATCTGTGTGTGGAAAAAAAAGGAGAAAGCTCAAAGGCCAGGGAGCACCCACAGTAACAAAGGTGGATTGCCAAAGACCAACTTCTGCCCAGCCCAGGCTGTAGAAGGAGACAGACAGGAGAGCATAAGGTCTCCTCCTGGAGCTACGTATCCAATCTCTTTCTCAGAGAGTTCAGCCACACATGATTTTATTCGGTTGCCTGCTCTGTACAGCCTAGGGATAAAGGAAGAACAACACAATGGTTCTAGTCCGTTGCTCTTGGTATCTTATATCATATATTAATTGCAGCCAAAGCTAGAAATGCTACGCCATAACTTCATTTGCTTGTTCGCTTGTTATGTCTGTCTCGTGTTTTCACCCAATGAATGTTCAATCATTTTTACAAGGAATGTGTCTCAAAGCAAAATCAAGACATTTCCTCATACTAAAATATGGTTTTCTGGTGACCTCACTGCATTGACTTGCTTTAGATACATGATGGGAGCAAAATTAAGTCTCTCCCATCTTCAACCAGAATCCTATTTGCTCTGACTCATATAGTACAGGATGGGGAGGAAGGATGCTTCTTGATCAAAAGGCAAGGAGAAAAAAAAGATACTTCCTTTACTTGCACTTTTTCATGGTCCACTGCAGTAAACACGCTCCATGCGCCTACATGACTGGAACTCAAACATAAAACGGGCACAAGAAATGTCTACACTGATTCCCAACAGGGTTTAGGCTTGTGCTCAACGCTGACAAAATGTATGTGCTTGCAGGTGTGCCCAGAAGCCAACATTTACGTGCCCTGGAGGACTCATGGCACAAATCAAAGCACCAGGAAACTCTTGGTGTCCAGGGTCTTAATTTTGAATGTAGGTTCCTAGAAGGATACACAGAGAGGCAAAGAAAGTGTTTTTTTACAAAGGGTTTCTCCTGAAACACAGCTTCACATTAAACTAAGAAAATGAAGATGACTTCTGAGAGTCCTGCTAACACCAATACTCAGAGATGACGTCTTTCAACCTCTAAATACATGTTTGCCCCTAGAAACAATGAACCAACCTCATATGCCCAGGCATTTCTTTTTAACAAGCTCCCCTGTCCTCTTCTGGACTTGTCAGTCTTAACCAGACACCTTTAAAGCATTTCAGACCAAGGGAGTTATGATGAGCGCACGACAGAAGATGGAACTATGCTTTGGTCTCCCTGTAACTATTTCTGGGAACATGAAGAACCTGAGATGAAGAGAGTAAATTCAGGAAATAAATACAATGCTACAAATCCTTAAATGAATCTGAGTCATTACCTTACTGCCACAAAGCACATGGAAGGTCCATTGGCACTATATGAAATGCATAATAGGAAGGATTTTCTTTTCCAAGATCTATCTGGAATCCTGCCTACCTCCTCCTACTCTATGAAGTCCTTAAAGGTAGCATTCTCATTGCACTTACAAAGCAAAATCAGAACATTCTTTCTGAAATCCATAGAAAAGAACTCTATCTTCCCTTTACTTCAGATTTTTATTATAATCCTCAACTCGTACCATTAATACTAAAGAACGTAGATTCCCCAGCTAGATTCCCCATAGATTTCAGCTACAATCTGGTTTTTATTTTGAAAGAAACCATCACCTTCAAATTATGTCTTTTTAAAAAAGTCTTTGTCTATGTAATCGATATCACCTACTGCTGCAAAAACTCAAGCATTTTATAAGTCCATTTGCTTTCCCCTTTGTTAATTCATCGCTTTTATCTCAACTTCAAAATAGAAAAGAATGAAATCACTTCTGTGTGCATAAATATTCCATTTTACCCTCAAGCACTCAGTGTTGCAATATTCAGCCTGCACAGGGAATGAGGAATTAAAGATAAACACACAAACAAAAGCAATTGCCATGTTTGGATATTTTTTAATACCAGAAATATTTTCATTCATTGTCAGCTTCATAATTGCCTCTGGATTTTCTCTGGCTGTTAGGACTTTTCACCTCAATGAATTGACCAAGAGATTTTGTTCCTGACACACGTCTGTGAATTAGCTGTATCGTTATTGAGTGCTGTTTACCTAATATAACTGCTATTGTTATAATAAATAAAAAAATGTAATCAGCTCTTTGATTGACTGGGCACATATTGTACGTATATGTCCTTTCTATCATTCTGATTCCAACATAAATGCCTCTTCTCGTACACGTCTTTATTTTATAATGCAACTAACTATAATTATTCTTTCTCCATGAAGAGTGATAGCACCAAACCCATTTTATGGTCTTTCTGTGACGGTACTGCTCAGTCATACTTTGAACATGTATATCACCAATCCATATGCTCCCAATCCCTACGGTGTCTGAGGCTGTGTGCTCATCTCAACTTGCCAGGTGCAGGTGCCTTGAGGTCTAAAATATTCTCGGGTTATGACATACTTTCTGCAAATATCAGTTGTACAAAGACTGACCTGCACTCTCGTCTTACCAGATTTTGCAAGGACTCCAGACAGCCTTTCCTACCTACCTGCCCATGGTCAAGTGGTAATACTACGAAGAGAGATGAAGTATGTGAAGATGTTACCACAGCTGGAGCCCATCCTCAAGACAAGTGTACACCAGGCTATCTGAGAACGCAAGAACAGTCAGAGCAGGCCAGACCAGAGATCCACCTTGCCCCGTTTCCAGCAGATGGGTCCCTGCCAACATCCTGGGGCTCCTTGTCAGCCTCTGCCCCACACACCTCCTCCACCACCCCCCACGCACGCGGAGAGCAGGCTCCAGCCAGCTTACCTCTAAACCAAACCACAAGAATCTCCTCACACTCCATCCCTTCCATTTTCTTGCCTGTGCCCCACCACACCTTTGCCCCAGGGGACACGACAAGGGACCCCAGAACGCTGCCCTGCACTCAGAGCTGATTCCACCACACTCTAGGGGTGTAAGGTGGGAACTCTTCATGGAGCAGTAGGCATCTCCATGTTCAGGGTATGGTTCACAGGGTCCTTTAGAAAGTGGCCCTATCATACATGTGTTGAATAGGCCGCAGACCTTCTGTAGGATCCACCAAAACCCTTTACTGAGGTATGGCTGTGTTTTGCCATCAATCATTTTAATGTCATCCCCAAGGAATACCTAGTAGTAACTAAAGGTTTCTGTTATTGTCCCTAAATGCCTGTCAGGTCTTTGTAAACATATCACAGCCAGCATCAGCTTTCTAAACAGAAGGTCAATAACTACCTCATTTCAGAGCTCAAATTCCATTCTTTACCGATTTTATGTTATCTTTGAGACAGCCAATCAGTTGATTTGGTTAGACCGGAGGTTCTTTCTTTGCCAAAGGCTTCATGAACATTGCAGTTTACTTCATTTTTCTTGTGTGTGTTTTATCCTGATATTGCAATGCCCCACCAACCATCTTCATTCCACAAAGTTTCCACCAGGCTTCAACCAGCTTCTGGATTTTAATTTTCGGAACAGACATCCCAGTTCCCCCATCTTATTTCTTAGAATCACAACATTCGTGTAAAAGCATATATGTCGCTATTTAGATTCTTTTTGATAACCTATGGATGACAATCTGTTCATCTTCCATTCTCTATTTTGTTATTTCCACGCTCTTCACTTGAGGATAGAGGGCTTCCTCCACAACAGAAACATCATCCCAATGAATGATGTCCTCTGTACCAGTTGTCTCCTTGACCTTTCAGTTTGAACACTCAGCTTTGTTCCCTCACGCCTCTGCGGAAGCCGACCCTTCCTGAGCAGGTTCTGATTATCTGAAAAGTATTTCCAGTTCCTGATGAATCTGAGCCCTCGGTGCTCACATCAATTAAGATTTCAGCACTTATAAGTGTAAAAAAAAATAATTGGTACCAGCACATGAAAATGAAATTTCACAGAAAAAATTTGTGTGCCAATACAGGGCACTGTTGAGCAGAGAAGTGGTAGCAGAAGCCTGGGCCAAATCGAACGTTTCATTAAGGCCAAGGGATGTGCCGAGGGCTCCTTGAAAGGAGTCAAAAAAGCCACAATTTTTTGGACAAGCAAATAATGGCCTTTAGTTGCCTAACACATGTGGTCCAAAAAAATCAAGGTTAGAGTAAAACTGAAGTTTCCTGATAAAGAGAGTTGTAGCAAGACCTTTAAAAGAATTCAGGAGACATCTTCTTCTGCACAGGGTGGCTGGAAGTTTAAAATGACAAAACAATGGATGCTTTCCCCCCTTTCCCCTACACACTCTGGGAAGTAGAACTTTGTAAGCAGTTTCAGCCAATAAACAAGATTATATCAAAAATATACCTGGTTCAGGCACCCCACGTTCTTATATAAAGAAAAGCTTTTGGTTCACCATTTGAATCAATGGAACAACACACAGTTGAAGTTCGCATAACTTAATTGGGTCTAAAATCAAAATATATCTCAAATGCAGTCTCTCAGCCCATTAACATTTCTCACCACCCCCTTTTTTTTAGCGCAATTAGTACAAATAATTGCCTGCCATGTTAAACTCTGTGACCACAGCCCTCTTCGCTCTTTTTTTTATAGACAATAACAATGTTAACTGAAATCTACACAATCTTATTGCAATCGTCATTACAATAACTCTCTGACAGGCTGTCATATTAAGGTATCCCCCATGAACAGGAAACCATCTATTCTTGAATAAATATTTGACAACTTCTAGTGAATATGACTCCTACACTATTTAATACAAAGGATTTACAAAGGTTTCGTATCTTTTCTGTCAAAACGGTAATGGAATGAAATTATCGCACATTTTCAGAGAGAAGTACAAGAAATGTTTCTCTTGTCAAAATTCTTCTTTTAATCATTATCTACTGCATGCTATACGAGTGGATATGTGGGCCTTGAATAAAATTTCAGTGAAGATTACTGTATTTAGATATTGAAAAAGAACATAAAACAACTCACATTCACTGAGCTCCTGAACTATTTGCTGTTCAGTCTTATTGTGAATATTGTTACTGAATTTGTCACTTAAGTGCATGCAGCTGCTGAACTTATATCACGGATATTTATAGGTATTTGATTCTCAGGTAATGAGAGCAAGATAGTTAAAAAAATTTCTAATTTATGTCTGAAAGCCTATATCACCTGGATTTTATTTCTGAATTTTTTATTGTACCAACCACATGAACATAAATAACGTATCCACTCAGAATCATAAATAAATTCCAAGTGTGTAGATTTTTTTTTTTTATTTAAACTATATAACATGGTGAACATTGCAGATACTGTAAATTAGTTCTGCTTTCCAGGCTCATACTGTTGATTAATGGTAATTTTTTATTAACTGCGTTGATAACAGTTTTCTTACTTTCTGATTAGTTTGGATTTCATTAATGTAAATACATAGGAATATAGATTATAAACGTAGATTAAGCTATCATGGCCTTATTTTATATTATATTAGAAACTTACAGGAGAAACTTATATTAGAAATTTATATTATAATAGAAACTTAGTAACTGCCTTATTTTCAGGGGAAGGGGAGTAATTGCTTAAATATTCTTTTGCAATGAAGATGAATAGAAAAAAATAGATAGCTACTCAAAAGCTACCATCCAACCTCTTTTGGTCTTATTGGTAAGCAAAGTGTCAGAAGTCACTATAACCACGTATTTCTAAAAAGGGTAGTTTCAGTAGAAGAGTTCACAAGAGTTAAAAAAGTTTACTTTTTAACATTTAAATTAAGAAATCCATGTGAGGACTGGCACTTCATCTGGATAATCAAGCAAATATTTCATTTTTACAGTTTCAGAATACTTCTGAAGTTTTCAGAAGAGCAAAGAAGTTCTCTTTGTCTTCTTCATTTTCAACCTCAATACAAATCCTTGGTTTTTAAAGTCTTTTTTCTGACTCCTTGGCTTACTGAAGTATCAATCCGATCAATAGGAGGATCAATTTGAATTTAGAGCATTTGTTTCTTCTCTGCATTTTCTTTGGATTTAAATAGCTATTTTGTTAATTATCTCAAGGATAGGTACCATTTGTCTCCATTAGTGCCGCCTTTGGTTTTTTCCCCCTCCTATATATCCCTGGTTTTTCCCTTTCTCTCTTTTAAGCACACCCCAGCAAACCATTCTGTTCATCTGCCCCACAATATACCTTTGCCACGAGACACCCGAGATCCTGTCCTTTGGCATGGAGAGAGAAGCTGTGAGCTGCAGTCATTTATCTCCCTGTCCTAAGTAATATTCCCTGTAGCTGGAAACCTTCTCGTTTAGCCATACAGGACGCACATAAGCTCTGTGACACCTATTCATTACCCATCTTGACCACAATTTTACAGCCTAATCAGTCCATTTGTATTTATTACTTAATATTGTATTTCTTTAGCAGTTGAGGCTTGGCCAGAATCCAGAGTAAATTTGCGTAGAGAGTAAGAAGTTCATACTCCAATGATAACACAGGTTAAAGGTTTTGGTTGGGTGGGTTTTTTTTAATTAAGTGGACTGTACCCACCACAGGTGATTTATTACACTGCACCAGACACACATCAGAGTGCCATCTCAGCAGGGCTTTTCTTGGAAAATTCAAATAAATACTCAGTATTCTGGACTAAGGTGTGCCTGCTCAGGCACGGGGACAACCAGGAGAGCTGCAGAGCCACATTCTGGCTCCTTACGGGGAGAAACCACCGACCCGACTTTATGAACCTTTCCCCCACGTCTGATTTCATCTGGGGAAAGGCAGACTGGGACACGGAGGGGTGAGAACCACCAAGAGGGCTGCACAGAAGAGAGCTGAGGGTCCACCAGTGCAGAGAGAGGGTCCTGAGGAAACAACATACCATTTAGTGGGGTTAAAGATACTAGGAAAGGCTGCAGTAAGTTCAGGTGAATTGTAAGCTTCACATGAACGATTAAATGGATCTCCTGTAATGCACAAATTATATTCTGCAATTGTGGGGACAGAATCATTTGCAGTGAGCACATTGTGCCTCTGCTTTCTAAAGGCGAAGCACACGTACCACCATTAGGCACACATACCAGAGGGTGGTGGTCAATGGCACCTTCTCAAACTGGCAACCTGTCACAACTGGGGTCCCCCAGGGGTCGATACTGGTCCCAGCGCTGTTTAACATCTTCATAAATGATCTGGATGATGGGATTAAGGGTTCCCTGACTGAGTTTGCTGATGACACCAAACTGAGTGGGAAAAATAGACACTTGGAAAGGGACAGTTGCCCGGCAGGAAGACCTGGATGGGCTGCAAGAGTGGGCTAACAAGAACCTCATTAAGTTCAACAAGGACAAGTGTAAGGTCTTGCACCTTAGGAAAACATAATCCAGGAGTGCAGCACAGGCTGGGATCTACCCGACTGGGGAGCAGCTCTGTGGAAAGGAACCCAGGGATTCTGGTGGACAACAAGCTCAAGATGAGCGAACAGTGTGCTGCTGCGGCAAAGAAAGCCAATAGGACGCTGGGCTGCATCAACAAGGGCATCACCAGCAGAGACAAAGAAGTCATTATCCCACTCTACTCAACACTAGTCAAGCCACACCTGGAATCCCATGTTCAATTTTGGCCCCCACTATACCACAGAGATGTGGACAGGCTGGAGAGGGTCCAGAGAAGGACCACCAGGATGGTCAAAGGACTGGGAAGCCTGCCGTATGAGGAAAGACTGAGAGAACTGGGTTTGTTCAGCCTTCAGAAAAGAAGGCTCAGGGGAGACCTTATCACCATGTTCCAGTATTTCAAGGGTGGCTACAAAGAAGATGGAGACTCCCTTTTTACAAGGAGTCACATGGAAAAGACATGGGGTAATGGGTACAAGTTACTCCAGGGGAGATTCTGATTGGACACAAGAGGACGATTTTCCACACTGAGAACAATCAGCCGTTGGAAAGATCTCCCCAGGGAAGGGGTGGATTCCTCACCATTGGACAATTTTAATATTCAGCTGGACAGGGTGCTGGGCCGTCTTGTCCAGACCAGGCTTGTGCCAAGAAAGGTGGGACCAGATAATCCTTGAGGTCCCTTCCAACCTGGGATTCTGTGATTCTATGACTCATAGAGCCAACCAGACAGCTGCGGAGAAGGAGCTGCCTTTATGCAAATGGATTTAGGGGTTCTATTTCTTTTTAATCATAGGAACGGCAACTGATCACACACAGTATTAAGTGCTGCTTCCTCTCCTTCTTTCTCCTCTCCTGTATAATAACTTCAGCTTGCGGCAGGGTGCGGTATAGATCAACATTAAATTAAAAGGTTCAGCCCGAATCATTTCTAGAGTCAAATGTTATATCCCTGAAAATAAAGAGTTGGCAGTGGAAGCGCTGACATAATTACAGCAAAGTAAGCAAACACTGCCATACTTAGAAGTATGTAAACTGATGCCTTTAAAAGTGCCTGTCTCCCTCTGGGAGACCCAGGCGGCAGGGGTTCATATTAAACACAGAGATCGGGACTTTGGAGGCTCAGCTGTCATTACTTTTGTGCAGAATCCCGAGTTCCTCTTCCTTTAGTTTCATATTTACAGCACTGCAGGGTATGTAGTGACACTCAAACCCAAAATAAATATATATGTATTTTTTAATCCCAAGCTGAATGGGAAAACAGCATGTATAGAAAGTAATAAGGTGTAGCTCAAGTCTAGTGTGAAAATGAACAAATCACAGGCAAGCATTTTTTTCAAGCTTAGTTTCTGATGTGTTTGTGTTTTCTGATGAAAGCTGACAGGTAGAACAGTTTGCTTTTTAAGAGACTGATGGAGTCCCAGGAAGACAGGTGACAGGAGTAAATGAAAACAATAGAAACATCAGCTCTACCTGCCCTACTTTAAAGAAATTTTATCATAGGTCATGATTCTTTTCTATTGTTGTTTTTTTTTTTTAGCTTATGAGACAGTGATGGAGGAAATAGGTCCCATGTTCATTTTCTGATTCAAATTGTGAATTTCTTTAGTCGCATTTCTTAATTAAGGAGGAAAATCTAATGGCATGCTTTGCGAGCGCGGTGGGACAGAGAGACGCAGGCTATAGCCACATACGAGCGTGACTGCGAGTCTAAACTCCCAGCACCAAGAAAGAGGAAAGGATTTCAATGTGGGCCTAACTAATAAGAGGAAATGAACACGCTGCCTTTTGTTCTGACACCCTTATAAGACGCTTCAGTAATAACTCTTCTTCAGAAAGGCTTCACTTTCATCCCACGGAGACTTTGACACAAGGGAGAAAGACGCTATTCCTGAAAGCTCTATGTGACTTACTTGAAAATAGATAGAGGAGAGAACAAAGCCTTCTCCTTTAAACTCATCGAGGAATGTTAAGTAGCTTATTACAGATACACAGAACAGAGGGAGAAGTGTGCCTGAAAAGGCCTCTTTACCCGGCCCCGAAGGTTCAGACCCGCGGCTTGAGAACTCTTTCTTCCCTCCCTGAATCACAAGAGGCTGCTTTCAGATACCACGAGAATATTGTTTTAATTAAAAAAGCGGTAGGAAGAGTGAAATGGTTTCTTGAGACGCCTCTGAGCCGTCCTCAGGCTTTCCTTTGCAGCATAAAAGGCACACATATGGTTATGAAAGGTTGAAGTTCTCAACCTTTTGTGCAATAACAAGAGTTCTAAAAGTGAGACTTAAAACATATACAACCATCTGACGTGACAAGGACTGATAGCTTTGAATGTAAGCAGGGAATTTTATTTATGAGTATTCATTTGCACCATACAGATAGGTCCTCCGAACAACAGATCATTTGGACAGGTACCCGGTAAAGCAAATAAGAAAATTACAAAAAGATTTACTAGTCAATCGCCTGTATCAATAACAATCCCCGCGTTCGGAGGATTATGTGGTCTGTCATCTCAGAGCTCCTACAGGAATTAAATAGTACTTCAAAGCGGGGAGGGAGAATCTGGAGAGGAAAAGGAAAGATGGGGAAAGAAAAACATATAACTCATTAAAGAGGGTGTTCAAGAAGCATAGATCAGTCCACAAATATAAATGTGAGACAAAGAGTTAAGGCAAGACTTGCTTTAGGCCAAGTACCAGGAGATTTATAGCTAGTATTATTACTTTTGGCCTCAAATGGTTTAGACATAAAGCACTAGACCTGTACTGGGAAGGACACGAGTCCTCATTGCCTGAGACTATCCAGATACAAATGCAGTAGCACTTATTAACAAATCTTCTTCATGTCTTACTGCCATTTAATAGACTCTAATGTGTTATTCTCTGCATTTATTTAGTCATTCTTTACTTTTAAATCCTTTTACATCCCTATTCAGGACATGTCATCTAAACTAAAGTGCTGCAAGTCCCACAAAAATTATAATTCTGAAATTAAGTCATTGCGCACTAGATGCCCACCAAGTTTTCATATTGCTAACAGCTGCAACATCTCTCCAACATTTGGAATGAATTTTCATATTCTTACCAGTACTACTGAATTCTCAAGCACTAACTTATGCCTTTAGCTGACCCCCTCCCGTGCCCCCCGCCCCCAACAAATCTTGTGCGATTTGCACTATCGGGCATTTATTTCCAACACTGCTCAAAATGGGAGGGGGGCTATCAGATCAGTGAAATTCTTGGTCTAAGAACAAACACATTAAGGTTTAAATTCCTGTTCAGGGAATTGAAGGGTTCAGCCCTGCTCCCTTGCGTCTTGCACACACACAGTGCCAGGGACTCCTGTCCAAAATGGAACCAGAATCTGCAGTGCTGTGTCTAAACATGTTCCAAGACAGAACATTGTAGCTGTTGAATTACAAGCAGCTTGTGTCCGGACACCCTATGGTCGGTATGCTAAATGAATTAGTTATTCACATTGATTATATTGATCCACACAGCCTCCCTGATCTCTCTCTCCAAAACAAAAAACAAAATATATACTCCTTCTGGATTTGATCTAATTTTAGAAGGATATAGTTTATATCATTATCTTAATTTTCTTAGTTCTTTTCAAATAGCATTCTAAAAAGAAGGGGTTTAACTTCTCTTTAATGTGAAAATGTCTTTCTTTAAAATGTGAATTAATCTGACAGAAGAACTTTGACTTTTCAGATCCAGGATAATAAATTGCATACTTACTGTCTATATTCTACCATAGGTTTGTCACTGATAACTAGTCTCTTACCCAGCTTCTCGTGTAAAATCCTTCTACCACCCTGTCCTTGTTTCAGCTGGGAAAGACTTGATTTTCTTCCTAGTGATTGCTGTAAAAGTCATGTCAATAATGCATATTGTTTTAGTTGTTGCTAAGCAATGTTTATACTTTTCAATGGTTTTCCCTCATAGAAGCTGAGAAGGCGCATAGGCAGAACAACAGAATAGACAATGGAATATTCTGTACCATAGACATCATGTTCATTATATAAGTGAGAGTTCACCAGAGGGAGGGGAATCCATGATCACTGCTCAGGACAGTGCCAATTCACCAGGTGGTGAGAGTGACTTGTGTCATTATTGTTATTATTACTGTTATTTTCCTTTTCTGTTATTATTCTATTAAACTGTCTTTATCTCAACCCACCATTTTTTTTTCCTTTCCCTTTCCCCTTCTTTTCTCCCTCTTGTCCCTGCCCTTCTTGGGGAAAGGGGGAGAACTGCACAAGCAGCTGCGTGGTCCTGGTTGCCGGCTGGGGTTAAACCATGACACACCCTCACACAAAACCTTTACGAACATGTTACATGTCTCTTGAACCCAGGACATCTCAAATGCTCATATAGATCATGCCAAGTTTTGCTTCAAGGCAGTTTTCCAAACCATTTCTTTTACAGTGGAAATATAGCTGGGACCAAAATATTAAATTTATTTTCCTCTTCAGTGTCATTTCACAATTGCCCAGTTTTCTATTTTCTGTTTGTAGCGCTTATTCTCTGAGCCCCAGTGCCCTGGAGGCCACCCGGGGGTTCACAGACAGCTGGTTAATCATCCTGTTCAGCCAGCTCAATTTCGATGGTCCTCGCCTCGCCGTATATAAAGACCTGCCTCAGCGCGCCGTTACCTTGCCAGAGGATCCCAGCCGCATCGTCATGCCAGTTCGGGGAAATGCACTCCTCAGCGAGCTTTAAATGGACAGCCACGCAGAGAAAAGAGCGTTTTAAAAACCTCAGGATGCCTGTACGGTGGCGAGCCCTGGCACGCTTCGCCTCCATCCCTCTTCAGTGAGGGCTTCAAGCACGTGCTGGAGCCAGCCTTCTGCTCGGAGCTAATTGTTGTGCTTTGTAGCCCCTCTAGCAGGGCTCGTCAGATGTTCCGCACAACAGGTACAGACAGCACCAAAGGGGAAGCCCATTTAAAAAAAAAAAAAAAGGGTAGAGGAAGGACACAACCCCTGGAAGAGATCACCCCACTGGAACAGCACCCGCACTGGGACAAGGAGCATCAAGGCCATACTCCGAGAGTTTGATTAGGGAACAACAGGCTCAGAGAGAAAACCGTAGCAAAATCAAACCAACAGCTGAAACTACAGCTCGGTAAGGAGCCAATGCCACCACATCAATTCCATAAGGTATGCTGGGGGAGAACATTACCGGTGGGAAAATAAAGAAACTCAAGGCAACCGATGAGAACAAACTCTAAACAGCCCGCCCTGTAGCGCTCCTCTCCATCCCTCAGCAAGCCATCAATCTGAATCTCCTCTCTATCCCTCAGCAAACCATCAATCTGAATCTCCTCTCCATGGATAGATAGCATTCCTCCCTACGCTACAAGGTTTGACCCTTTTTCTGCTGAGGGTTAGTTGCAGATGATTTGTCCCTGACGTTATTATGCCAGCCCCTAAAATAACGTCCCTGGATTTAGCCCGTTCCCTCCATCCCTCCAGTCAAGCTGATGGTTTTTGACCTAATGAAATCTGAAGTTCCTCCTGACGCGCACACAGGTCAGCAGCCTCACTAGGAGCGACTCAGAAAAAGCCAATGCTTAGAAATGAAACACAGATATCATAGAGAGCAAACATTTATCCTGTCTAGCGAAACACACTATGAATTTTAAAAAAAGGACAGCAAATGCTCTGCTCTGTCTTCTGCCTGTTGGACTCCTGGAAAAAGGATACAGCGGGGAAAGAAAACCATAGACCAATAACCACAAGTGGTCTTTAAAGAAGCAATAGTAAACTAACGAATGTATACAATAAACAGCTCGCAGCATTGCGTTCCCTGAGGCATACCTGGAAAGCAACAAAACATCCCCACAAGACTCTCCTCATTTTCCTCGCGCACTGAGGACTAGCCGCAGGATGACAAGGACATCTCATAATGACTTGTACAAGGGTAGAAAAATCCTCTGTGCTTTAATGCTGGAATTGGGGGGAAAAAAAAAAATAATCTCATTCTCGCAGACCCTGTGAAGTCATGCTCTTGACAACATTGCTCTACCTACACCCATGTGGTCACATAGGCAGTGCCACCTTTCAGGCTGTCAAAAATACAGGCTACGACCACGCTGCAAAACTGCAGTTCCTTCTACCAGGAGCTCTGAAGGCAGTATAGGGATGGCTATGGCAGTCTACATTTGGGCTTAGATGACCTCCCTTGTGTGAATGATGTGTAACTACAGGATCTGAGCACACATCACAGATCTGTTTCCAGCAAATGACATCCTGGACACGCTAGAATTAAATATGTAACATCAAAATGTACGCTGCAGATACCATGGCTGCAATAAGCGGCACCTTGGTGCTGAGGGACATGGTTTAGTGGTGGACTTGGCAGAGTTAGGTTTATGGTTGGACTCGATGATCTTAAAGGTCTTTTCCAACCTAAATGATTCTATGATTCTATAACTGTCTTTATTTTCACTTTCAATCTACTACGCCTACTTTCCTTCCCGATGTCCTATTCTGCCTTCAGAAATCACTGATGAAATATCCTCCCTACCATCTCCCATGGCTTTTGTGAGCATCCTACTCCCCACTGGTCCAGATACTGACTGGCTGATATTGGTGAGAACGATCAGAAACACAGCGTGTTCAGAAAACACAAAATATCTTACAATGTCCTTAGCAGGCCATGAGCATTTGCACCCAGAAAGACAGGAAAGTTTTCTCTCAGACTGGACAAATCAGCATCCACAAAAATAACGGTGCAGCGCGAACCATGGCAGGGACAGAGCGCCCCACGCAAGCTCTTTGCAAGGATGAAGGTACATGTACAGACCCAAGTAGACTCTGTAATATACACATATTTTCTCTTCTTTTAGAAGAGCTTATACAGACTACAGAAGCAGTAGTTAGAATGACACAGAGTGGAGAAAAACACAGCTTTTTAGCACTTTTGTATGCATTGTGATGATAATATACTCAATTACACGCTTTTCCATTGCCTGACAGGAGAGCTGTTTTTATTTTTCTAAAGCTCATAAAACCTCTCATTTCTCTCTGGATACAGCGCAGTGATAAACAGCTATTTTAGCTGCTACTTCTGCAAAACCAGTCCTTAGAAAATATCAAGAAAGGGACGGTTTTCAGTAAGTGTTCAATGCCTTCTGGATTTTTTCCTCTCCCTTCCTTCTGCTTTCACTTTGACTTTTCATGCGTGATGTGGCTTAAGGAAGTCAGCGATGAAGCTGGGGACGGACTGTACCAGCAGAGATAGAATCATCTAGCCGTGATTACCCAGCATGACCAGGTAAAAAAAATATTTATGCTCAGAAAAACATAAGCAAAGCCCTGTTTTGCGCAGGCTTAAGGCCACAGCAGGTACCTTTCTTTTCTTTTTTTTAGTTCCCTCCATATGCCTTTTCTATCCTGAATCACTCCTTAGCCTTCTCTCTCATCGAACATGATTTGAACTGAAGGATTGAAGCTATAATAATGTGATTATACTGGCTTTAATTTCTCAGATTTTCCTCTCCCTTAGAGGTGTGCTGGTGCGCGCAGCGTAGAAGGTGGATAGCGGAACATGGACTGAGTGAGTAACTCTTGAGTAACAGTCTTTAGGACTTGGCCACACAACACATCATCGGTACTGGGGTATTTCTGACAG
>VUYV01000191.1:0-52538 GCA_008711295.1 Anarhynchus alexandrinus | reverse complement strand
TAGGCCTCCTTTTTCCTTTTGGTCATGTCCAGGAGTTCCTTATTCATCCATGCAGGCCTCCTGGCTTTTCTGCCTGCCTTCCTCTTTGTAGGGATGCACTGGTTCTGGGCTTGGAGGAGGTGGTCCTTGAATATTAACCAACTTTCTTGGGCCCCTCTTCCCTCCAGTGCTTCATCCCATGGCACCATACCAAGCAGATTCCTCAAGAGGCCAAAGTCAGCTCTCCCAAAGTCAAGGGTTGTCAGCCTGCTGCGCACCTTCCTTGCTGCCTTGAGGATCTCAAACTCGACCATTTCATGGCCACTACAGCCCAGGCTACCCTTGAGCTTGACACTGTCTACCAACCCCTCCTTGTTGGTAAGAACAAGGTCCAGCATAGCTCCTCTCCTCGTTGGCTCCTCAACCACTTGGAGAAGGAAGTTGTCCTCAATGCAATCCAAGAACCTCCTGGATTGCCTGTGCTTGGCTGTGTTACCCTTCCGATGGATGTCGGGGTGGTTGAAGTCGCCCATGAGCACCAGGGTCTATGAATGTGATGCCACCCCTATCTGTCTATAAAGGGCTTCATCCGCTCGGTCTTCTTGGTCAGGTGGCTTGTAGCAGACCCCCACTGTAATGTCCCCTGCTCCTGATTTCCCTTTAATCCTGACCCATAGGCTCTCAGTTGGCTCTTTATCCATCCCCAGGCTGAGCTCCATGCATTCCAGCTGCTCGTTAACATACAAGGCAACACCGCCTCCTCATTTCCCTTGCCTGTCTTTCCTGAAGAGCCTGTAGCCTTCCAGGCCAACACTCCAGTCATAGGAGTCATCCCACCATGTTTCTACAATGCCAGTGAGATTGTAGCCTTGGAGGTGTGCACACATTTCTAGCTCCTCCTGAGCTAACTGAGAGCACAAAATGAGGGAAAAAACGCACTGAAAATTGCCTACTGAAAAGTAGGATCCTTCTTTGACATCAATCACTCTTCACTTGGGGAGAACATTGTTGTTGTTTGGATCTAACCTATTCTGAATTGAAGCTGTTACTCTGAACACTTGATCTGCAAAATGAGTGCAGCAGAGACAGCTAGCAGATGCCAACTATGTGATCTGTGCTCTGCTTTCGAGTACGCAGGTGACTGTAGATCACCATCAAGATAAATCAGAGCAAGCCTGGGCTGCTCAGGAGAAAAATGTCTTAGAAGCTGACGTTTTGCTTGGAGTAAGGCTAATTCTGTGACTGAACCCTCCGGAACAGCACACCAGAACCTTTTCTGCCTGTCAGCTCTGCTATTTGCAATTTTTCTGTTTTAACATCCTGGTACCATGTTTTGGCACCTCTTCCCATGCAAAATAAACCCTGCTTCGAGTTAGCAGGAATGGAGTCTAAGGTTAAAGCGCATTACATATTTTTGGATACAGCATCAAATACCTAGAAACACAATCTGCAAAATGCCAATGTGGCAACTGTGTGGGAGACCAGAACGTTGCTGCAATATATAGGGGTCAGCAAGGTGATGGGCACACTGCTATGGGAGGTCTCAATTAGGCAACTAAAATGCTACAAAATAAACACGGAACTCGTGCCTCAGAATGTCACTAAGAGCAGGAAATCTTTGCTAAGCCACTTTACTTTTAGTTGTGTTTCTAGAGATCCTTTCTTGGTGTATATTCTTTGTTCTCTGCTGTTTAACATCATTATCAGTCTCCTGGAAGGCAGGGACCTGGATCTGATGGTATTCTGGAGGCATGAACATCTCATTTCAAGTCTCAGTTCATTTCAACAAGGCCAAACGTAAAGTCAGACATGGTAACAGCAAAAATCCTCCATGCTACTACAGTCTGTTCTGCCAGATAGCGACTCTAAAAGATTAAAGAGTTACAGCGACTAATAGGCTGCATGTGAGCTTTTAATATGATGCTCTGTCCAATAGAATAGCACAACCCTTTAGATGTAAAAGTAGGTGAACACCAAATAAGAGCACACCTACCTAACACTAGTTTGATTGCTGTCATGTCTAGTCTTATATCCTCAGATCAAGAAAAATGTTGAAAAGGAGTTACCAAAGGAGCAGAGAATGACTGGAGGATGAAAAATACGCGCAGACCAAAAGTCTCCAAGCGGTAAGTGTATTTATCTCAAAGAGAAGCAAAGAGGGAAGTTGATCACAACCTCTTCGTGGATACACAGAGAACAGAGCACCTCAGTCTAGCAGATGTAGGTTAACACGCTTCAATGGCCAGAAGCCGAAACCAGACAGTTTCAACCTAGAAAGCGGGTAACATCTGAAAGTAATTAATGATTAGGTTTCTAAGAATTGTGGAAGGGCTTTCATTCAATATGGGATTTATTATTTTTTTTTCCAAAAGCTGTGCTCTAGTTCAAATGCACCTATCTAGGTTTCAACGGGAATGAATACTGCCAAGTCCTACAGCTTCGTTATGAAAAAGGTTAGATTAGATAATCACAGCGGGTTTGGGAAACCTTTAAACATATTAAACCTGCCGTGAGGAGTTTGAGATTATTTATGACAGGATAGCATAGACAGCGTGGAATAGAATGAACAATGCAGAAACTTTTCTTTAGGAAATAGAAATGACTTGAGCGAACTACAGAAATAGTTTGTGTCAGAATTAATACTCAGAACAGACACAGGGCAGATAACCCCCATCATTAAGGGCACATCTCTATGAAATATTCCCGGAAGGGGATTATTCTTATTAAAATAGTTATCTAACGGACTCCCACAATGAGGTTCAACGTCTTAACGTGCAGCTGGTGTGTTATCATGCTCTGCTTGCTGAAAAAAGCTGGTACGCCCAGTCATGGCAATAGGTTACCGAGCACGATACCGGAGCCGCCCTCACCCCTCTTAGTAAAGGCATCTGCACAGATGGCTCTAACCCACCAGGGTTCTCCGCTTCCTAATATATGTCAGCCTTTCCGCCTAATAAGGGACATTAATCATTTGAAGACATCTATCCAATTTCTGACATTTGGAATACAAAAACTGAGTCCTGGAATGCAGAGCCGGGACTGCAGCGTTTGCAACCCGCTCCTCTCAAAGTCAGTCTTTACGGAACTCCGATAAGGCCGACTGTATCGCCCAGCACCCTGCGCCAGTCTCAGCTCCATTCCAAGTCAAAGTAAGCGATATCAAACCAAACAGTATCAAAAGCATGAATCCATGCAAAGCCATCAATTAAGAAATACGAGGAACGTTAGAGGTGAATTCCTACAGAACCCTAAGAGTTGAGTCCCCACAGGATTGCATATAAGCTCCTTAACATCTTCCATTCTGACTGGTCAAGAGGAGCCTAATGATAGAGAATTTTTTATCAAAAAACCTCTTCCCTTTCGCCTTCTCGGCTCCTTTTTCTCCCTCCCTCAAAATATTGACAATTTTCATTTATGTTTTGAAATGAGTCAAAACAAGCTGTTTCCCTCTGGAAAGTGGAAATTAAGTATTTTATTTCTGGAATGACTTGACACATTCTCATTTTTTATTAAACAAATGTAAAAAAAAAAAAAATGTACACTGTCTTATGGGAGCTGCGTCTCTGTGTCCGTACCCTCCTTTCGTCCAGACTAGAGGAAAAAAAGAATTGACCAGCACCCCTGTATCATTTCACAGCAGCTACCTTAGAATACATTTAAGACGGTCTCCTCGCCGAGAGTTCCTATAGACGTATCATTCTTACTTTTTTTGCCTTTCCCAGAAAGTAGACAAAAAAGCTGACAGTTGAGCTTGACTTTTAGATCTACAGTTACTTTTAGGTTGCCCCTCCAACAGTTAATGAGAAGAACCTGGTTCACAGAAGTTATAAATAATGGAAACAAGAGCTCATTCTTATTGATACCTTATCTGTATCGGGATTAGAAGCATTTTCCACTACTATTAGCAGCTACTGTTTACTGAGAGATTTGCCTGCATTCAGCACAAGTTAAACAGGCTCTAATTTTTACATCTGCTTAGTCTGTGGTCAACCTACTTCAAAGGCACTTTGCTAAACTAGAGACAAAGCTATAAACCCTTTCTTGCATGCCCACGTCCTCTAGATAGATATCTAGCCTTAAGTGAAGCACCACAGGCATGTAATTTAAGCTTGTAATAGAGATCTGAACAAGTGAATAATTTTCAATCTTTTTCTTTCCCTTTTTGCATACTTGTCCTCCTGAATGAACGAGACATGCTCAAGTATGAAGGAAAGAAAGAAAATAGAGAAGGAAAATCTAAAACTGAAGTTTAGGAGATTCAGGAGAGGCTTAGGCTTCGCTTAGGCAAAATACAAAAGACCTACCGAAATCTTTGCATCTTCAGAAACACACACATACGGACTCCACAATACCACGAATCTCAGTGGCTGTGGCCACCCGCATGGGTTTCGCTCCCCAGCTTCATTCTTGGAAAGCCCTTCCCACCAGCACGTTAACTGTACAATCTGTAAAGCCTTTTGTGAACTGACTTTAGGAAACCTGCTATTATTTTTCCTGCAAGAGTATTTTTAACCCAGGTCACTTACTGCATTCTGTTCACACTGCGGGACCGGGAACACTTTTGACACAGCTGAGGGAAAAGAGTGGGGAAAGGAAAAAAAGACCAGAGATAAAGGAGGTCAGAATCTGTTTAAGCTGCCATTGTCACTGGGGAAAAAAAAAAAATAAAGTAAAATTTAAAGAAAAGTTACCTAGAACCACCATCTAGTCATGAGACCCTTTTCCCACTCAATTGTTCTTACAAATCCTTTTTTTTGCCCTTTCTCTTCCAAGACAAGCAGGAAAGGTAGGATTATACTGCCTTTCACCAGCTCAAAAAACTCAGAGAATCAGAGAGGAAGGATTTCCAGACCAGCATACTAACTGCATAATATTTTGTACTACCAACTTTTAGAAAGTCTGCATACCATGATCAGTTTTATTTAACGAGAGCCCAGATTTGGACGCAATGTTATCCGTGGGAAATAAGTTGTGCCTCCTGAAGAGAATCACTTTTCTTCTTCAGAGGAAGAGAATTCCTGAGAAACTATGTTTGCACCTTCTCGCATGCATTTAGCCAGATATCAGTGGTGGGGCAGATGCAGAATTGGTGACTAGTCTTCTCCATCTCTTTACATGTGGGTATGTGACCAGAACGGGATTGGAACTTTGCCCACAGGAATGGTCTTTGCATTCTTCCTTCTCTGAGCATTCCCAGGGCAGCCAGAAGGAGCCTGGACTTCATTCTCCATGCCTTAATTACAGACGCTACTAAGACATGACACAGGTATTCCCACAGACTATTATACTGTTGAAAAGAAATTAATTATTTGAGCTCTGGTACAAAACTCTACTGTATACTCTAGATTTGAATAGCATTCCTAAAAAAGACGTACCGACTAAAACCACTTTCTCGGTAAGTAGTGATGTGGAACATAATGTTAATTAAAATGCATTTGCAAGAACTTTAAATGCAAATTAAACTACAAGATTTTTGCAGAATCACCGTTTTTCATTCCATCTAACAATAATCAGGATGATGCAAACACTATGCTTTGGATGTTTAAGATTAAATTTAAAAATCTGCTGAGAGTTAAAACTGCAAGGTTTGGATTTTTACCAAATGGCTCGGTAGAGCTTACTACAATATCCTCGCCTTCTGGAATTCCTACAGCAACCGCACTTGGGTTTGTTAAGTGATGAGCAGACAGCAATCGATGGTTTCGGTGTGGTTATTTACTCTAGAAGGAGGCGCTGCATACTCCGGCAACAAATTTTGCATTTCTGATGACACGAACTGCCAGAAAAGACACTCTTTGAGCCTCTTTCATTTTTTTGTTAAAATTGACGTAACAAAGGGCGATAATGACAAACAAAGGTGCCACTTAAACCTTTTCCTTAATTCTTCTTACAATCGATTTCCGAAATAATTGAAAGACTCCATAGGTATGCGGTGGAACACGAGTACTTTGAATTCAGCGTTTTCAGCTCAGACTTCACCCGGGTCAAAGAGGAAAGAGGGAGCAAATCATGTTGCTATCAGATAGGTGCTAACGTGTCTTCAGGAAGGAGCGCGGAGCATTCAACTCAGTTCCCAAAGGCCAAACACACGCAGGCTCAGAAACATCACTGCCACATCGCCAGCTAATTGGCTATAAGCTGGGCCTCTCTCACAACAGGGAGCTAAGGAAATGATAAGCCAAGGAGACAGAACAAACCTGTCATTATTTGAGATAAAGGCATAAGCATGGCACCTCGGTGATACAAGCGATGTCACTGCCCCAGGTAGAGGGTTCTGTAGATAAAAAGGTCTTCACGGTTGTCAATATAGGACCATTCGGAAACACCGCATTCATTAAAACTAAACAAAAAGATCACTTTTCGAGCAAAACCGCAGATTTTTCACAGGGACCAATTAAGGAGAAAATGATGCTTTTACATTACAGGAAAAAGTGATTTGTCATGACTTTTGCATTCTTACTCAAGCAGTTTTGCAATGCAGAAGCGAGACACACTTCTTATTGAAAGCGCTCGCTGGTAGGTCGGTAGTTTGTGTTGATCTTTTTTATTCCCTATCTCGTCTCTCTTAACAGGCAACAGAAAATGCTTGCATCGTCACTTTCTACGCCTTTTTTTAACTAGACTTCTAACTTGGCAGTTATGCATCTTCTTTTGGAATGCTTTCATTAAAAATCACTGCACATATACATTTCCAGAAACAGAAAAATACAACTCGATTCGCGTATTTCTGCAGCACCTAGAATAACTTAGTGGATTCATTTCACTATTATTTTTTTTCTCCTCCTGTGTCACCTTTCCCATAACTCCACATGAGGATATCTCAGCATTGTCAACTTGTGGAGCTGTGGAGCCTTTCATTAGATCTATTGAGTCCGTACACGCTGTAACGCCTGGTTATGAATTTGAAACATCAGTGTCTCCTGAGATGAAGCAGCTCGCTTCCTTCTATAACCAGAACACATTCGATTCAAACACAAATTAATTCTATTCATTTAAAAATTCCTTCAAGTTAATATTTTGCAGAGCATTGTATAAGGGAAGATATGTCACAATAAGAAATTACGTCCAATGCAATTAATAACAAATGCAATGTAATTAATAACAAATGGGTATGAGCTAAATCCAACCCGCTTTGCCTACAGAGAAGCATAAGGCAAACTGCAGCTGCGTTAGCTCAGCTACATCCATAGTCCTGGAAACGATGTGGAGCTACCACTTTTAGCCACATAAGCTACTTTTCCATTTTGAACACCGCAATATTATGCAGATATTTGGATTTTCAGAGGAAGTAATAAACCAAGAGTCTCGGAGATTGAGTAACCATTAGCTTGGAGTGCCCAATATCTATTTGCCCTCATAAATTAATATGCAGAGGTAAGATATTTCTCCTCTGTTTGCAACTGTGTACACTGCTGAACAGAATGCAGAGTTTTACTCTGTTAACGCTCCTGGGAGCACGTTGGTGAGTGGTACGCTAAATCATTTTGCACTGATTGTTTCAGGGTAACTGGCCACCTGGTCATTTTCTCTCTTGCAGAAACTGTATTTGTTCTTCATTGTTTTGCTCTGAATAAAAATTTACAAAGTCATCACCCAGACGGAAAAATAAATGCTCTGCATTGTACACCTAAGGAAACACAAACAAATTCAAGTGGCATTTCTCGTTAAGCAAAGGTGACTTTTTAGATGATTGCACAAAGGGGGAAAAGAAATCTATGGAGGTGAGAGAGAAACACAGAGGGAAAAGGAGATATTTGAAGAAGTTTCACTAACATATTTGGGAAAAGAAGTTTAATTTTGTTTTATATAAAAGCTGAATACCGGTAAAAGCAAATGTCCCATTATACTTTTGCACCTACTTTAATGTGCTGAGTCTTCTAACATTTTGCAGCTTATAACTAGGTTAATTACTTTGAGTTCCTTAAATGCTACTGAATATTTCCGTTATGTTTTCATATAATTAACATAAACTTGATATATGTTAGTAATTAAAAAAATTTAAAAAAAAAACCAAAATTCGAACAAAAAACCAAACAAAACAACAACCCCACGACAGACAATCTGAGGCAGCATTAAAACTGCTGATTTGCAGTTTGAGCCTAAGGATACACAAGCTTATTCTTACATCCCCCCGGAGGAGCAAGTTTAGGATGATTCAATAAATCCACCATTTAGAATCTGTAAAAGGAAACCATTAGCTATTAATATTAATGTCTAAATGGAGTTAGATGTACTGTTTCATAAGTGATATGCAAAAAACTTTACTCTCTAGGGTAAAGAGTCTAGTATTAGTCAAATAACGAATTTCTATCCTTCACGTTCCCGCTGATACCAGTTTAAAAACTTAGCTGCTATTTTGACGTGCAATTGAAATACCACAGTTTTCAGCCCTGTCTACATGATGACAGAATAATATTCTAAAATCATAACGTTCACATAAAAAAGAAGGATTTCCTCCCTTGCATTTCTATATTTGTACTCGTTCAAGGACCCTGGAAGATTTGGTTTCCAGCCTTCCTTCTGCTTGATCTAGAATGTATCTTTCATCTTTTTATACGAGCTCAGCCTATCGTTTCTGGGGATATACAACACGATTTGGGCTTGGGACACTGACTATGCCATTTTCAAACATATCTTTTCCTACATCAGTGTGGCCATTTTGATTCAGGACTGGTAAGCTTCAACATGGTCTCTTTGTCTGGGCAAGTCAAAAGATTGACACACTCAATCATGTCCACAGAATACACTCTGATCTCCTGTTTCACATAATCCAAACACCTACAGAAAAGTAGACAAATGAAACAGACCTTCCAACAGAGAAAACACCACATCACAACAGATCGTTTCCATTCTAAAAGTTAGAGCATTGCCCTAAAATGGATGCAAACAGGACCCACGATTTCAGTAAAAGCTGCACATACATTTAGTCAGATGTGCTACTAATAAACGTGTTTTTTTTAAGTCCTAATATTATTCATATTCTTTTAAACTTCACTTATACACACGCAGACATATACATGTGCATAACATATCCTAGAAATAATGCAAAAACATACATATGCATATTTATGTAGGTCACAGAGTAAAATATTAACAGATATTTTTCCCTCAGTCCTCTTCAAATTTCCTCTCTCTGTGCCATTATAATATTAATCATTCAGAAATACTGGTGTTGCCGCTCATAGTCAAAAAACTATCTGCAAATCTCAAGAGCCTCACGTTTGTACTGGAGTGCCATTCCTTGTTATTTATTCATCATTGTTTATGCTCAAATTAATAATTTTTAGGTGGCCATTCCATGAGAAGAAAGTGTTGTGATATGCATCAACCAAAACAATGTGACAGAGCAGTAGGTAAAATAAGCACTGAATATTTTGGAAACAACTGAGGAATGAGAATTATCTGCACATACTACTAGGCAAGTGTTAATAAATGTTTAACCAATTTTCAGAACACACAACTGGACAACAAATACTACACCAAACAAAAAAGCCCCTCAATTGATTTCTTTTTTAATAAATGCTGTTCAACTGGTTCTTGTATTCATTACCTTATAAGGGTCTCATACAAAGCTGCTATCAACAGGAATGTCTTTAGCGACTTTAAACTGCCTTTAGATCAATTTCTGAGACTACAAAAGGGCTGCCTAAAATCAGTCAATTACACCGATGCTGCTGGAAAGACAGCACAGGTCTCTCTGAAGGTTTGGTGGGTTGGGGTTTCAGGGTTTCCAGCAAATGGGTGCTCTAACTTGGTGACATCAACACTTACAAGCCTCATCGCACTTACCTGAGACACTCGAATTAGAAACTGGATACCTTGGTGGTTTCCAGAGAGTGACCTTAAGAAAGCAATCCAACTCAACTAAGACCTGAAACACCTTCTGGAGATGCCTCTCTCTGCCCAGAGACCTTGGGACAGCCTAGAGCAATTAGACCCTTAAGCATCTCCATGGAATGATNTTTCATTTCATTCTTTTCCATGAAATCTTCAATGACCCATATGAAGACCAGATCATAAATTAGCCACATCAGCTCAGGAGAACTGCCAACACGAGGCCTCACCTCTGTGCGCCACAGCGCAGCAAAGCAAACAAACCATTCGGATGCACATAGAATGGAGAAGATTCTACTACAGAAAACGTATCGATGCCATTGCATAGACGGCAGTGTCGTAGGTTCGTCTGCGAAACTGTGCTCGTTTCTCTTCCTCCACTTTGTGAACAGAGGAACTGCATGTGGAGGTGAGAAGAATGATTATGGTCTCAGTACAATTCTAATCTGAAGGGGGAAGATGAAGAGCAGGACATGTTAATTCAGTAAGAAGAAAAAAAAAAGAAAACCACAGGGAAATAAGGAAAATATAGAGAAAATACTGGACGAAAAGTTGATAGGGATATTTTTCTCTCTGTAAAAAAAAGAAACTCATGATGGTAAAAGGTGGTAAACAATAAGAGAAAACTTTTCTAAAAAAAAAACAACTATCCCATGAGATTTATTGCCACAAAATACACTTGAAGCCATGAATTTAGAAAGATTTAGGAACAGGCAAAGAAAAATCATAAGACAGAAGCTACTTTAAAATAAGCGAGAGAGATGTAAACCCTTATATTTCAGCCATACAATGACTTCTGCCTATTGGGAACTTTTAAAAAACTGTTGCCAGCAAGCAGCTTATCCTACCTTTCTCTGAAACAGCTGTTGCTTGTTGCTCACGGAGATAGTGAGTGGAATACATCTGTTCCTTTATATCTTTTTTCGAACATTTTCTGGGAACCTGGATGAAGGATGCTTTTGCTTAAAAATACTGAGTGTCAGCTTAAAGCTATAGGCAAAGTTTTCTTCTTGTCTAGTTTTCTTCTCCAGATCATCAGCCTTGAGTTGCCATGCGTACTGCCTTTAATCTAGAATATATGTATGGAAGGCATATGTATGCCCTACGCTAGGCACCAGTATAGGTTAGGGGTGGACCTGCTGGGAAGTAGTTCTGAGGAGAAGGATCTGGGGGTCCTGGTAGGTAGTAAATTATCCATGAGCCAGCAATGTGCCCTTGTTGCCAGGAAGGCCAATGGAATCCTGGGCTGCATAGGGAAGAGTGTGGCCAGTAGGTCAAGGGAGGTCATTCTCCCCCTCTGCTCTGCACTGGTGAGGCCACAACTGGAATACTGTGTCCAGTTCTGGGCTCCCCAGTTCAAGAGGGACAGGGAACTGCTGGACAGAGTCCAGCGTAGGGCAACTAAGATGATTGAGGGATTGGAGCATCTCCCTTATGAGGAAAGGCTGAGAGCGCTGGGACTCTTTAGCCTGGAGAAGAGAAGGCTGAGGGGAGACCTTATTACTGCGTACAAGTATCTAAAGGGTGGGTTGGAGGAGGATGGAGCCAGACTCTTTTCAGTGGTTCCCAGTGACAGGACGAGGGGCAACGGGCACAAGTTGGAACATAGGAGGTTCCGTTCAAAAACACAGAGGAACTCCTTTGGGGTTGGGGTGGCAGAGCAGTGGCACAGGCTGCCCAGGGGGGTGGGGGAGTCCCCTTCTCTGGAGGTTTTCAAGCCCCGCCTGGATGCAGTCCTGAGTGATGTGCTCTGGGCAATCCTGCTTTGGCAGGGGAATGGGACTGGGTGATCTCTAGAGGTCCCTTCCAACTCTGAAAATTCCGTGATTCCGTGAAGAAGAGGGCGAGTATTTATCATCTCTTGCACTAAAGAAGAACGAGGTGTATTCATGTACACAAGGCTGCTGTTTCAGTAGCTCTCATCCTTAGCTTTCGAAAACTTCTGAGGTCCAGCCTCCTGGACCTTCTCCTCAGTGGTATTACAAGAGATGTCTTATTCACGTTCCTGATTTTGCTCTGTTCCCTCAGGTCCATAAGAGCTTGAGTTGGCTTCACACCAGTTCATCAGAAGCTCAGGGATGGGGTGGGGGGAGTGTAACTTCAGGCACTTTATAACCTTAACAAGCGAAATGGCCGCTCTAAATAAACATTTCAGATACATAAGCCACATGCTACAATGGCGTATGGTTGGAGAACAGAGCAGTTCATTCATTTCTGGTCTGGAAAAGAAAAAAAAAAAAGAAAAAGAGGAGTGCCGGAGTACATACACACACAAAAATGAGGCCAAGGAACAGGCAAAGCTCCTGAGCTCAGGGAGATCATCAGCACTGGAGCAGTTTCTTGAGGAGTTAATGCCGCCTGCAGTAACTCCGACATCAGCAGCACTCTTAGTTCGTCTTCCACATAATGATGAGTCAGACTGAATTCTCAGCAATGGCGCTTCTATACCACCGACTTTTGACTGCCGACAACAATTTAGTTAAGAGCAACGCTTCTGTTCCAATTCCAGCTAACTTGCTGTAAAAAAATCGCCGTCGCGTAGTTCAAAGCTCACCGCCCTGAGAGAAAGCATTTGGCTTGATGATAAGCAAGTGTACAAACTCCGCAATTACTGGTCCGGTTTAAGCAGAATTAAAGTACAACTGAATATACCCAGAAGGATGAAATGCTACCTCAAATATCCTAGTAGAGGAAATAATTAGTCCTTAAAAGTTATCCAAATTAATCAAGAATAATAGGAGAGAGGCCACATCAGATCCTCCTTCCTCCCTCCTTCTTTAATTGCCTTCATTTTATATGCAGATACAAATTAGCCTTAGATCACACTTGTAAAATATTAAAATTCCAGCGGGATTAGCATTGGGCTCACTCGTAGTCTGAAATGGATCGTACATCAGATGCTTCTTTTTAAATATAGAAAGCAAAAAAAAGCAAAATGTTCTTATTTCATTTGAAGCTTTAAGAAGATGTTTGTATTCATTTCCTGCTGCTTGGAGCAAATCTGCACAATTTGAACACCTTTCTGGGAATCTGAAGATAAAGGTTTGTGGGTTTTTGGTTTTTTTTTTTTTTCACAAAAAAAAACCAACCACCAAAGACCTGATTATGTCATCCAGATAACCTCCTTCCAGTACCAGCTAAAAGATTGTTGTTATTTAGTATTTCTTTTGTCGTAATAAGCCGGAACACTGTCAGGGACCCATTGTACAAATAGCGCTGTGATATTACCCGCCTGGCGGAATCCCACTCTTCTGGGATTTAAAACACAGAAAAAAAAAATACCGAGGCCGCGATAACAATAGAGACAGGTATAATTGGATATGTTAGAAATCGTAGCGGGCGCAGTAATCACGAGCGATTGCCAGGCTAACTATTTTCCTCTTTGCTTCTGCTTAGCGCTTCTACGCACACTCAGCCTTGAAAATCCCATCGGTGGAGCAGGCACTGCTATGGGAGAGCCCCGTGAGGGTGAATTAATAGTGTTCCTGTAATTCACACTTCCAGGAGTGGCTTTTTTCATCAGTGTAAGCCACAGCGTTAACGCCACGTCTTTGTACTTGTATTTCAACGCCGAAAACACCTTGGTTTGTGCGCGACTTCATTTTGGCTGCGATTCAACAAAGCACTTAAATATGAGCTTAACTTTAAAGCGTGAGGAGTCGCTCTGATTATAATGAGACTACTCATGTGTTTAAGGTTAAGTACGTGCTTAAGTGTTTTGCTGGATTAGGACCTCAGATATTATTAACACTGATTTATTGGGGAATGTGGGGGCGGGGGTGGAAGAGAGAAAATGCGTGTTTCCAGCTGTAACGTCTGACTCTTTATATATTAATATTGCCTGAGATGAAATATATACCTGAAACGCAGGGAAAAGGTGAGAACATTTTTGCTCTGCGTCTCGCAAGTCCCAATAAATGTGCGATTGGGAAGATGGATTTCACACACAGTGTCTTCCTGTTTCGTTAGAAAGCTCCAAACACTGCATTTTTTTTCAAAAGAATTATTATTTCTGTTTGATTTATCAATAACGCTCTTGCTGTAATTATGGCAGGAATAATGAATGGATCTTCTGTCTGCCATGAGTTATGCTGCCTGGTGCACAGCTAGCCTGGTGGGCTTTAACGATGCCTCAGACAAATGAAGCACATTAAAGTTTGTTACGCGCAGCCACTTTCAGTGTAACAGAACTACAGGTCGGTTTCTGAGCCAAATTTTTATGCAAACTATCACTTCAAAAAGATAGATTGAATATTAAGAAGAAGTTTTTCCCTTTGAGGGTGGTGAGGCACTGGCACAGGTTGCCCAGAGAGGTTGTTGAGGCCCCATCCCTGGAGGTGTTCAAGGCCAGGCTGGAGGTGGCCTTGGGCAGCCTGGTGTGGTGGGAGGTGTCCTTGCCCATGGCAGGGGGGTTGGAACTCGATGATCTTCAAGGTCCTTTCCAACCTAAACCATTCTATGATTCTATGATAAAAGAAAGGCGCTTCTGATTCCTCCCTTTATGGGAAGAGTGAGTGGCACAGGTTTGAGGAAGAGCTGGTGGTCGCTGTTGAGTCTTATTGACCTACGGCTGGTGGCCGCCCTTCCCCACTCTGCACAGCACCTTGTGGTCCAGGAGGCCAAGCTGACCTCCATCCACGAGTGATGGGGGTACTACGCAGCGAGAACGGAGGGAGCAGAATACAGCCCTGAGCCCACCATCAGCTGCATCCTTCTTTGGATGGAAGGAAGACGCCACAGTTTTCATCAGGCAAGAGGTAACCTTCAAAGGACCTTCCTCTTAAATCCACAGCCATTTTCTCCCTAAAAATTTCCTGATGGAGAAATAACTTGGCTACGCTGATGGCTTTCGACTGAAGGATTTCCCAGCCTCACTTTGCATCTCGCCTGGCCATTTGGAGCGGTTACGCCTGTCACCCCATCTCTAAATCCAGTAATGAAAATGGACCTTTTAATGAGTTACATACAATGCATAATTGCTGTAAAACTCTAACATCTTTTATGCAAATGATTCTTTGGAGATCATTAATTAGTTTTTGAGGAATATTAATTTCTGCAAACCAAAAAAAATATATATTACTACAGGGAAATGGGCTTGAATTAGTTTTAACTATGATAAAATTACACTCTGTGACAATTAATCAAGTGGAGCACAAGAGAGCCTGGTTTAAAATGAAAAGTATACTGTTAATACTGCTTCCCATGGTTACAACTAATTAGTATGCATGAATAGTATTTTAAGAAGAATATAAGTTATCTGCGCTTCAGAATATTTCCTGCTTGCACCTTGATGTGAAAATAGCACAGATACCAACAGTTCAGAGGTACTCTTGTGCCAACATCATTATAGGAACATATTTCTAAAACATACAAATTTTAATCAGTGCCCCAAGAGTGCATCTATTTGTATCATAGGGCAGCTACAAAACAGCATGAGTTCAGGCGATTAAGGGGAAAAAAAAGGAAAATAAAGCCAAGTGATTCTACCCTAACAAAACTGTGATCGAGATCCTTTAGTACAAACAGAGCTGCCCTTGGGGCATCATATAAACTTATTATAAAGCATTGAAATAACACTACGAAGTTAATTTTATTAAAATTAACAATGCCTTCCTCCCCATCACTCTCGCATTAAATGGAGCACTGAGGAAGAGAACAGTTGATCCAGTTCGCAGGATTATAAATAGCCACAGAATGGTTTCTGAAGACTTAAAGGATACAGTTCAATGAAAAAAAAAAGAAGAAAACCAAACCAGTTGTGTTACATTGCCACTACGTGAAGCCTTTACTTCTGGAAAGCTGCGGCAAACAATTTTTTTGCAAGCAAATGTGGAGCCAAATCCTACCCCCAGATACACTCCCACAACTCCAGGTTATCTTGTGTGAATTCTGTGGAGTTGCTCCACCTTACAGCTCGCGTAACTGAGATCAGAATTTGAGAATTAACAACTCCTCAGTTCCCGTTGATCCCAAGCATTGAATTCTGCAGCTGAAGGACCCCAACTCTGCCTTGGTACTGTGCTGGAGGGAGGCTGGGCTTCTCCCACCTTTCACAGAATCACAGAATCACAAACGGTCGGGGTTGGAAGGGACCTTTGGAGATCATCTAGTCCACCCCTCTGCCAGAGCAGGGTCACCCAGAGCAGGCTGGAGAGGAATGCATCCAGGTGGGTTTGGAATATCTCCAGAGAAGGAGACTGCTTTCTCCTGGTTCACGTAACTATGGAGCCAGCATGACTCTGTGGATGTGGCCCTACAGCAGTAGAGGTATAAAACACCCTCCAGGAAACTGAAATATACTCAGAAAATTAAAATTCTCTTTTCTGTGTGCAAAGTGAAGTGGTAGTGGTAGTAGGAGTGGCAGTGGCTGTGTCCGAGAGGCGACACCCCCAGCTCCAGGAGTGGTGCTGACCTTGACAGCATTCAACGATCCCGTTTTCTTCCTCTCACCCACAGTGCGGGCAGGTCTTTCCTCCTCTGAGGCTAGATGCAATTTATCCAGCAGATGTGCTCTGAGGTACGTCCTGAGATCCGCAGAGGCAGGACGGTGATGGACAGCCATGGGAAGCAAGATGTGCTCCCAGCTCTTGCAGTCTAGACACAGCACGGGCGTCTCATAGCTCCTTCTGAGGGTTCTCTGGGCTGGAAGTCCTCGGGGCGCAACGCTCTTGTCTCCATCCCTGACACTTCCTCACCTATCCATAAAAGTATACTTATCCATAAATGTGTACTCCCCTTGATTTTGTATGAATAACAGTTGTGAATTATAATGACAGATAGTTTATTGGGTTTTTCTCAGAGGGCAGCCTGAGACATCTGATTACTCAACATTACCCTTTACTCTACGGGATTTAAGATCTAAGCAACCTATCTGTGATACCGAGATGGAATGCTGTGGCCTTGGGCAATCATGACTTTTTCTACTAAGAATATTTATCCTTATGTTAAACTTTTAATATTCATGAAGACGCTCAGAGACAGGATGGATCTTTCTGAATAGTTCACAATAAATAAGTAAATAAATAAATGGGGTTTGCACATTGTTTGCTGCTAAGTCTAATGCCTTCCCTTCCAAACAAATGCTTTTAGTGCTCTGAGCAAGTACAACACGCTATAAATGGGAGCAGCCACTGCTTTTCCATAGACAGGTGTAATATGTTTATACCATGTTTCAGACTTCCCACGGGAATGAAAAAAGCTTTCCTCTTCTAATGATTTCTCTTCTTTTGTACACGGAAAAAAATTATTAAAAAACACAGTAACGACCAAATCTAAATGAATACATCTCTGGATCTGTTGCTGGTATTCTCAGGAACTTTTTTTAATTACAAGAAGAAAAACATACCAAATTATTTATAGTTGTTTGTGTTTCGGTGTAATTTAAGAGCCTCACAAATATATTTAAATCACCACAATTGAATTAAATTATATTTCCTTGTAATACAGATTACACGTTTGCCTATATTGGACATAAACTGCACTTAACACCATAATAAAGGGAAAGTAAGACGTGCACAAAGCTATGCAGCAGAATTCAGGTTCAATAATTAGGCTTTTCCTTCAATTCAACACAGTCAACGCAAAACCCTGGATAATTTATTCAGCAAAGGCAGAAACAAAGCAAGGAGCAAGAAAATAAATGGTTGACAAAAGGCAGCATTTTAAGCTCCGTAGCTAAGTTATGTAGTTCGTATATTTTGACAGCTTATATAAATATCACTGAGACAGAACTGTAATGATAAATCAGAAACTGAAATTTGAGCACACACACACACCCCATTTCTTGTCAAATGTTACAGGTATTTTAGAGTAAAACCAAGTTTTAATCAATTCTGTTGTCTGAATTCCTGGAGCCTACTTATCAAATCTGTTTGGATGCAAACAGAGAAATTTCTCAAAAGTAATGAATTTTGAACCGATACTAAAAAATGTCAACACCTTGCAAATATTCAGCATCAGCGCAACCACATCCTTAACTTGGACTTAATGTGTTCAAAGTAGAAGTGTTTCCACGAACGTGCTTAGTTGAATTTTGTCTAAACAGGATGATATTGAGCGTTTTTATTTTTAATATGTCTGGAAGA
Source organism: Anarhynchus alexandrinus (assembly GCA_008711295.1). Taxonomy (NCBI): domain Eukaryota; kingdom Metazoa; phylum Chordata; class Aves; order Charadriiformes; family Charadriidae; genus Anarhynchus; species Anarhynchus alexandrinus. The sequence goes on along the minus strand of VUYV01000191.1, from coordinate 34,641 downwards.
ATGTGTAATTAACACGCAACAAAACAGAAAGAGGATGAGAAGCTAGAAGAAGTTGTTGAATGACCTGCTTTGGAAGGAAACACCATGGCTAGGTTTCAGTTGTGTATTAAAACAATGTAAGTGTCTACGTACCGGCAGCGGCATGTGACTGAGGGACTAAAACATCATTACACTCAGTGTCAGCATCTCTGGGATCCAGAAAAATATGCAGTTGTCATTGGGGACTCACCTCAGTTGTCTGGACACAGGCAGCTGGTACTCCTGCAGGTCTCCAAGGGCATCCTGCCCACAAGCCAGATGCAGGTGCAGAAGGTCTCCCTCCATCAGGTCCTGCGTTTGCCCACCTGAGACGGGTGTCCCAGCCTGCAGCAGTGCAAACGGCTCCAGATGCCAATCTTAAGGCAACTCAGTCAAGCCCTATTTTAGGGCGTGCTTTGTGAGACTGCATTAAGAAATTATCAGCTCTCCTTTTTGAATCATAGAAACATAGAATGGTTTGGGTTGGAAAGGACCTTGAAGATCATCGAGTTCCAACTCCCCTGCCATAGGCAGGGACACCTCCCACCAGACCAGGTTGCCCAAGGCCACCTCCAGCCTGGCCTTCAACACCTCCAGGGATGGGGCCTGAACAACCTCTCTGGGCAACCTGTGCCAGTGCCTCACCACCCTCACAGTGAAAAACTTCTTCCTCATGTTCAATCTAAACCTGCCCTCTTCCAGTTTGAAGCCATTCCCCCTCGTCCTATCACTCCATGCCCCAGTAAAACGTCCTTCCCCAGCTCTCCTGTAGGCCCCCTTTAGGGACTGGAAGGCCGCAATAAGGTCTCCCCGGAGCCTTCTCTTCTCCAGGCTGAACAGCCCCAACTCTTTCAGCCTCTCCTCATAGGAGAGGTGCTCCAGCCCTCGCATCATCCTCGTAGCTCTCCTCTGGACACGCTCCAGCAGGTCCATGTCCTTCTTATGTAAGGGACTCCAGAGCTGGATGCAGTATGGAGTTATTTTCTCCTATGGACCTTCAGCACTGCTTATCATGAACGGGGACATCAACTCCAATACAGATACTTGCTGTTTTCCAGGACAAAAATTCCATTTTCTTCCTCACATATAATAGCACTTATGGATTACCCTCCTTCCGTCACCTGGATTTATAAGATCAATAAATCAGCATAACAGCTAGCTTCAGAAACCTCAGATCCCAATTCTAAACTACTCTTTGAAGCTAACTTGCAAACTTACTAAACTACCTTGTGATCTCTTAGCCATTACATCAGCGCTGTCAGCGTCCAATAATGCAATAAAACTTACGGAATGCATTTTTTAAAAGTCTCTAAAAGTCTTCGTAAAAAAAAAAAAAAGTCATTGTAAAAGTTACCACAATTCTGAACAATAACACCTGGAATGTGGGATTCCTATAGGAATAAAGTGAGTATAGGATCCTGACATCTGTGAGAAGTGTTCATTTTCCAAAACATGCTGTCAATATGTCATTAATATTAAGAGAAATAAGGTTAGTAAAGTTCAATATATATTGAAGAGTTTCCTTGACATTTAACACATCATATTAAAAGCTTCTTCAAGAGGAAAGAAATATCAACTTGTCACCTAGAGATTGAAATTGAACTGCTCTGAGACAAACTGCTGTTTCTTCCCCATGATGAAATTCACAGGATGGGCAAAATGTCAAGATAAAAATAAACTATCTGGCAAAGAAACATCAAAAGAAATATAGCCATTGTTACAGTTGCTGCCAAAATAATCTAGAAAATCCAGTTGCTCCCCAGTAATGATATGTGACAGAAATCCCCACACATTCAGATCTGCTCTTGAAACACAGTGGAAAGTAATACTGAAGGTATAGTCCCCTGCTCCACGTAGTTTGTTAAATTCCCTGGGAAGAAAATAGCTCCGTTTTTTAAGAGAGATCATATTTTCAAATCACAAAGCATAAAAATTTATTTTCTGATTTTTGAAAAAACATTGTGAGCAAAGAGGAAACCCTATAGCTTCATGAAATACTGTGCAGTGAAGCTGATTGCCAAATCACGGGTAATCTTAGTAGGACAATTTTACATTGAAGGACTGCTGAGTAATTTTTCTGAGTATATTCATTGGCAAAAAATATCGTGAAGATATTTAAATGTATCGTTGAATGAGCAATATCAAGTACAAAAGCCTTAGCCATGAAACGTAAGTAAAGAGATATTAGTAGGAAGGCTATAGGATAAGACTTATTATTTTTCAAAACAGATTTTGATGTCTGGAACTACTACAGATACGTTTGCTTTACTGCAGCTCAGTGTTTTGCTTTTTGTGGCCATGACTCTTGAAGAAAAAAAAAAAGAATATTCTTAATTCTTCTTTGCAGTAGCCAACCAAAACATGTGCGCGCGCTTACAGTTTTTAAGTGTAAACTCTGATTGCCAATTAAGGACGAGATGTTACACCAAAGCTTCCCACAAATCTAAGAAGCTTCCATGAGAAGTGTCTCATGTTATCTACCATAACATTTTGGAAATATATAGAAACTTCATCTATTCTTAGCCTTTACCTTCAATGCTTTTCATACGTATCAGTGGCATTGCGTATTTTAGTGTTATTTTTTTCTTGCTCTTTTCCGCCTAAAAACTGAGCATACGTTTCTCTTCAATGAAGATGCACACTCCAGAACTTGAGTTCCAATTTAAAATCCAAGCAAACACTTCACAACTCTCTATCTTCTGAGTGCCTTTAAAACATCCAGTGTCAAATGAAAGCCCCAAAACTTATAGTCACTCCTTCACCATGTTTTCAAATACGTTATCTGATAACCTCTCCCCTGGACCTAGCGACAGAGAAGCCAGTAACTATTTAAAAGGATCACCTGTTTTTCCAAGGAAAAGCAGCGTACAGAATTTTTTGAAGCTGGTATCACAAACGTAGGTGTGACTATGCATTATAAATCCTTTAATGTCTAATAAAAAGTGAATTCTAGCTGCTTGTTTGGAACTTAATTTTCTTTGAAGCGCGCCTTTTTTTTTTTTACCACTTCACCTAACTCTTTACTTGAAAGGTAATTTTTGACAGGGACCAGTTCTCTCTGGATTGGCATTTTCAGAATGTAGCCAGATTAATCCATCAGCCATGAAGAGAAGATGCAGAAAAAATATTGTAAGAATAATTTGAAGAAAACTCATTTTCCCTGTGCCCTGAAAACTTCAAGTGCTGATCTTAAACAAGCTCAAGGAAAAAGGTGTGAACCGCTCTGAAAGGCACAGAATGTGGTTTTCCTCTTATTATTTATTTTTAAAATTCTCCTTGAAAAGGCCAGATACAACAGATATGACTGAATGTTCATTCAGGATTCGTCATGTCAGCTCTCAACACTTCATGCATTTCGAAGCAACGGGAAATTTCTTGCGCGCGCACACACACCTAAGGCAAATAACATGCAGAAAAATCCAAACGGTCTGGAAAGAACCCTGCAATACTCTTGAGGAAAGCTCTCATATGTTAAGAAATGCTCATCTTTAATTTTCCCGTGCATCCTTCATGCAGCCCTCTTTGTGCATAAGCTTCATGACAAAACCTAATTACGTGATCACTTTTCCGCAGGACCTCTGCTTCTTTCAGCGCGCGGAACGTTCACATAATGAGCAACTACTCAATATTTTGTTTTCTCCTCATTTTTCAATGTGTGACCCGAGGCCTTATTTACTGCACACTAGTCAAACCCTTCTCTCAAGACAGAATTGTTAATTTCCTCATGAGTTTCTCTGGTGCTCATCACCACAGTACCTAAACAATTAAAAATATTAATTAACCAGTGTTCACAACACTCCTGCAAGATTATAGAGAACCGGAGAGCGAAGAAATTAAGGTCAAGAAGGTCTACTAATTTGGTGTCTGCAGACAATAGTCTCCTTCAGTGCATATTTCTTTCCTCTTGTACAATGACTTGGACCCTTTATTAAAAACACATATATAGTATCCAATTAAAGCCTGTAGCATAGTACATATGCAGAAGGCAAAAGTACGATTAGAAAAGTAAAGCGAATTCTGAAATGTCCTGGCTATGAAATGATTTTCCTTCTTGATGCTAATAAAATTCCTATAAGGGAGCTTTTTCGTGAAATTATCTAAAATTTTTATGAAAAAAATCCAGTTCTATCACGTGGTACAAAAAACTGAGAGCAACAAGGGTCTATATCAGGATGACATAGATTTGTGCTACTTGAGCTGAAAGAGTAGCAGACAGCTGTAATAATCCATCAGCTCTTGTGTGGAGCAGGAGCAGGAAGGACCAGGACACTGGGTGACATTCGTTGACATTTGCTGGTACCAGGGGAATGGCGTAAAGTGGGAATCCAAAATTCCACTACAGGTTTTTCAGGGCAACACATTCTTTGGGAAAGATGCTGTTTTCTCTCTGCATCCTTCTTTCCCCACAAGAGTGATGCAAACCACTCCCTAGCCAATCCCTTCTCCACATCTTTTCTTGTGATAATCCCATTCTGTCTCGCAGGAACTTCATGTTATAAGACATGCAACCTGACCTAGTTGAAGATGTCCCTGCTCATTGCAGGGGGGTTGGATTAGATGGCCTTTAAAGGTCCCTTCCCACCCAAACTATTCTATGATTCCACGAAGGGTAACATCATATAGCCATGAAAGTGTTTAGGGAAAGCCATTTAAAGCAACCATAACTAAGAATACATAATGTTAGTTTTTCCAACAGAGCCAAAGGCAGATAGCCAAAAGTTCTTTAATTTTTTTTTTTTTTAATCTCTTGGCTATGATCTTTGTAACATCTCTCCCTTTGGTAGGGTTTTTTTGGTACTGATAGGTCTTGTAAAACATTTCCCATCAAAGACAGAAGGTCTTTGAGAAAGATACAGCTGTTAAGACTCAAGCCATCAGTATGCAATAATGTCTGACCTTCCCTTTACAATTTAACCTATGACTGGGACTCTGAATTAAAGCATATTTTTCTAAAGGAATTTAAGTTTTCCAAGTTACCCTCTCTCACGAGGGCATAATCACCTACTTGTCTGAAAACCTAGCTAATTTCCTTATATCCTGCTTGGATTACAAAGGCAAGCTGGAGCAAAAGCAAAAGCAAAAGAAAGCAGTATGTCCTTTCCTCCTCCTATTTACCAGTCACTGGTGAGGCACGGGCTCCTGCATCAGGAGGAATGGTCTCAGCTGAGCACTTGCATTGTTGCCACCCTCCCCATTTATACCCAGGAGCAGACGGCTTCTCACCTACCCCTGTCTCTTGAGGGCTTTAATGTAAATGAAGTGTTCAGTTTAAAAGAAAAAAAAAAAAAAAAAAAAAAAAGTTAGAGCACAGTTTACAGACCCTTTGAAATCGTTGTGTTTAGTGACCTCTAGTGCTAAGGGTGTGAGTTTATTTTCACACTATATTTTCTCCTGGGGTAAAACACATAAGCAAGTATATGCTGTAATTAGCCACAGTTGTGTTCCAGGGTGCATATGAACATTATTTTCCTCTCCCATCCTTCTCTTCAACTATCTATTCTTGTTTAAAAGAAGGTTATTGCCATGTGCTTGCCCTAACCTGCCATAGCGTTAAGCACATTAGTGATGAAGATTCCTCTCTCGGAGCGAAAGTGTTAAGGCTCAGCCTCTGCTACGTTCAAGAACACAGGGAATATGAGATGAATTAGGGAAGGGTCTGTAGTTCTAGAAATTAGTCTGCTCGTGAGAGAATGAAATTAACTCTTTGTATCTGCCTTTACCGAAACCCGCACTACCTGGTACTCCATCACTGTGATCGTGAAAGAACCACAGGAAAAGCGCTGTATGCCAAGTCAAACACTGGCATGCTCTGAGTAACCAAGAAGAGATTGGCATTGGGTTTCATGCACTGCATTTAAGGGAAAGATAGAGTTTGTACCCAAACAAATGATATTTTAGAATAAGGGGATATGCTCATAGAAAACCTCAAAATAAATTATCTCCCTTTTCTGTTCATTAATTATCCTGAACAGATCTGCAGACACAGGTGTACCTAATTTCTTCCTGAAACAGATTTAGGAGCTCTTCCCCAGAGAATCTAAACTAAAAGTATTGCATATGCCATAACTGTAGATTAATGGTAGAATAAGGACAGAGTTCGACTGATGCTGTTTCCCCACTGAAGACTAATATCTGAAGGTTTTGAAAAAACTGTAGTTTATGTGAAATTAGGTCTTAGGTATTTAACACCTTATGCAGAAACCTGAAGTAGAAGGCTAGACGCCTTACAGTTCAGATAAAGAAGAATGTTCCAAATCAAGGGGATATTAGGAAACACCAAAAAATTACAAAAGGAAACAGAAAAAATGCAAGTACCTCTGGTAGAGAGGAAGAGAGAGGAAAATGAGAAGGCTGTGGAATGCAAGGCCAAGTGAACAGGGACCTAACTTCTTAAATTCTTAATAATGAAAACGAAACACTAAAAAAACCAAGACATTATAATAGCAAAAATAGGAGTTCAGAGGGCAATATGACAACAGTGGGGCAGGTTTTAACAGCAGCGATGTGAACGAAGCACTTGGGAGGGTTAGGGGAAGGGTGAGATCATGTGGAATGAGAGTTGCCAAAGAGATCACAGCCAGCGAGAAAATTGAAGCAGCTGGGGAAAATTTTAGCTGCCTCAGCAAATAAAAAATCATTGAATCTTCAGCACTACTTTGAGTAGAGAGAATTTGTAGATAGCCTAGACGTGAAGGATGGGTAGCAAAGACAAATGAGTTGGAAGTGACACAAGGTTGTCAGGGAATATGGTGGTACTGTAAATGCGCTAGAAAATGGGGAAAACAAAAAAACTTTTATAGAAAAGCCAAGAGTGACAAGCTGAAATATTTGCTAGGCTGGAAGAAAATAGCTTGAGATTTAGAACAAGTGTTTGTTAGCCACTGACATATTTTGTAGTGCAAGAGTCGCTAGGACTGATAGGAAAAAAAAAAAACCCACATTAAAATGTAAAAGATCAACTAAAGTTGTGAGGTGAAGGGTACTGAGAAACCTGAAAAAATTAAGAACACCCAAGGAGGATGCAGCCCCAGCAGCGGACAGCCCTTCCAAAAAACTCAAGGTGGAAAGATATGACCAACTTTGTCAAAAGCAGAAAACAGAAGCTTCTTATCTGTTCCCTGACACCAAAGCGGTTTTCATAAACTCACTTGAAAGCTTTGTAATTCTTTTTCACTCAAACACTAAAAAGGCAAACAATGAAAAGAGCTTCCTCTCAAGTGTGGGATGTTAATGACAAGGGAATGCACTGGGAAAAGCACTGGAAGAAGGTGGCTAATAGCTCATTGTTGTTATCCATCCATCAACCAGACGGTGCAGAAAAGCAAAGGGAAAGAGGAATTGGAAATGACATTTCTGCAACTCCACACTTTGGACATAGTAAAGTAGACCTAAATCTTTATTTCTCACTTAATTGCAAAGAAATTTACTCCAATATATTGCCTTAAAAACATCATGCAGTTTAACTGATGTCATTATAAATACTGCATTTCTCTTGGTTTGAGTTCATTTTCATATTATTTGCACTCCTCATAAGCCTGCTCGTGACGTAATTAACGTGCCTTTATTTTTATGTACAGCTCACATATAGCGGAAAAAATCCCCCACACCAGGGAAACTCAAAGAGGACTTCTAAATAAGAAAATGGAGAAGAGCCAATCCAGCTAATCAATAGCCTAAATATTTTTTAAATAAAAACAATGGGCAAGAGCCTCAGACTTAATTAAATGTGTTTTAACTCCGGCAGCACAACGGGCACTTAACGACGCTTTAAACAAGCAGCTAAGAGTTTCTCAGAGCAGGGAGTCCTTGAGCAGCATCAAGCTAGGGCAACCGGTTTATATTTCCTATTGTAAACCCTTGGATGTGGAAGAAGAAGAGGGAAGGAAGCACTCCAGGGGGGGTGGTGGGGGAGGAGGGCGGCTCTGGTGCTATTCTTGCTGCAGTAGCTTACCTGGCAAAGTCGATGGAACCGAGACCGCCCTAAGTCACAGCTTCGCTACCTCACAACTGGGTAATGAGGTCATGAATAGAAAAAATTCCTTTCCTTTCCACTGTCTGCATCTTTTCCCATCACTCCAAGACGAATCAGATTGATACCTTTGACAAACTCACTAGATGCAAACATATACCCAGTGCAAAACTCAAGTGCAAGTGGTGTTCCTCAGGGGTCGGTAATGGGACCGGTGCTGTTTAACATCTTTGTTGGTGACATGGACGTTGGGATGGGTGCTCCCTCAGCAAGTTTGCCGATGACACCGCTCTGCATGGAGCTGTTGACACGCTGGAGTGGAGGGATGCCATCAAGAGGGACCTGGACAGGCTGGAGAGGTGGGCCTGTGCAAACCTTCATTACTTTTGGGGGGAAAAAAAACTACAGTGTGAGATTTAAACTGAAGTCACATGATTTTATACAAAAATAATTATTAGATTGGCTTTTTCAAACATGCTATGTTCAGATTTCTGAGGTTTTGTTTTTATCCTAAGGGAATGCCACGACAATTGTCTTCAGGTCAATTGGACCAATGAGATTTAGCCACCTTTTTTCCAACAAAGCGCTAATTTCCAGTGTAAGAAAATAAAAGAAACAAAATAGTAAACATGAGCAAAAATATGTGATATTACAGTCCAGTAAGAACATGAACAGTCTCTGCTATTTTATAAATATGTTTGTCCCCAGACATTCATAATTGATATTACATTATAAAAGAACTGTAGAACTCTTCCTATGATTGAAATTGGCATGTAAAGCACGGATGGAAATTTATTTACAGCACTTTTTCCTCTGCTTATTGCAACGGACCCTTAACTTAAGAACAAAATGAATATTCAAGTAAATGTAAATCACTTAGAGTGATATTTTAAAGATGTCTTTAACCTAGTCATTCACAGAACAAATGCAGAAAATAATTCCGGATTTCTAATGTACTAAAACTTATTCACTTCTACAGATGCATTAAAACGAGAGGTCCAAACTCTGAGAATAAGGCAAGCACTAAGTGACAAGTGCTGTTGGATTCGATTATTTCTGTCTACCTCAGCTGAATGGTAATTAATATTTTATCAAAGACTAAAGAGCCATTGTAGTGATTTGCTGTTGATGCATGTTCCACTGGTCAAGGTTTTAAATAGTGTCCTAGATCCGTATTGAAAAAGAACAAAAGATAAGAATAGAATGTTTTTCTTATACCTGCAAACAGTCAAAGAGAGTACCTCTGGTGCCAAAAATAAAGGTTATTTGGCTTCTGATCTGCCTTGGGGACTGATACCAGGATTTTTAGAAGGAATCTGTCATAGTACCTAATGGTGCCCTAATGTTGATGTGTTCACCTCTCCCAAATAGTTTCCAAGAGGCAGCAAGCTGCCACAGACACGAAACACGGCGCTGAGAATTTCTGTCCACTGGGGGACACAGAAAATCTGCACGGAGCCAGGAAACCCGCATGAGCTGTGTCACGGATGGAGTGATGCATTTCACTCGTAGAGAGAGGCAGCGATTCATTTATTGATATAAAACAGGGATTTAACAAAGTTTGATCGTAAATGCGACAGTGATCCAAAAAAATCAATGGCGAGGCACACTTGGTTATTTACTGCAGGGAGGACAGGGTCAGACAGAGCTGTTGAGCGGAGGGTCAGAGAGGACCTCCTTTGCTTTCCAAACCCCTTCCCAGAGAGGAGTCGGTGCGGCTGGACCCAGTCCCAGACTTGGTCAACGGTTCATGGCTGAAGGACTATATCCGTGCAGTCAGTGCTTTGTAGCACTCAGCTAAGATTTCCCAGCTCAGCGTGCTGTCAGTCACTGACCGAGGAGCTGCCGCGGCAACGAATCTCTGAACCTGGAGGAGTAACCCTGAGGGCGTCCCTGCTCAAGGGGAGATCCTGGCGTACAGCCGCTGCCAGGCAGGAGAGCTCCAGGGGCTCTTGGGCTGGTCACTATCGATGGGGTGAGATGATTGACCTATAGTCATATCTGCATGTCAACGACAGTGCCAGTACGGTGGTGAGGTGGGCGCGTTGCTCCAGTCAGCCCTTGGCTGTCGTGTTGGTGCCTGTCTCAGATGCAGCCATTGTGACTAGATGCACCATTGTGACCACCACAGGGGGTTATTGCTTGGGCAGGGTCCTTGGAGATGAAGGTCAGATTGGCGGTGGAGCACACCATCACAAGCTGTCGATGCCCACTTGCCTGAGCAGGACCAGTCCCGACCTTGAGCAGATCAGGTGCTCCCAAGCCACGATGGGCACATCTTCAGTAGAACACAAGATGCCTTTCAGCTCTACATGAGCATTGCCCAAAGCGTCAGCTGGTGTGTATAGATTGCCTGGCACAAACCAGGAGCTGCTTCCATCTCCAGAGCTGTTATCCCCCAAAAAACGGGCAAGGAACACCTCACTTTGTATTAGAATCGCTGACTGGCTGCAGAAAGCACGTGAGCAATTGTCACGTGCTCGATGCATGTTTGCGGGGTTATCGGCACGGGGTGGACTATTCATAATCTTGAAAAGTATCACCTTACGTGAATTCAAGGATGGGGACCAGTTTATAGGGGAGTATTGACATACCGGTCTGCTGTTGAGCTGGGTTTCGGCATGCCGATCTATAACACGGAAAGAGCAGCAGCGGTGAGATCCTCTAACGAGCGCAGAGTCCAATCAATAAATTTGAAAGAGCAGCGCAGTGCCATGCTGACTTTGCCAGTTCGGGCCATCAGCCTACATACCCTGAGGAGGACCGCGTTTTCAAAAGAACATACCTCCTATTCTTGAAAATTTTCCATAGCTCTGGAGTGCTGTATTCATATTCTCTTCTGTACAGCCTAATCACACCTTTGCAAATGCATCTATATTCTCAGTGCTTCTGTTTCTCCATCTGTCAAACGTGGATAAAAATACTCTTAAATTACAGAGCTGCTGTGAGGCTTAATTTATTAATGCATGTACTCTGAGATTCAGAACTGAAAGGAATCATACACATGAATTATTATTATTACTACTGTTCCATTTCAAAAATATTTTGAAACAATAAAAGAACCAGCAAAAGATGGTATTTTGAAAACATCGGTTGTTAAATCCTTTTGAATTTTCCTGTGCTGAAGCTATCAAACAAATCCATTTTATCATACAGCAACAGAACATGTAAAATAATTACAACCGATGCTTAGTTCAAAAGAACCAGAGTTTTCTGCAGTCATGAGTAAGTCTTTTTCTTAGCTGCACGAAAAACTTCAGACGGTGAAAGCAGGCAAGGTAACCATGATTTCTCTTGAGAATTCTTGATAATAATACCACTATCTATTATACAGTGTATGTGTGTGACAGTTTGGGGTCTATCAGAATTTCTGCAACAACTCTTTTTGCATGAACTCTTATAAGTTGGCTGAACATTGCACCAGGAATGATAAACTACGGTTCTGCGAGCAGCTAAGTCAAAATAGTCAAATTTAAGAGCCTGAAGCAAACCACAAAAGCTATATTTAGGACCCTAAATCAGGGGCCTTATTTCACAGACACTTAGCATTGCGAGTTGCCCTACATGCCATAAGCAATCTCATCATGGCAGAAGTGCCACCACCAAATAAACGCCTTACGCGTTTGCATGCTGCTGTTCTCATCCTCCGGAGCCCCGAAATTCTGTGCGCTCACAGGTGAGCGGAACAGCACTGCGTTCTACCAAATCAGTTTCCCCAGCTGACTAGGACTTGCTATTTATATCTTATGGCAGGAGATTAGCTTTATAGGATCCTACTCACAATTACTGTAAAAGACAGGCTGTTATATATGTTATATTACAATTATATTCTATAGATGAACTTTTTTTTTCCCAGAGGAAATATATTCCAAAAGGAACGTGCCACAAGATTAGCCCACAGAAGCATAAAACTGAATATTCGTAGTAAAACCATTAACGTGAAAGTTTTAGTATCAACACACAGTAGTTCCCAGGAAAACTTTCAGAAGAGCTCCACTTCCACCAGCCCTGCGCTGCGCTCGGTTTATATGGTAAATCTGAACAGCGCTATTAACAGACTTGATTGATTAGGAAAATTGAGTGGCAGAGTTTAAGTAGATTCAGGAAGCGTACTATAGATCTGTATAAATTTTCATAATATTTTGTTTTCTCTCTTCTCAGCCGGTAATAGAAATTCTTTCAAGCAGGGATAGCCACAGCTGTTGTCCTTAAATATCTGGCAGTTTTGCTTACAGTAAGATTAAGTTACCTCAGAATCTGCAGTATTGGCTTTTACTTTGTGCATTTGAAATAAGAAATGCTCCAAATACTGCGAATAATACAGTTGGTTTTCTGAAAATCCTTAGGGCATAGACATATGTTGTGAATGTATCTGGAGCAGTTTGAGAAATTACCACCCCCAGCTGTTTACTGCCACCCCACAGCTGGAAATTACACCCCACACACAGCTGGAGCACCATAATTGTCCATATGGGCAGCCGTAGTTAGTTCCCGTGAAAAACAGGCGGCTTTGCTCCAGTCACCTTCAGAGGAACAGAAGAAATCCTGGCAACAGAATAGAATAATGCGGAGATGGTAAAATTCTTAATAATAGAGCAAAAAAGGTGAAAATTATCAACATTTTGCCAGAAAAAAACAGGAGCCTGGCCCTCCCTCCTTTGCTAGGGAGCTGTCTTTTAACCACAGCCCTCACCCTTCATCCTTGCCTGACCTACACTGTTGGTATCTCCATGTTTATATCCACAAACTGTGGTAAAAGTCCCAAAGCCCTAAAAATCATAGAATCACAGAATGGTTAGAATTGAAAGGGACCTTGAAGATCATCTCCTCCCACCCCACCTGCCCTGAGCAGGGACACCTCCCACCAGCCCAGGTTGCTCCAAGCCCCGTCCAACCTGGCCTTGAACACCTCCAGGGATGAGGCAGCCACAGCTTCTCTGGGCAACCTGCAACAGTCCCTCACCACCCTCACAGGAAAGAATTTCTTCCTAATATCTAAATCTCCCCTCTTTCAGTGCACCCCTCATTTGGAGCCTTCTCTTCTCCAGGCTGAACACCCCCAACTCTCTCAGCCTGTCCTCACAGCAGAGGGGGTCCAGCCCTCACAGCATCTCCATGGCCTCCTCTGGATTCACTCCAACAGGTCGATGTCCTTCTTACGTTGGGGGCTCCAGAGCTGGAGGCAGTAAGTAATCCCAGCCAAGGAGAAATCTGGCCTGCGGAACTGTGCAAGGTGGGCAGTAGAAAGGAAACAGGGAAAGGCACTACACCCACAGCCTGCAGGGAGCAGCCCCCCTTCCCAGCCTGGCCCTGGGTGGCTCTCGCAGTCTTACTGGCCACTGTGCATTTCTTCCACTTGGAACGGCATTTCCCCTCCAGCTCCGACCACCTCACAGAAAGTTTTCAACTGTCGTTCAAGCGCTTACTGCCCGGGAGAGCCCACAGTGCTCAGCCAGCTGTGGAAAATATAAAGCACAGGCAGAATCATAGAATCATAGAATGGTTTAGGTTGGAAAGGACCTTGAAGATCATCGAGTTCCAACCCCCCTGCCATAGGCAGGGACACCTCCCACCACACCAGGCTGCCCAAGGCCACCTCCAGCCTGGCCTTGAACACCTCCAGGGATGGGGCCTCAACAACCTCTCTGGGCAACCTGGGCCAGTGCCTCACCACCCTCAAAGTGAAAAACATCTTCCTCATGTTCAGTCTAAACCTGCCCTCTTCCAGTTTGAAGCCATTCCCCCTCGTCCTATCACTCCATGCCCCAGTAAAAAGTCCTTCCCCAGCTAAAGGGGGAAGAGTTAGCCCAGAGTTAGCCCTGTGGAGAGAGGGACTCAGCAGAACTTTTACACTGGAAAGAGGGTTTCTTCTATCAGCTCACAGGAAATGACCAGGAGCTGGGGAAGGAGAACAAGCTCTAAAAAAATCTGGTGGAATGAAACCTTTTCTCCCATTTACCTTTCGCTGCCAGGAATCTTTCTTGGATCACATGTCCTAAGGCATTGCTCTTCCAAAAATTTAGAACCAGGTGAAATACAGGCACTGGCATCCGACGCGTGAAGATTACAGCCTTCCTATAGGCTAGAAAAGACATACATTGAAATAGAACAGACATACATTGAAATAGAATCACAGAATCACAGAACGGTTTGGGTTGGAAGGGACCTTTGAAGGTCATCTAGTCCAACCCTCCTGCAATGAGCAGGGACATCACTGGCATGGATGAAAACAAGTACCCACGTTTCCCTTTTCCTGAGACAAGATTTCCTGTAAATGGGATCCCTCAACCTCCCTTTCTCAAACTGTTTCACTGCATTTAAAATACAGACATAAATATGTGAGCCTGCAGAGTGAGAAGGCTCTGAGAGTCTTGCGGGTACCGACTTCTCCTGGGAAACCTCTGTTTCAGTCAGTGCTCCCATGAATATTTACACAAAGAGGAAAAGCTCCTGAAGGAGAGATTAAAAGAGGCTCCACTGAGATTGCCCTGTTTGGGATTAAGCACCAGAAAGGCACTTACGCGCTGCTCATTGCTGTCAAGAGTCTACAGAACGCCGGCTTCAGAGAGGAAGCCAGCCGAAGACGTTCTCGTGCTCTTTTCTCCCCCTCTCATTCTCTCCCACATTCACACATCCGCAGGTATGGGGCAACGTTACTGTGAGGCTGCACTGCTATGAAACAGTCAATTAAATTATTACCACAGAAGATGAAGAAGAAGAAGAAGATGAAGAAGAAGAAGACAATGAAGAAGAAGAAGAAGACGATGACAATGATGAAGATGATGAAGAAGAAGACAGACAAATAAGAAGAGGAAGATGAAGGAGAAAATGAAGGAGAAAATGAAGGAGAAAATTAAGAAGAAATAGGAGAAGGAGAAGGAGAAGGAGANAGAAGGAGAAGGAGAAGGAAAAGGAGAAGGAGAAGGAGAAGGAGAAGGAGAAGGAGAAGGAGAAGGAGAAGGAGAAGGAGAAGGAGAAGGAGAAGGAGAAGGAGAAGGAGAAGGAGAAGGAGAGAAACAACAACAATGCTCCCAAAGGTGATGTTTTGACCGGAATTGTTTCACTAACCTGACAAACAACATGGTGTCAATCAGCTGTGAGAACATGAAGAAAGGCTCAGAGATTTGCAGCACACAGGTGGGAACAAGTAGAAGAGTGCTTTTTAGCACAGAGAAAGTAGACAGGAGGGAAAGAGAGAAATGTTTATTGGTCTCCACTATAATGGGACTGAGCTGCCTCTGGGCAGACTCTGAGCCCAGGTATCTGAAGACTTTATCAGAGTGAACTTGAGTGAGATTCGTTTCATCTGTAGCCACATAAGCGCTAGACACGCAGTGTAGCGGTAGGTTACAGTATGTCTGGGTTCCCTATAGAGCATACGGAGAAATGAAGAGCACCACATTTCATCTACCTTAGACATCTCTTCAGGAAGGGATGAACCACACTCTGGAAGAGCATGGCTGTCTACACTGGTTATAAAAGGAGAAAAAAAGATATTTAAACTAGACATTAATACTTGTATTGGCAAAGATGACTCCTACTCCTAGGAATTCACACGACTGCCATGGTAGATGGCAGCTGAGAAAACATTTCATATGTGCCAGGCTTGTCTTCAAGATGGTCCCTCTTCAGATGGTTCCTTCCTTCAGATGCCTTTTTCCTTTGTGTATGTGGCCTCAATCTTGCTTGCTATCAACTTTTAATGAAGACGATGGTAAAAATCAGGGGTTTTTGCAATAATAGTATGCTACTGGAAATCCTGCCTATATCTGCTTTGTGAGTGGTAACAGCTAACGTAAAAACAAACATCATTGCACGTGTATACTCACAGTTGGTTTGCCCATGTAAATCACACCACACATATTGGACTTCAACTACCCTTTTATTGTTTGGTCACTTAATCCTGTGGGATCCCTCTGCAAGCTCTCCGGCACTGCCCTCCATATTTGTTACTTTACATACTGTAGTGTTGCCAACAAATTTTGTCAATTCACTTCCTTCTCCTTTTCTTCATTGTTTATGGACATGCAAAATAGCGAAGGTGTCAGTAAAGGCTCCGGTGGGTCTCCACTGATAACTTTTTACCACGGTAGAAGAGCTCATTTAAGTCCTACCCTCTTGTTTCTCTATCTACCAGGTAGCAATGCACAAAAGGACTCTTTCCTCTTGCCGTAGGGACAGCTTTGATTCGTACAAGCTTTCAGCACAGGGCCTTTGTCGAACACGTTTTGAAAATCCGAGTACAGCATACGTACTTGGCTAGAGCAAGTTGCATCACCCTCAGCTGTAGTACATCTGTGAAATTACTCCCATGTTTTATAAACTCCGTACTATCAGTGTGCCTAAGAATGTTGTGGAGAGTGTATTTACGGTTAATTCATCTGTAACACAGACTTATTCATTCACTAATACAACTTGACACTCAGTATTTTCTTTTTTAATAAAAATGTCCCGTAATATTTCTTCTATTTTCAGAAAATAGAGATTGTGCAAGTAATCTTGTCTCTCCCAAAGTCAAAATGGGCCTCATAAAAATTGGCATTTAGATGTAGATTATACATTATGCCAGAGATAACAGATGAGGTTATCAGTTGTTTTACAATTACAAAGGAAAATTATTGATAAAAACTAAAAACCACAAATTAAACTGATTCTTGCCAATAACACCTGACCATGACAGGTCTCTGTCTGCCCACCTGTTTATATTAACCTTTTAGGCAGGATTAAATTAACAGCCTGTGTTCCACTTGTAAAATAATTTTATTGATAGAATGTGCTTTGAAAGGTTTAAATTTCTGTTTTGCTTCTATTTTTTAAAGAGCTCCTCCAAAGGATTAATATTTGAGCAAAAATTCTCTCATCTAACAGTATGACCTTAAGCAAACCATACAGCAATGTGTGCCTATTGTGCCATCTTCAGGATATTTTTGGAATAAAGTCATCCTGGATTTTGCAGTCTTTCTAAACTAGAGTAGATTCATGGGTGGGGTTTTTTTGTTTTGTCTTGGGGTTTGTTTCTTTTTGCATGACTTAAGACTAAGAAGTTCATTTAAGGAAGTTTAGAAAAAAAGAATGGTTTTACCACAACATAAAACATCTTCTTTTTCTTCATCCTGAGAAAAATGTCCTCAGACGGCTACTTTGTTAGTTTAACTTTCAGTTTGTTTCCTAACAAGATGAGGAGATTTGAATGTTGTATTTCTCTGTTTCAGTAGAATTTATTTGTTGGAAATCCACAGTACTGTTTTCTGACCTGGAGTAGATGAATCATAGAATCATAGAATGGTTTAGGTTGGAAAGGACCTTGAAGATCATCGAGTTCCAACCCCCCTGCCATAGGCAGGGACACCTCCCACCAGACCAGGTTGCCCAAGGCCACCTCCAGCCTGGCCTTGAACACCTCCAGGGATGGGGCCTCAACAACCTCTCTGGGCAACCTGTGCCAGTGCCTCACCACCCTCACAGTGAAAAACTTCTTCCTAATGTTCAATCTAAACCTGCCCTCTTCCAGTTTGAAGCCATTCCCCCTTGTCCTATCACTCCATGCCCCAGTAAAAAGTCCTTCCCCAGCTCTCCTGTAGCCCCTTTAGGGACTGGAAGGCCGCAATAAGATCTCCCCGGAGCCTTCTCTTCTCCAGGCTGAACAGCCCCAACTCTTTCAGCCTCTCCTCATAGGAGAGGTGCTCCAGCCCTCGGATCATCCTCGTGGCTCTCCTCTGGACACCCTCCAGCAGGTCCATGTCCTTCTTATGTTGGGGACTCCAGAGCTGGACACAGTACTCCAGGTGGGGTCTCACGAGAGTGGAGTAGAGGGGCAGAATACCCTCCCTCGCCCTGCTGGCCACACTTCTGATGCAGCCCAGGATGCGGTTGGCCTTCTGGGCTGCGATAGCACATTGCTGGCTCGTGTCAATCAGCACACCCAGGTCCTTCTCCCCAGGGCTGCTCTCCAGCCATTCCCTGCTTCCGTACGGGACTTATGCTGCAACTCTTGCTTTTGTTTTTTATTCTTCTCTGATTTCGCAGCACTGAGCATGGTGGAAAATGATATTGCACCACAATCTTTTGGTGAACGGCTTCAACTTCATCATGACCTTCTTCTTCTTCAGCGGATTATTGCTTGGGACTGAGCTGAAGCTTGCTATCTGATGGATTTGACTTGGGTTCCCTCTTTATCGCCAGCATCACCAAGTCTTGCCTGGAGCAAACGTGACTTCCGCACAATGTATTTCTAAATTCACCTTGGCTACAGCAGGGAGTTTTTCCTTCTCACGTAAGGAGTATGAACAACCTGTACCTTAAGACTCAGCACAGCTCTTGTGACCTGCAACACAGGACCGCCTGTCGTTCTTGTGCAAACTGGTGTGAATGCAGTTAACAGCCTCTGTATAAATGGGAGCTATGAATACAGCGGAACTGAGTGAGCTGTAGATTAGGGTGAGCCTAATCTCCATGGAAAGGAAATGCACAGAACCCCAGTTATTTTTGCGCTAAGAAATTGATATTGTTCATGAACCCCCACATCCATCTGCATGTAAACACACTGACATTGTATTTTCTTGTCTCCCACGTGCCAGTATGAACGAAACGTCCTTTCTTTGAAGAGGAAATATGTTCCTCATAAGGACGCTGAAGTCAGTCTCTGTAACTTGCGGCCTCACACCTGCTTACAGAGAAAAAAATGTTAATTTCCTCATAAATACAGTAAAGGCAAGAAGCTCAGAAGGAATCGCCAGGTTGTCAGTGGAGCTATGCCATGACAACAAAACTTTGGCCTGACACAAATTTCACCTTTTGCAGATAAGGAGATAAACAGAAAAGAGATCCAGTCCATGTTGGAAAGGTCTATTAAGTGTTTCTCCCCCAACAGACTAATGATCACATCTGGGACTTCTAAGCTCTCCTAACATACAGCAAAGTACAACCTCTTCTGAGATGTTCCTAAACCAGTTCTATGATCGAACTAAACCACACCACACTTTTCTACCTATGATGTAAATCATGTCTTCACACGTTCTCTGAAGAAAACCCATCATGTCTCCTGAGAAGAAAAGCTTTATATTAGACATGAAACCAGTTCAGCTGAAAATGAAGGTGCTCAGAAGCATGAACCGTCACGCACCACAGACCAATTTTGTTCATTTGATGAATTATGGCCATACTGCCAAACCACAGCTTTGTTTCAACACGTGGAAGGTAAAGTAGTCAAGCTACATCGACCTTCCTAGCTGGTTCAGAGCAGGGAAAGACAGACAGAAGAAATGGTATTGTTCATTCCCAAATAGAGGGCATCAGAGGTCTTTCAGTCTTCCTTTCTGTTCCTCCCCCCCCTGCTACTAAATGTACTTTCAGCAGATTATTATCTTCACAGTGCCCAGAAGAGCACTCTACACCCAGTTACACAAAACTGAGCCAGACTCCTCAATGTTTCCCTTCCTCCCAAATATTTCCATAATTTACAGTATCCATCATGGATTTGCTTGAGAACTTCGAAGACCTGAGTGATCGTTTGTCTGAACTCACATGTGAGGCCACTGATGACATTGCATGGGATGCACTGGGAACAGCGTATCTTCCCACTGAATCAAGTTGTATCATCCTTTTCATACCAAACAAGTGATAGTGCTTTAAAGTTCATGGGAAAGAAAACCTTATCACATCCCAAACAGGCAGGTCTTCTGAACTGGATTTTACTAAGACATCTGGTGTTATATTTCAAGCAGTCCAGAAATAGATACATAGAGGTAGGGTTTCAAAGTCTTGAGAGATTCTGGGAGGCTGGTTTGATGAAATGAAGAACGTTTCAAATCATTTTCTTATCTTATCCGGAAAGTATAGGGGATTATCTCCCCACTTGGCTTCACCAGGTTTCCTGGTTTTCACAATGGAATGTAATGGACTTGATTCTTCAGTCACACCAACGTAAGTCTGGAATAAGTCCACTACAAATATCTAAACTATAAAAGTATAAAACTAAAATAAAAACAGTATCAGAACCCAATTGTTGTAAGTAAATCTTAAATCTCAGTGGTTTTTTTTATTGTAAACAGGTTGTCCTGGTTTTGACTGGGATAGAGTT
Organism: Anarhynchus alexandrinus; assembly: GCA_008711295.1. Lineage (NCBI taxonomy): Eukaryota > Metazoa > Chordata > Aves > Charadriiformes > Charadriidae > Anarhynchus > Anarhynchus alexandrinus. The sequence goes on along the minus strand of VUYV01000191.1, from coordinate 14,575 downwards.
AATTTTCTTCCTAATAGCTGCTGTGTTTTGGATTTAGTATGAGAATCATGTTGATAACAAATATTGTTTTAGTTGTTGCTAAGTAACGTTTATTTTAGGTCAAGGACTTTTTCATTTTCCCATAGCAGCTGAGAGAGAGCATAGACAGGACAAGCTGGCCAAAGGAATATTCCGTACCATAGATGTCACGCTCGTTATACAAACAAGGGTTGGCTGGGGGACAGAAATCATGGAATCATAGAATCCTTTGGGTTGGAAGGGACCTACGAAGGTCACCTAGAGCTACCCCAATCTGCGATTGCTGCGCAGGATGGGCTGGGCTACTGATCGTCAGGTCGGGCATTTTCAGGAGAGACATTTATCTTCTACTTTTTATGTGTGAATGATACTGATGTTCTTACTATCACCCATGAATTCTACAGGTCTCAAAAGTAGACCACCTTTTGAGGGAAGCAATCGACACTTCATTTTTCCTTGCAATCATCTTCCTTGCAGAAAATACGGTGTCTGCTTTAACTGTTTAACTTAAACCATCTTCCATGAATCTCACTATTCACTNTGGGATTATCTGATCGTAACCTGGCCAATATTTTTTTTTCGAACCCCAGCTTTTAAAAAAAAAAAAAACAGCTTTGTAAAAACAGTTGTCTACCTTCTACGTATTCAAACAGTTTAGATTTCTGACTGTAAGATTTGATTATCTGCATTTATAACGGACATCTTCATCTGCATGATGGATGCAATCAGGAACAGCTAAAACACCTCATCAAGTCTTACCTTAAAACAAGGAGTCTTCACTTTATTACCCACATTCATAACGTTCATGAACTCCATAGACGAGAGCGTAAAAATAGATGAGTGTATAACATATGCACAATGGTTCAGGCTGAGAGCAAAGACGGGAAAGCATTTCTCATGCCAGGAAAGTGCATGAGTGTGTGTAAGAGCATGTGTGCATTGGCTGAGATTCTATTAATCAAAATACCCACACATTAGTCACTGTCACCATCCACCAACCACTGTTTTTTGATTTATTACACTGATTTGTTTTTCTTAACTCTGAGAACATTGACAGCTTCCACACACTGATGCCGGCAGAACTCCCACGGAACTTTGTTTCGTGGACATTCATTCAGGTCTGACTGCCTCTCTGACAGACACTAAAAAACACAGGGAAAATCTTACTCTATTAAACTCACTACTATTTCTTAAATTAATCAAATATTGCAACCCTCTCTGTTGTCATACTCTCTCCTTACATATAAACACACGTACTCTTCAGAAGTATATTACTTTCTGAACAGTAAGAGAAAGGAAAAACTTGGAGGAGTTTATACCCCAGAAAGCAAGAAAATAAACTAGGAAGCTGTATAGTAGATGACTGCTATAAGACTGTTCCTAGTCATCTCCGTCAAATTTAAAGGTTTGCCTATCAGAAAGCAGGCGAGGAACATCTTTTTAAACAGGTGACCCTGGAGCTAGAAACTGGAATGTTAACGGTGAATGTGACAGAATGGTACTTTGGGATAAGAGACTAAATTCTTTTTTTCCTTTTCTGGAGATCGAAACTATCTTACTGAAATATATCATGAAGTGGCAGTCTCCCATTTGGAATAGTTAGTGAATGTCAGGGAACACTAATCTAATTTTGATTTATTTATTTTTTTACATCAGGCTTTTATAGTTGTCAAATGAATGGCATCAAATTAATAGATATTGTTGTTTCAAACAGAAATGTATTTTTATTTTTACCTTAATGCAATGACAATCCGGTACAAAACCGTTATTTCCAGACGCTTTGAAAATTCAAGTCGGTATTAATGGTAATTGTGATAGCATTGATAGTAGAAGTCTATCTTACACATGAAATAATAATTAAACATTATGAAAGGCTTTGCAAACCTAAGTACAGGGTAGAATTGAAAAGTGCATATTAACACCAATCCTCAGATTATACAAATGTCTTTACAGATCAGCAAGACCAAGTAGATAATTCACTCATTGCTCAGAGACAAAAAATTGTTTTTCTTCTATTTGGCAGTGTGTTTCAGGTAAAAAAAAAAAAAAAATTGCTCACAGTCCTATTTTCCAAATATGTGTTTGTCCAAGTTTGGGATCTTTTCATGCTGTCCCGTTCAGATATATAAAGATAACATTAAAGTCATATCCCCTCTTTTGAGAATCAGGATGCAGAGTGTTTATTGAGAAGGTGGAATGTTGGAAAGGCAGAAACGCCATGGTGTGGTTCTTTGCCAAGGAAATCATAAATTGGAACCAATATTCTGTCAGATGAAAGCAATCCCAGGAAAAAAAAAAAAAAAAAAAGAAAGAAAGTCCTTATCTGGGCTTTGCATTCAGGGCTGAAAATAAAAACCTTCACGAAACAAAAAGAAAGAATGAAAACTCTGAGAGAAAGAGAAAAGCAGATTTTCTGATGCCGTTAACCCAGTAAAATAACAAAATCCTGTGCAAAGAGATTGTGAATTGATACCAGCCTGAGCTGTAGCGTTTCATCTGCCTTTTGTACTCACTTGGCAACTGCAAGGCAGCAGAGCCTTCACGCTCTCGGTTTTGTGCTCGTCTGCGGCACCAACTCTTTTATCAGTGAACTTACTTTGGAAATCACTTTTCTCAGTTTTAAATAATAAGTTTTGCAGTAGCTCTTAGAAGAGCGCGATCAGGCGCGATTTCTTTTAAGGACTGTCTGAAAACCTCCCATTAAGAGTGATTATACTTTTGCAATTATTTTAATTTTAAGGGTGTGTGGCTCCTTTTCCCTAACTCGTATATATTTTTTCCAGAAGAGGCTAGCAATTTTCCCGAAGTTATCATTCCGCGCTCCCTGAATCCTTAACCACAGGGCGTCTAAGAGATGCTCACCTTGGAGATTAGCCCTCAAAGCACACAGTAACCCCAAATCGTATTTACAACCTCATTACACGACTGTGGCTTAAGAGCACTTACTTCAGAACAAATGAAAGCACAGCTGAGCAACCGTATCACTTAAAACGCGCCGCCTCTCCTCACTTAGCGCAGAAAACCCAAGTTAACTAGGTTAGATTTATGTCACTGCATTCTCAATTGTAAGGTCCCCCGTATAGGAACTAATTTCTGACAACTGGTGATTTGAATGAATCCGGTTCTCACCCAGCACGTTACATATTCCACGTTCTGCCAATTATTCGTTTGCTTCAGTGTGTCTTTTCAGTAATGCGAAAAATAAAGAAATCTGAAAAGCTCTCTTAAAAAAAAAAAAAAAAATCTCATCACGTTCAGCAAATGATTTCTCTGAAAGGACTTCTCTGAACACCCCAGCAAAATAATTGCAGCTCATTTCAGCCCCGCGTTACAAAAATAGAATTTCACAAGGACACGGTTCCCTATTGAATGTAACATTTATGTTTATAGGTCTGCTCTGACCTCGCTGATTGCTTCACCTCACGTATTGTCCTCTGCGCTGCACTTCCCACCGGTGAGGTCAAGGTTATGCTCAGACCCTGATCAGCTTTCCTCTATACAAGGCATTAATGCGTTCTTACCATAATTGTTTTGTACAAAGAAAGTCTCTCCAGTTTTCCTGGAGGCTCGGTTCTTGCTCCTTTCTCCTGCTTCCAGAGATGATACACGTCTGAAGAGACAGATGGATGTTGGGGTGGTCCGAATTTTTTGCCATCCTCCCCCAGGGAGAATGAGGAGTTCTCACATTATGGCCCGAGGCAGTGCAAAGAGGGCAGAGCAGCCACCTCACTCGCGGTGGCATTGTTATTCCGCACCCATACAGCCACGTTGAGGTTTTGGCACTGCTAAATTTGCAACTGTTGACGGTCCGACCATCACCCAGGTGGAAAGAGCTGTAGGACCCCGCATCCACATCGCACGTGGAGCGTGCCAAGTGGCACCTCGGTGTGCCACCTCAACCGCGGGGCCGGCACTCGAGAAACCCCTTCCAGTGCACCAGGGTAGCCCTTTGGTGGGACTCGTTTCAGCAAACCCTACTGAGATGTTTACCTTTCCTTAGGTTTTTCACCTATTGCAGTTTCCAGCTTTAAAGGTGTTCATAACTCTCAGGTGAAATCCGGCTGTCAGTTGCCATAGCTGCATAGTTGGCAGTGTAATTAGGCAATTTGTGTATAAAAGACCTCTTCTAGTGTTTTCCAGCCTCCTGACTGATAGGAAAGGGGAACCTGATAAATGGCAACTGAGGAAGCTGAAAATTTTATTTGCAGAAGGCTCGAAAACCAGGAGCTATCCATAAAAGCCAAAATCCACACCTAAATCCTGCGCATCAATAAAGACACACTTAAGCTTTAGCTTTACGGCTGACGTAGCCACAAGCGTGCACTCATTTTGGAAAGCTCAGTTCCACGGACATACAAACGGGAGGACATTGGCTGCCCCTGCGTGCCTGGACAGGCAGCAATGCAGAACAATTTGGATTTCTTCATGTCCTCCTGCCTCTTCAGGGTCTTGTTGGTTCTGCATTTCTCCAGAGACAGCACAAAATACTAAAAGAACTGCACCGCCCATTCGTACGCTTGCAAAAAGCCATTTTGTTAAACCCTTAGTGGCCAAATTACGAAGTCTTCTGTCTAGCCCAGATAAAGGTTCTTTCCTTTTCAAATTAGATTACTAAGGTGTAAGGTTTCTATGTAGGCTTCCCAGCTGAGCCGAAATAACATTTTGTCAATTGTAGAGAGTCATTTCCATCCTCTCGATGTTTAATGTATATATAAACTTTTTTTTTTATTCTGTTCCATAATTTAATAAGTAATGGTGTGTTTGCACTACACTTAAGCATATATTAAATGCTTTATAAATGCAGTCAAAAGCGTTTTAAAGATGGCAGGGCAGCCAAATGACTGCAATAATCTCATCTGTTGATTGATTTGGATCCCAAGCTGCTTTTATTGCAAGAGAATGAAGTACCATTACCTCTGGGAATATATTTTCTCTAGCAATGTTTTGTTATATCTAACGAAAGAGGGTGAATCGGGATATTTTTCTTAACTTCAAAAATGTCACTTTTCCTAACAAAACCACCATAAGAACTCCCAATTAATTTTTCCAAATATAGTCAGCGTATTACAAGGTAGTTCTGTCTGTGTATAAGCAATGATGATAGTAACCAGTGGGGAAGGTCATTAGGAAGCCTTCCTGGGAATACTTACCAGCTAGATATCCAACATTTGGGGGTTTGGAGCCAGGATAACAAGGCTGATAGGATAGTAGATCATGGACTATAGATTATTTACTCAGCGTGGGATTGCTAGCTTCAGCAAATAGAAGGGAAGGGAAAAGAGTTGGAGTTCCAGTTAAAATATAGTTTGAAAAGTAGGCCAAAAAGATGAATCTAACTAAAAAGCAGAACATGCTGCTGAGTGTATGGCAAAAGCTTTTAAGAGAGTATAGTTACGAGATCTAAAGTCTTTTGAAAAGCAAACGGTACCAAACATTGTTCCGTATATTTATTTCACCACTTGAACAGCTCAGAGGCATTTAATGTGCATTCTCCCACAAAGGCAACAATCTTCACAAACTTCGCATTCAAGAGTCAAGACGTTCTCTCACTGCAAGTTGGAAACGCAAGGTTTTGAGCACAATAGCGGCAAACAATTAAGAGCTCGGGCTTCTAAATTAGGAAATATGGAGATAAAAGAGAAAGAAAACATTGGTTTTCATGAGACTAGGAAAGAAAAGCCTTTGTTTCTAGGTGTCTTTGTCTTTACCAGCATAAAGTCAATTAATTTCTAATATGCATACAATAATTCTGGTAGTACTTTGTGATGTTCTCTTCTTCCATCCCTAACACAACGCTAAATGAGTTTAATGGAATCCAGAAAATAACTTAAGAATGTCAGAAATCTGAGACAGACTCTAAATTATTAAGATACCAAATGAGCAACTTCTTGTTCCAGTTTTACAATCTCAAAGATATTTTCAACCTTTTCTTTATCACGTGGCTAATTAAACCCAGCTGATACTGATCTTTTTTTAAATAGTACATCCGTCATTTCACAAAATGCTTTGGATTTTTTTCTTGATTCTGGGCTGATGTTTATAAAAGTCTTTCGCGCAGGAAGAATTGACTGACTGTNTGATGTTTATAAAAGTCTTTCGCGCAGGAAAGGAAGGAAACAGAGAAACCGTCTATACATAGAGGGAAATGGACCATATTTTTGTAACGCTTCTGTGGTCTACTGATGAAAAGTGCTGTATAAAAGGTGGGGATTATAATTACAACAGAAAGCTGTCAAATGCACAAAGTAAACCAATCAAAAAAGTAGAGATTTTTTTCATTAACTTTTTTCAATTATAGTAATCGTAGTTGTTACTTATAATTACACTCAGTAACAATTTTTCAGACAGCACTGTTATTTTCGAGTTGATTGTGTCCCTTTAAATAAATCCCATCATGTGTCTGAATCCACCACCTGGCAGAGAGCTGAAGCAGGTATTTAAAACCCCACGCGCACTGCAGATTCTGTGCTTGTGAACTTTACAGTCATGATCTCAGTTCGGTATTTTCTTGATAGAGACAGAAAAGATACTCACTAACGGTATTTTTTATTTTATGTATATGTTCTATTTCCCTAGATTCTTCTAATTTTGCATTTCTAACGGTCAAAAAGGTTCCTCTGACACAAGAGAATGTTCACTTTATTCACTAAATGGATCAGAGGAAAAAGAACATATATATATACACGTATATATACACACAAATATTAAGCAGAGAGAATGAGGCAAAGATGGAAATCAAAGCGGCGTTTGGATTCCTGAGACTTCTTATGGAAATGAATATGCCTGCCCTAACTAAATAAATGGAGATTTTATGCCAGCATATCTTTCAGCAATAATTTAAATAGCAGACAGTATGTGTCACGATGTGGGAAAAAAAGGTCAGACAATATGCTAGCGAGTGACTGAAACAAAAAGGGAAAGCAAACTAAAATGGTAATACAAAAGAGATCAAAGTTATCACACTGCAGTCAGAAATAAGATAGGCAGACCCCCGCTACACTTTTTAAAGCACAGAACTGCCTACGAACTCCACTGGGGGTGCAAAGTCATGCTATCTCTACGGTCTTATATCATATAACATTGCTTTCATCTGCCACCACAAAGTAAATTAGAAATGTTTTCCCATTCCACCATACTTTCCCATTTTTTTGCATAAAACCGTCACATCCCTTGGAATGGGGGGCACATGTCCTCTTGGTTTAAATCCTTTCTCCTGCTTGGATGCCGCTCCCAGATTGACACATTCTTCCCTCCTTGGCCTCTGATTTCCCACCGCGGTATTCAAGCTGGAAATTATGTGGATGACCGGGTAACTCCACCTCCTAGGAGCCGCACTGATTGTATCTTCTCATTATATTTGATTACAGCTCTTGATAAACTAATCTAACAAAAAGGATGATAGAAGATGCCAAGGAAAGTTCCCTATGTGAATACAGCTTTATCCGCAAGCTCCGGAGCACCTGTTTAAAAGCAGTGACATCCTTATTTTACTTCTTCGCTATCTGTTGCCTGATAATCTCCCCTGTCCGCCAGGAAACAAAGAGGCAGGAACAATCTGATCGAGTCACACGTTGGAATTTGGATCTTGCCTCTGTATGGAAATTGCCAAGACCCGCTCTAGAACAAGCCTGTTCCTACACGGACACTTGTATTCAGATAAGAGTGACCCCAAAATTCATGTGAAGCTAAAGAATAGCACTATTGGTAGCTATTGCCTGTTGATAATAAGGCAGACAAGCCTTTACTATGGAGGAAGACAGTTCTAAACCTTGTAAGGAAGAAATAAAGGAGATGCTCCTCACATACTTCTTGTTACGGTTTTTATTTGGGGCTGCATTCTGCATCTCATCTCACCCTTTTCCTGCCCTCCTCTATTTTTAAGAGGTTGTAAAATGGTCTTCTGGATTTTGATCCACATCACTGCACCATTTAAATTCTCTGAGCCACGTTCTGCTAATCCTCTCTTTTAGTCTGCTTCGGGAAATGACCACATTCTGCCACAAGACAGCATAATGTATTTCTCCAAGTCCATTCCTTTTTCATTCTCATTAGTAGATGCCCAGATCCACAGAGTCCTTCAGAAATCAAGAGCTCAAGAGAGGTAGGAGGGCACATTTGCAAAGTGTCGTCATCCTGCTTTCCTATGGCCAGTGACCGATGTTTGGAGAAAGAGTTCCTTTCCAAACCTTTGCATGACGGGCAACGAGCTGGCTCTTGTTTATGCATCGTTTTCTAATTTTTCTTCTCGCCTACATGCTAAAGTGTAGGGGTTGGGGAAGTCAGCCGAAGACTGGTGGTATTACTAAACTTAATAAATGTATTTTACTTTTTAAAAGTCTTGTTAAATATTTAAAAAATATTATTAAACGTGATTAAATGATTCAAGTTATATTGGGGAAAATGGCTTATATGTCAAATGTTCCTAAAAATTTCATTCACAGGTTAGAGAACGTGAGAAGCTACTTCTGGACCAACCAATGGAGTCCTCTGATGCTGCAATTTCCTCTTAGCAAATGAAACACAACATTCTTAATCAATGGATCTGATTTTTAGGTCTAAGAGTTCGCTTAGCTGTACCTGGAATATCTGTGACACTAGAGCTCATCCCACTGAAAACAAACTAACAAATAAACAAAAAAAAAACCAAACCAACTAAGGAATAGGGAAACGTATAACTGCGATGAAGTGCTGTAAAAGTGGCTAACAAGGCCAGCAGAAAAAGCCTCATTAAATTGGCAACACAATGCAGTCCAGTGGATAGGTAAAGAGGAGAGATCCTATTCCCAGCCAAGCCAACGGCATTCTATGGTTGGGTCTTCACGGCAGAAGGCGTGCAGGTGACCAGGTGGCAGCAGCCACCGCTGGACGCTCAGCTCAGCTTCGCGCAGGCTCTGCTGCAGCGGGGGAGGGTGCCCGGCCACCCCTCTGCCCAGCCCAGCCGTGTTCAGAGCAAGAAGCGAAGGCACGGCCCCAGCTTGGCACCGAAGCCAGCGAGACATCTGCTGCCCCGGCTAGGATCTTGAGAAGGTGCTACCAGCCGTTGAGAAGGTACAGCAGCAGCTCTGGAGCTAGTCTGGGATGCATTCTACCAGACATGCCTTTCATTAGAGCAACAGTTGCTATAATACCACGAAACAACCTTCTCCCATCAGCACAACACTCCTCCATACGCCTCACTAGGTGTTTTAGGCTGTCCCCCATGGCTCTCTGCTTTGTAATGAGGTGACTGCTCTAGAAACCTCTGCAGTGAATTGCAGAGGAAGTCATGCCACTTTCAGGAGACAGTAATTACTATGGAAAAGCAGTGGCAAATCTGTCGTCAGGAGAATGATTTATGCATCCTCATTCCAAGCGGGCACATTGAGATCTGGTGCAAATGAGCTCGAAGCTCTCGAGTAGACCTCCACCGACTGTAAGTATCCTTAAAAGTGGAAGAAGTGACTCCAGGGGAAAAGCTAAGGCAAGCAAGCACTCAAGTTAACTCTGCACTACAGACAGACCCACACCTAACGATTCCTAAATTATTAGGAAATTAATTATGGCATTTACCTGTCTCGCCAATCTCCGCTTACTTCAATAACAGTGAATCCAACACCAAAGTGCTGACCCTTCCGTTCAAAGACATCATTGTGCTCAACTCACCTCTGTTGCCTGTTGATGTGAAGGTTTACTTACCATTCATTTAATTGTTTCCCATTAAGAAACATCAGGGATGTCTCACACAAATTATTGAGTAACAGGTAGGCTGAAGCATGAATTTACTGCGTACCATCTACTCTTCCTTAATACTATGGGTGGGGACTCTCTTAATCCACCGAAACAGCGCGTTGCTGCAAGGTACAAGAAAGCAGCTCCTCATTACTCTCCCTCTGTAGACCAAACGGTTCTAATTACACCGCACCACTTCAGCACAGAGAGAAGCTGTGTTTGTCCTCCCGTGAATGCTGAAGTCCCATTTGGCAAAGCGTAAAAACTATAAGTGAAACACTGAGCAAAACATTGCTTTTACAATTGGATTTAATCAAACGGATGCAGCAGAAGGGGCGTTCAGAGCACGGCGTGAATATCAGGACAACATTTGACTGGAATGGAAAAGCCATCATCGGGCATTTGGAAAAGGAATAAGGCAGCAAGAGGCAAGCACAAAGGAGTATTAAAATTTCAGCTCAAACTTCTGGATAACGTTGATGAAGATCTGCCACTTCTGAATAGAAATTCTGCTGCTGGGGAAAAAAATGTATATATATTTCAATATAAGCTAAAGAAGCAACGATGGGAGCTTCTTTTTAATATTGAATACTACTCGGATGCAATTATGAGCAGTCCACACTTGCACAGTACAAGCGAGCACAGATCCATTTGCAAAACATAAAAGACAAAAAGTGAAAAAAGCCGAGGATAAGACCGAATGCCTGGAAGCTGGGTGTCCAGGCACAATGACTCATGGCACAAACTTCAGCTCTGACACATCTCGAGCCAGGAAATCACTCTAATTTGTGACATTGATTGCAATCAGTGAAGTGGCTACTGTACATAATAGCTGCTCTTCTCTGCAGTACATTTTGTGCTGTACTTGGCTGCTGCAAGCCAATTTACAGACTGCGAGGTACCACTGCCCGAAAGGGAGGCACTCCTACTGCCTTTCTCCTCCGAAGCAACCTTTTACTTTTCTGCCTTCGTTTCGACCCCATTTGTAAGACCTATCTGAACACTCCACTGTTCTCTTGGACCCCAGTGTAACCCAACGTGACTTAGCCAGTAGTCATAGAATCGTAGAATCATAGAATGGTTTGGGTTGGAAGGGACCTTAAAGATCATCCAGTTCCAACCCACCTGCCATGGGCAGGGACACCTCCCACCAGCCCAGGTTGCTCCAAGACCCGTCCAACCTGGCCTTGAACACCTCCAGGGATGGGGCAGCCACAGCTTCTCTGGGCAACCTGCACCAGGGGCTCACCACCCTTCAAACTCAAGAATTTCTTCCTAATATCTCATCTAAATCTCCCCTCTTCCAGTTTAAAACCATTCCCCCTCATCCTATGGCTCCTCTCCCTGATCAAGAGTCCCTCCCCAGCTCTCCTGTAGCCCCTTCAGGCACTGGAAGGGGCTCTAAGGTCTCCCCGGAGCCTTCTCTTCTCCAGGCTGAACACCTCCAACTCTCTCAGCCTGTCCTCCCAGCAGAGGTGCTCCAGCCCTCGCAGCATCTTCATGGCCCTCCTCTGGACCCACTCCAACAGGTCCATGTCCTTCTGCTGTTGTGAACCCCAGAGCTGGAGGCAGCACTGCAGGGGGGTCTCCCCAGAGCGGAGCAGAGGGGCAGAACCCCCTCCCTCGCCCTGCTGGCCACGCTGCTGGGGATGCAGCCCGGGATGGGGTTGGCTTTCTGGGCTGCAAGCACACATTGCCGTCTCGTGTTGAGCTTCTCGTGTTGAGCTTCTCATCAACCTACACCCCCAAGTCCTTCTCCTCATAGAAGGATGCAACATGGGGCTGATCCAGGGAAGCGGTGGAAGAAAGCCTGCTGAGCCAAGGTTCAGGGGAATCAAGCAAAGAAGGTGGGTAGCACAAGCTGTAATGGAGGTCTATTTTAGGTTTCTCAGTCTCCAAAATATCCATCAGTGTTAACAGGAATAGCAAAAGAAAGGACATGATTTTTGCTTTACTTTCTCTACTCGTTTGCCTGTTATATTCAGTGTTTGACAGGCATGCGGCTATATATAAAACATAATAGATGAATGTATCTAATATACCAAAATCAGACTTTTAACATGAACAGTAACAAAGTAGAAATTATAATGGAATGACAATCAGCCTTTTTAACGGGGAGAAAATGAAAAATGGCAAGATGCCTTCAGAAAGGCATAGACAGCCTTGCAGATTCTTTTTTAAAATGTAGCCTTGTATCTCTCAGATTGGAAAAGGTGTTTCCTAAATGCAGAAGTTTTAAGGTCAGAATGGACTATTATCACCATCAGCCTCCTTTATTGCACAAGCCACAGAATTTCACCAAGTAACTCCTACATCATGACAGAATTAATTGATCTAAGGCAGATGTTACTTTAAAAAAAAAAAAAAAGTTATTCCTAGTGCATTGTTCCTGGAATAACTTTTTTCAGTTCCACTATTCATAATGCCAACAGCAAGACTCTTTTCCGACGTATGCCTCAGAGAATCTACCCACCAGCAGCCCAGTTGTTTATGGTGACCTGCTTTTGAAGCTCATTTTACGTAGCCCATGACAACCTGGCACAGCAATTTCAATCTACTCTGACTGACACCGTGGCTCTGCAGAGTTTTACTGTCTATACCACAAACATTTTTTATGTGAGAAGAGAGCAAGACCTCTCAAGATAATGAAATGAAGTTACCAAAACTGAGCAGAACGGATGAATGACTGCTCGGGGCAGTAATTGATAGTCTAGCTTAATAAGGACCAGATCTGGCATTCCCAAGACATTCCTGACTCATTCCAACGCCTTCATGATTCAGCTAGAACCAAGTATGGGCACTTTTGTGTCTCTTTCCATGCTAGCCCTCACCACCTCATACCCGGTCGCCGAGCACATAGCAGGGTGCCCGGTCAGAGCTGCTATTGCCACGGCTTGGCGGGGTGCAACCACCCTCTCTGCTGCGGGTTATGTCCCCCATTTATATACTAAGCCTGACGTCTATGGTATTGAATATTCCTTTGTCCAGTTTGTCCTGTCTATGGTCCCTCTCAGCCTCATCGTGAAGCTGAAAAGGTCCGTGACTAATGTAAACATTATAGAATCATAGAATAGTTTAGGTTGGAAAGGACCTTNCATCGGGAAGCTGAAAAGGTCCGTGACTAATGTAAACATTATAGAGTCATAGAATGGTTTAGGTTGGAAGGGACCTTAAAGATCACCCAGTTCCACCACCCCTGCCCTGGGCAGGGACACCTCCCACCAGCCCAGGTTGCTCCAAGCCCCGTCCAGCCTGGTCTTGAACACCTCCAGGGATGGGGCATCTACAACCTCTGTGGACAACCTGGGCCAGTGCCTCACCACCCTCAGAGTGAATTTTTTTTTGTGATGTCTAATCTAAATCTACCCTCGTCTAGTACTTAGCAACAACTAAAACAATATTTTATCAACATTATTCTCATACTAAATCCAAAACACAGCAGCTACTAGGAAGAAATTTAACTCTATCCCAGCCAAACCCAGGACAAATACCTGGTGGGGTGTCTTCAAAGTCTCATTAAGAGTTTAAACCCTAGATATCAGGATCTCAAAGTGTGCCTCTTGGAGGGCTAAGTTAAGAGTCCCCATAAGTTAACCTTCCAGATGGCTGCAGCTCTCTCCAGCTACTGGCAGGGGATGGGAAGTCACAAGGTAGGAATCTCTCCCACGTCCTGGGCTGTACCGTAGTTTCAGCGATTTGAGGAGCAAAGGCAATGGGGTTGTGGCGCACCCACTTTCCCACCGCTGGTGCCACACTCATGCTTCTTCACTTTGTCCCTTCACAGAATCACAGAACGGTGGGGTTGAAGGGCCCTCTGGAGCTCCGCCAGTGCCACCCCCTGCCAGAGCAGGGGCACCTCCAGCAGTGGCACAGGACGGTGTCCAGGCGGGTTTGGAATGGCTCCAGAGTGGGAGACTCCCCCACCTCTCTGGGCAGCCTGTGCCAGTGCTCTGTCTCTTCTGCGTAACTACGACCGGCAGCTAAAATAAGATTACTTTCACACCTAGTAAAGAATCTGTCGGATGTAGCTCCTTCATGGCAACTTTCCTTCTCACGGCCATCTCTTTCCTGACGCCTACTTTGGTCTTTTGGATGGAGGCGAGTAGCCCGTGCAGCGCAGGAAGAGCCGAGCGCTGGGCTGCCTGGCACAGCTTTGCCAGGGCTAACGCTTGGGACTTCACCAGGTCCGTACTTCTTTGAGCTCTATCTTACCTACAAAACCCGCGGGTTTTTGTGACAAGGTGCTAAAATTGTAACTAGTGGCAGAGTGCTTCAGGTATCCCCAAGGACTTTAGCATCGTAAAGCCTGAAGGGAGGGGAAAAAAAAAAAGACTTCCAGACTTCAAACAGAAAGAATGAAAAGAAGAAAAAAAAAAAAGTCTATGAGGTGAAATTATATATGCTACAAAGAAATGAGACTCTTTGTCTTACATTTGCCACAGCTGAAAAAAAGTGCAATTCATTACCGGATAGGAAAAAGAAGTGTATTTACAAAATCCTCAAGAATGGGGTTACTCCAGTGGTTTCATTCAATGTGAGGTTTATTTTGAAACACTCTCTTAGCAGCATTAGGAAGGACAAGAGCTGCCATCTGAATACATGTATTATAATTACCAAAAAGAAAGCACATCTCTCTTATAGTGAAGTGTAACAGCCACTTCATAAGGCACGCTGCCTTCAGCGTGCGCACATTGATGCCCTGTGTCTGCAAAGTGACTGATTCAGTAAGTACAAATGTAATACTAAGTTTTTTCAAATTCAGAAATATATTTGTCCTTTTTTTCATCTCTAATCTCCCCTTTCACCCTTTCCTAAGTAAAAAGCAATCTACTGGTTTTAAAAAAAAAAA
>VUYV01000190.1:1867281-1888764 GCA_008711295.1 Anarhynchus alexandrinus | reverse complement strand
AGGCACACCCAGCAGGACAATTTCCACCTCAGAGGTCTGCAGCTCTGCTCCCATATCCTGGCGGTCACAGGCTTTTCCACCCATGCCTGCGACCTCGTGACTTTCCTCTCACACTGGTGGGGCCTGGGCGGCAAGTCCGGACACTGGGAGAGAGAATCTGCCCATCCTGCTCAGAGTGCCAGGGGAGTCTGTGCTGCAGAGCTGCGCAAACCAGGCATGATGATGGCACTGCTCGAGAGGAGCTCAGCAGAACCAGAGCCTGGGGAATCTCCGCCGGTCCAGCTGAAGATGCCGTTGCAGCTGAGGGTCCTGTTACCACCTGTAAGAGGATGGCACCACCCATACCGTTGGAAAGGGTTGATGCCATCTGGGACTTTTACACGATGCAAAGATGACAATAAATCAGCTTGTTTTAACCAACCCTCTGTCTGTGTCTGAGCAACACTTTGGTGTGGAACATGGGCAGGGAGCAGGTGGCTACCTGCTCAGATGCAGAAGCAGCGGGGCAGCATCTTGAGTAAGTAGCACCAAACCAGAATGCTTCCCTCGCCTCTTTTTCCTTTCTTCTCCCCTTTTCTGCTCTTCTTCCATTTTAAAGGAAAGATGTCTCTGTGCGTGTATGCCAGATGGGAAGGAAGGAAGGCAAGGGAGCCAGACCTTTCTCCGTGGTGAGCAATGACAGGACAAGAACCAATGGGCTCAAAGGATAAAACCATGACATTCCATCTGAACACAAGAAAGTACGTCCTGACTCTGATGGTGCTCAGACTTGGTGGAATGAATCCTGCAACTGGAGTGCTTGGATGGAGGGCTACAGGCTGTTCAGGAGGGCTCAGCAGGGTGGGCGAGGTGGGGGTGTCACGGTGTGTGCGAGGGAGAGGTTTGATTGCACGGCCCTTACCGTTATTGACGCTCTTTTTGAGAGCCTCTGGTTGAGGATTAGGGGACTCGAAAATAAAGGAGACGACGTAGCGACTGTTTATCAGCGTTCACCCAGCAGAGCGTAGGCACTGATGAGTTCCTCTATAGGCATTTAGGAGCAAGTTCTGGATCGGAAGCCCTTGTCCCTATGGGAGGTATCTGGGTCTCATGGCATCTAACCTTACAGTACAGGCCGTGTTTCTGGGGTTGCTGGCATCACTGCATCCCTGTGGCACATTCCTGCATTTGCTACACCTGCAGTGTATATCCAGTGATGGTATACTGGAGAAGAATTTCAGGCTTTCCTTAGGCAAAGGCTTACAGATCCTCACTCCAAAGCAAAGACACAAACTGAAACCTATTTCAGATGAAATCCATCCTGGCAGAAATTATCTGCAACTAATGCATGTCCAACGCAATGCAATATTATTTCAATTATTTCTCTATCTATTCAAATGTGACTTTTAAAAGAGTTATTTATTATTGTTTTTTAATCTAAATTGAAGTTTCTAAATCTCTCTTTTTTCCTAAGCCTCTAAGACAGGATTAGCTTCTCAGGGAAGTTGGAGCCGGTACATGCAAAGAAACACAGTTTGTCAAGCTACTTTACCTGTTTCTGCTAGAGAATTGTTTCCCTTTACAACATCTTATACTTCAGAAACTCAATTTTCTTTAACAATTCTGTACCAAGAGCTGACTAACCAGATACTTCATTATTTGTGTGGAATGCTAACATAAAAGACAGATCTTCAATGCAAAGTAAGCGATAGGCAGGAGTTAGGGGTATATATTACCCAGAGGAACTGTGCATTTCCCAGCCTATTGCTGCATTCTTTCTCTGTCAGACTAGCACATGCTCACCATCTTAGTCTCAGGGTTTTTTTCAAGGGATGCTATTATTATTATTTCACATCAATCAAAACAAAGTGATATAAGCTACATAAAAATAGCAGTGTAACAGAGTAAGTAACTTTAGGTGATCAAATAAAATCTTTTCTGACTCAAATGTGAGAAAAAAGAAACTTTTTAACTTGAAGTGTCAAAGCCAGAATTAAATCTGGTTTAGTTATTTATTTTCATCCTTTACACTGACAAGTGTAAAAAGACAATCTTCTGAATCAAAATAAATGCAACTCTATTTATGTTCCAAAAAAAATGGAAGGTAACAATTCTTTGTGTCAGAATTTCTCTTATTTGAAAAAGTATATCCTAACTCTGTATTAATTTACAGGCTGTAGTGCAGTTTTTGGTAATGCTTTGTATTATGTGGTACTGCTACTATCTTTTAAAATCTGTTCTGAGTGGCTGAGAAATTATAACCCATCTAAATTTACCATGATTGTTGCTGGTCCACTTCCTGGAAATCCTCTACAATTTTTGTTTTGGAAAGGCTGAAGAAGGGAAGAATATCACCATCTGCTTGCCCCATTCATATCTCTAGTGTCCTAAATTGACCACTAGCGTACATGCACAGCAGTCTAAACAGACCTTTGGAACTCATTACAGATGTTCTTATGTTCTCAGCATTTAAGATAATTGCTTTAGAGAAGGGAGTGTATGGATTTCCTAATAAGTTTTGTGTTTTGTTTTGTTTCAAAAACCAATGGCAGTGCCGTTCTCTTTTTTAATCTGTTTTGCATTGCTTAGTGCTGATATTTTGCACTCCCAATGTAAACAGATTGCCCTTTGATGTCAGGACTAATTCCTTGAATGTTGATGGAGCAGAATATCAGAGATGAAATCAATCATATGGTTCTGAGAGAAGAATCCATCTGTATCATCATGCTAATTTGAGAACATATTTGGAGCCAAGATAAAATATAATACTGCATGGAGCTAAACATCGTGCTGATCAGCAGAGACAAAACTAAATGCCATTGATGTCCAAGGAAAACAAAATCAGTGAGCAAATTGCATCAAGTTGTCCAGCTGTATTTCTTTACAAGGATACAAATATGTGTGGTGCATGTATACACACATATATCGGTAAATTAATAAACTGGTAAAAGTACTTGCAGACATAGCATTTGGATTTGCTGTACCCTGGTGGAGTTTTAGCGCAAGTATTAAAGGACATTAGATTTTGGCACTGTTTCTTTGCATCAGACAACAGAACAGCTCTCACCAACTTCAGCGTAAAATAAGTCAAGCCTAAAAAGTGCTGCTGCCTTGTGGCAGTTGGCATGGGCTGGACTTAGTTGACAAGAGCTGTTAGCATATGGACTTTAGTTAACCCTATAGGATAAGGGAGTAACCTAGTTCTAAAAATAGAATGTAAACAAACTGTCAAACACTCTGAGAGTCTCTTTGTGGAAAGCCTTTGAGATCGGCGGATTGTGAGCACCACTGCCAGCTAGTTGTTGGGTGTTGAGGGAATTTGAACAAGCTAACCAAGAATTAAATTTTCTCTACCCAGTGCTATAACTGTTGGTGTCCAGAGGCACTGAAGAATGGAAAGGGACCTCACAGCCCTGCCCCATGACTATGTACCACACAGCTGGAACCACTACAGTGACTCCCTCCTGACTTCTTCTGGATTGTGTTGTCTCTCCCATGGGGTGGAGAAGTTGTATAGTTTGTAAAATTGCTTACATCTGTGATTGAAGTGTTTTGGCATCCAGTCCATTTAGTCTCTGCACTGACAGTCTGGTCTTAAATCACACCAATTCTTCCTCATCAACTATATCTATAGTCTCAGACAACACTTCAGGAAAGGGATTGTTATTACACAAATGCCTGTAATGTGAAGATTAGATATCATGAGTGACCTAGAATCGGACTGTCCAACTTTTCATGTTAATAAAGCTCTCATGAAGATATGACTTCTGTACGCTATGGTTCATCCCTGTCACATAAGCAAATATGCACCTATCCTGTAATCAAACTGCAGATGCCTGCCATCATCCACATCTGTTTGCAAGTATGCGTGAAGTCACATGAACAGTGTCTTATGTACCTGTCACTCTCCCCAAAAGCACATATTCCACTATCATGAGGCAGACACGGCCCCGTTCATATAATGGGGCATGCAAACAGCCTCAGATCACCTAAATTTACACACATGCACACATAGAATACGTGCCTTGTCAAGCATTCATCATAACATTCTGATCCCGCCATGGATACACAGGTGGTTATGTAGAGGAAAGAACTGGTTATACAGGGAAGGATGACAGGTCTCTGGAGAGAGAGGGTGTCATAGAAGAGGGTAGGCAGGAACAAATTGTTTCGTCTGGCACATATGGCCTCTGGTACCCCATCCCATAATCCACCTGACAGTCCCTCCTAGCCCTGACCAAGTCTCGGTAAGTCCTTCCAGAGACAGTTCTCACTGTTAAATGCACATACACTAATCCATTTTGCCCAAATCCGCCTGTTAATGCAGGGAATGTTGAGGATGAAAACACGTTTCTGCAACACCTGAACAGATGTTTATCCATCAGCAGCAGCACTGGGCTGAGGGAGCACAACTTATGTTCTCCTTCTCCAAAGTCTCTTTATTTCTCTGCTGAAGAGAGGGTTGTCCAGACACCAGCTGGTGGACCAGAGAGAGGACTCCCTCGGTCCCCTGCTTAGACTAGGATCAGCCTGGACTAGGCAGACTAGACAAGATGTGAGAAAAATCACAGTGTGATGAATCTTAACAGAACCTGACTTTTAATGAACTGTTGAAATCCATAAAAGCGATGTCCCCCATCTGTTATGAAAAATGTGTAATATTCTTCATGTCACTTAACTGGTTCTGAACACTGTGTGGGAGAACACAGGAGAAAGATTAAACTAGGCTAGGAGGATTTCATAACATTTTGTGGCGTCTCCCCTCAGTCGAGTAAATTGCTCTGCCTGCTGCAACTCTTCACATACTTGCATTTTTATGCCGCATTCCTAAAAAGCCACAACGGATGACACATGTCTTTGGGTCAAATTTGTATTCACACAATGGTAGCACACATTCATACAGCTACTAGCAGAAATCGCAGGTAGCTTTTCCACTGGTATTCAAGGTAACCTGCAGAAACTGCGAACTGGGGAAATAGGCCTGGAGAGCTCTGAGTCAAATACAGTCAGCTGAAAAATAAGGACCTGTATTTCTTCGCTGATGAATCACATCAGTTCATAAATACAAATTTAAGTGTTAGCTGGACATCGTGATTCCTTGAGTCTAACTAAGGAGGTACAGATAAAGAATCAGATCATGAATTATGATTCAGATTTATTTTATCCTGCTTTGGGCACTCTCCGTCCTCTTGTACACAATCAGCTAAACTTGCCCAGCAGAGGAAAGCTTAAGAGCTGAACTACTCCTTTTCCTCTTGTGCTGCACACCCAAAGCTGTATTGCCCTCATCTTGCAGGCAGCTGAGATCACTTTTGGTATAGATAAAACCCACTTTGAATTCTTTTGGGTGGCCTGCCTACAGCCATGAGTGAGTGGAGCACTCTCCATCCCCTGGTATACAACCAGCTCAACTTGTCCAGCACAGGGAATCTTAAGAACAGAACAAAAGTAACATTTTCTGTGAGGATCCAGTTTATTTAAGCATAATTCCTGTAGGTTAGGCAGAGTAACACAGTACTATAGACTCCTATAGGTTCCTTCTACAGCCAAAGTGCAATTCCTCTCTATAACGGCATGCCTATGGCGCAGAAAGAAGGGATCTCTCCTCCAAGAGTGTGTATTTTGGCATT
Organism: Anarhynchus alexandrinus; assembly: GCA_008711295.1. Taxonomy (NCBI): domain Eukaryota; kingdom Metazoa; phylum Chordata; class Aves; order Charadriiformes; family Charadriidae; genus Anarhynchus; species Anarhynchus alexandrinus. The sequence goes on along the minus strand of VUYV01000190.1, from coordinate 1,883,155 downwards.
GACTATTACTGGTTTATAGCAGGTACTCGACATTTAAATACTTAAGTTTAGGTGAGACTTCTTGTAGCCAATCTGTAAGGTCCCTCTTTCCCAGCTGCTCTAGAATGATTCTAGGGAGCAGAAACATGACAAACAGAGGGCTTTTACCACACGAATCTCTCCCACCACTGAATAAGCCCTTTGACCTTAACAAAGAACCTATGGACTGCTGGCCTCCTGCATCCCGAGTAGCCAACCAAGGAGGTATATGAAATAGTTCGGTTTCATATAGTCCTGAACTCGCATAAGTGTATGAGTATATATAAGCCTAGAGTTGAAGGAGAACCACATAAATGTGAAGATCACATATTAGGACCCTCCTCTGTGATGCGGGTGTAACATCGAAAATGGGAGCACCGGCAGATCTTTGTAGAAGAAAGGGATTGCAATATTCTACTTGGTTATTTTCCCCTTCTTTAGAAAGGTATAAGAAAATGCTTCCTCTGCTTTTCCTTGGATGTGGGATGACTCAACAAAACGTGAAACTCTGCTGTCTTCAGCATTGTTTCAAGATGAGAAATGCAAGGAACATGTCAGTATGAGGGAGACAGTAGATGCAGAGCATAAATTGAGCACAAAAAGACTGAAAACAGCATTTTTCCATGCCTCTTCCCACAAGAAAGACATGGACAGACTGGAGACAGTCCAGAGAGGGACTACTAAGATGATGAAGGGACTGGAGCATCTCTCCTATGAGGAAAGGCTGAGAGAGCTGGGACTGTTCAGCCTGGAGAAGAGAAGGCTCGGGGGGTGTTATCAAGGTATATAAATACCTGAAGGGAGGGTGCAAAGAAGATGGAACCAGGTTCTTTTCAGTGGTGCCCAGTCACAGGAAAGAGGCAATGGACACAAATTGATACACAGGAGGAGGTTTCCTCTGAACATCAGGAAGCACTTTTTTACTATGAGGGTGACCAAACACTGGTACACATTGATCAGAGAGGTTCTGTAGTCTCCATCCTTGGAGAAACTCAAAAGCCACCTGGACATGGTCCTGGGCAACCAGCTGTAGGTGGCTCTGCTTGAGCAGGGGAGGTGGACCAGATGACCTCCAGAGGTCCCTTCAAACCTCACACATTCTGTGTTTCTGTGACGAATTAGAAAGAAAACTATGTTTCTTAACTCTGCACTTGAAAATCTTGGTTTGGCGGAGCAAGCTGGAAATAATTCCACTACAGTCAATGAACTACATGGGCAAAAAAGACAGAAATGGGCTGTAGGTTGTTCCATTATGCTAGACCGATAGCCAAGCCAAAAAAAAAAAAAATTGTAAAGCAATTGCTTGAGTAAATGACGGATGTTTGCAGGACATTTGCATGTTTTCAAGTCTACAGATACCACTAATGCATAAAATTGGTTTCTTCCTCTATGATTAGTGACAGCGTTGAACGAATTGTACTGGGAGTCTTTCCACCCCTCCAACAAAAATACAGAATATTCTCTGGTGCTACTCCTCTCCTGTGTGTATTTCATAACAAGGGAGCTTATTTCTACCAAAAGGAGCTGAATTCCACTAGAACAAGAAAAGGTACAGATATGAGTGAACAGATTAACCTTTTCCACACATCAGGTGTATAGTCATCACAGATTACTTCTGCTCCACTCCAGGAGTGATTGAGCAATGCTGCCCAGAGACCACTGACATCCCAAGAAGACAGGTGGGGTGTTTAGCCTATGCACTGAGACAAGGATTTAGGCCCAAATGCTGATTTTCTTTTCTCGACTTTTAACTAGGCTTGTTTGACCTTCTGTGTCTGAAGAATTTGAATAAACATCTTTTCTGTAGTAGCTATATCCCCTCTGCACATCTGACAGCCCAGAGGTTTACTGCAAATGTTTCCATCTCCTTTTAAAAACAGGTCATTTGTCTAGTTGAATCAGACTTATATAAGACACAGCTTACCGGGGTAGCCAATGTGCATTAGCACTCTTTTATTAATGAGTTCTACACAATGAAAATGAACAATTCTTTCTACTGTTCTCCCAGAGAACTGAAAACAGGCACGGGGTTTAAAGTGACTTTCTAATCAAGCTGCACCTCATTAATGGAGGCTTTTTAAAATAGCTTTTTATAGTGAGACTGCTTAAAAATACACTTTAATTAACTCCAGTTCATTTTTGCTTACTTTTCTCTTAATTTGATTTAGAACAAAGACTGTGAGCTGATGCTCACAAACAGGAAGAATTCTTTTATGACAACATTTTAAACAAATGAGATTTAATCTTTGTAATTCAAAAAAACATGTCTTTCTAGTCATATTATTCACTAGGCGGATATTTACATAAAATCTAAATATTTATTTGTACAATTATTTATATATAGATATATTAGCCAGGCACATTTTAGTAATGAAATATAGTCTAGTACATACCAGTACACATGGACAGAAACACCAACCTAGAAAATGTAAATGCTATAAAATATATTCTTATTAGAAATCAAAAATAAGTAATTAGTTCTATTTTTTACAAAATCTAAGATTTTCTGAGTGGGAAATGGGAGCAGATTTAATCTCCGTGGGTAAAGATTTACCAGTCCTAATAATGAATATTTTAAGCATAAAAGACTTTTCTGCTGAAAAACATCTAAAAAGGGTTTTAAGAAAGAAACATGGCAGACTAATGTGACAGAAATGTTTCCTATAATAAAGGAAGATAGGAAAGGAGGATCCTATAATTAAGGCTAGCAATATGTGAAGCCATGGCTGAGAGCTGACCACACCTGAAAAAATTTCAATGAAGAGGAAATCACAAAAACCAAGGAGGTGATAGAACACAAAATAAGTTAAGGTAGACACAGCAGAGTCAGCCCACGAGATTTGCACTGACTAGATAGCTGGAAATTGTATGCAAGCAACTAAACATGCAAGAATTACTGGAAGAACATGGCAGTTGAGCATGCTCTGACTTTGGGCAGGCTGGACTAGATGATCTGAGATTCCTCTCAGCCTGAACTACCCTACGATCTAGACAAGAACTCATGTTAATGATGATGCCCTAAAAAAAAATGTATCGTTGAAAAGACGATTGCTAAATTAAATTGCGATTCTTTTTATTTTACAGTCCCTTTCACCAGCCCAGTTTGTGATTAGGAGGCTGAGTTACAAGGAGGTAACCCGTACTCTCAATAGTAATAAGATTTGAGTAATTGAAGGAAGTTCTCTGCTGAAAGGATTGGTCCCTCAGCATCCCTGAGGGATGTTGTCTTCTTCCAGCACCTCTGAGCTGTGCCACCTCCTGCTCATTCCACAGCTCTGAAACTCAGCCCCTCCTCTTCAGAGGTAATAGTAGCAGAAGCAGCAATTCACAACATTTGGGTATTTTTACCTCATTTGTCACTGTTCCTTTACTATGGCTCTGCTGCAATGTAAGGACGAAATTAGTTTCTTTGGACTGCAAAACTGGAGTAAAAAGGCAGATGAAACAATTATTCTACCACAGATTTTTTCAAACTGTAGGTCTTTAACTGTATTGAGAGATCTAAAAGTTTATATTAGTCAGCCATAGACACCTTTAATTGCTGGTAGCTGTTAAGGCAGTCCCATGATGACTCTGTGCCACTGCTCACTTGTTTTTCTGAACTAGGTGAATTGAGATGCTGCTATCTTATCTGCAATGGAGAAACACTGGGTGGAAGGAGAGGTTACAAGGTGTTTACACAGAGACACAAGAGCCTAAAAAGGGGGCTGAATTTTAAACCTGCCAGTTTTTATGAAACGCTGTCTTGGAGCAAACTGGTTACAATTCGTATACACACAGCTATTTGAGAAGCCTATCTTATAATAAATGCAATATATCTTACCCCTCTTTCATTGAAGGAGAGAAGTTGGGAGGAAGAAAAGATAGAGGGAGACACAAAACAATCAATTTTTCCTTTGAAAAACTTTTTGTCCAAAAAACCCACTCAAATCCTTGAATTAAAATGCATTTTTCCCCGTGGTTTTTTTTACTGATCTCAAATTGAGACATATGACCACCAGATAAGCAAGGACAACAACTGCAGGGAAGGAAGAGAGCTTTCAAGAAAAGCTGCAGGTTATTCTTGTATTAAATGCTTTTTTTTTTATATACTTTTTAATCAATAAGAGACTACTTTAAATTTGTAATTTCCATTAAAAGGAAATCCAAACATGTTATATTTTCCCTTTAAGGATGAAGTGGGGATCAACTTTCTTTTCTGTCATTCAAAGAACTGAATCAGCTCATACGATATGGCTTCTCCAGGAATGTAGGGACATCTCAATGAGGATCCCAGGAACGTGGCTTCCTTCTACAGCCAGTGCACGCCCCAAGGCGCTATCACCTGGAACAACCCAAACCTCGTTGAAATCAGTCCCAATAAGAATCAGATCAAGACCTGAATTAGGCCAGAATGATCAAGTGTCAGCATGAAACACTAGTGGATTTGGGTTCCTCCCACTCCATAAAGGAGCTCTGCCATGACACTAGTCATAAGGATATAATAAAACTTCTTTCACCCAGTCCAGTGTAGCTGCCTTCCAGTCAGGATAGCCCTATGAAAGACAGACTGCTTCATGGGCAGGCAGATAAGGGACATGCCATTGTTCTGATAATTTTAATATTTCAAAATGAGGTTTCTACCAGCTACAGTTCAGCATTTAACAATTCTGAGAGCTGGATTCCTGGCTAATGGATACTCTTGCAACCAGGCAGCCAGGATGATCTAGGGACCCCAGATATGGAGCCAGCCCCCCCCCCCCCCCCCCTCCTCCAGGATGCTGGGGAAAAAAAATCAAGCCCGGAAACCAGGAACGTCTAGGCAGGATTTCACAAATAAATGTATTTCCTTCAATTTCCAGCAAAACCCATTCTTAGTTGAAATACTCTGACCTGACTATATGATTTGGGTATTTCAGCTGAATCTATCTAACCAGTTTTCATCTGTACCTTCTTAAAAGGCCCATAGAAAACTGGTGTCAGTCCTGTCCCTCAATGTCTAGGCAACCTGATTCCATCTCTACACAACTCAAACAGCCGGACTCAGAAAGGTAATGAGTTTCATTAAAGCTGTATTTTCTAGTAAACAGATAAAAGATTTGCTTTTCATTCTTTCTAACAAGTGAAATAGGGAATAAATGTTCTTCCCCTGTAGCTAAAGAAATTTGAAACAAGTCCAAAGAGCTTCTCTATTGAATTTATACAAACAGCAGCTCTAAGCTCATAAAAATATATCACTGCGAAGCCTACAAATATGGCTTCATTTTATTACTCTTACAACGATAATTTGGAGCAATAAATATTTTACACTGAACTTGTATTCTGTCTGCAACATGGGTCATCTAATTTGCTTGGACTTCACTCTATATCTGGAACTCGGGTTTCATAACCCAGTTGGTCTGTGCCTGGAAATCCTAATGATTTTAGCAGCAGCTAGTTACATGCAACAAAGACAAACACAGACCAGCCCATGTTACCCATGAGCGGTATTTAATGAAAGCCTGGATCAAGCTTTCTTTTTCTCTGTTAAACGTACCTTTCCCTGCAAGGTCAGTTGATTTCCACGGAATCGCTTGCAAACTTAGGTAACGCTTTGGATCAGAGTGGCAGAGTTGAGCCTTAAGGGTTAGAGGCCATCACGGAAAAAAAAAAAAAAGTCTTTTAAAAGCAACAATGCCCTTAAAGGAACACAGTCATGCTGGATATCATCTGGTAGGTGAAACCATTCAACCTTGAACACTGTGTCTAATAAAGGCTACAAAGCATCTGTGTGCCTGGGCATGTTCTTTTCATCTAAAGTAACCATACCCCTACTGTATCTATCGCAAACACCTTAAACCTTTTTTAACGTTAAGAGCAATCACAGCTTGTTTTAGGCTTCCAGTCCATTTAGTGATGCTACATTCTATTTGAAATAAGCAAAGACCCCACAATCAAAAGAAATTTTTCCTGTAGTGCAAACCCAGGGGACAGATGACCACACAGTGGGTCCCAGTCTTGGCCCTGAGCAGGTAAACACATCACACTCTCTAGGGGAAGGATGGCTCGAAAGTGTCCTGTGACTCCCCAGTGCTTCTGGTGTGTTTCACCTCCTGCTGGTTGTGTGAAAGGAAAGTGGGCCATGGCTTTGCCTGCTTTTAACCCCTTTAAAGCCAGGAGACATCCCAGACGATTTAACTGGGAGCAAAGTCCCTCTCACTGCAACGCGATGAGGCTGTGTCCAGGAGAGTGCTGCGTAGGACACATGTTTTGATTCTCTGTCCCCTGCCCATGTCACACACTAAAGGCTGGGTAAAGTCTAGCCCTCAATAATATACTGCTGTACAAGAAAAAACATGTCTGTACCTATTACCTCATGCGGGTTTGTATATGAGTTGCAGAGTATAAATTCAACAGAAAGTCTTTTCTTCACCTAAGCAGGAAAGCCAATTAGAATATGCAGATTAGTTCTTGCCTATTACCATTAAGTTCTCACAGATCATGTAGCATTGGCATGATGGGGATTTGCTTCTAAAGAAAGCAATAATGATACACAGGCACAAAAAAAAAAATCTCGTATAATATATTCCATCAGGTGGCAGGTGCAGGAAAACAAAGGGGGCAGAACAAATGCAGAACAGTAGTCTCAATCACAGTCATGTCCTCTAAAAACTGAGATGGAAATTTTCGTCCTGAAGAGCATGAATATCTTTCTCTTAATATAATCTGAGGTCAGGCATTCCTAATTTAGAGTACTCAGAAGACTGAGCAAAGAATTAACTTGTCTTATGGAGACCTTCTGGCTATTTCCTTACATTTGTACATGGCTGTGAGTAGGAAAAAATCCTCTAGCTCCCAGGCTGAACATGTAATAAACCTAAATAGCACAGGAGGCTTTTTGACATTGAGAGATGTCTGAAATTACAAGTCTGGAAGCATAATATTGCTTGAATGGGAAGGCGACTCCAGTCAGTCGTTTACCCTGCCTCCTTTCACCATCTTCAGTTTTTTTTCTGGATTTGATATTGCACAGCAGGGCTCAGATGCACGGATCGCTGTCACCCACTCTGAGTGAAAGGGTCTGTGTGCTGCAAGCAACTTCCAAGGGATATAACGGCATTTAACTTTTTTCCTCCCATTTCAAGTGGCTAGGTACCACTGAAAACAGGGATCCCAACCTTTCCTCCCCAGCTCTCAGCCACACGCTCTTGTGCTGGGGCAAAGCCTCGGTGAGGCAGCTCACATGAAACCAGGAGGAAACAATTCTCTTTGCTGGTGGCACTACTGGTGGTTTTCTGCTGCTTTTGCCAACTCAACTGCTCAATGAACGAGTCTGGCAGCAGGCAGGTGGCGATGGGGAAAGCCTTTTCAGCGTCTGCTCTGCTGTCCTTGCAAGGTTCTGCTAGCCTTAGGATGTCACCTTGAGCAGACGGGTGGGAAAACCTGAGCAGCAGTAACTACTCTGGACTCACCTCTGCCTCTTGCCCAGAGCTCTCGTCACCCACAGAGCTGTTCTGGAAGATTACACTGCACCAATTATCACTTTGTACCTATCCCCTTCTCTTTCTATAGCAATACCTTACCTGAAAGGGGTACTCTACATTCTCAAAGGAAAAGGCTTAATTGCTTGCAAAGCTATAACGAGTCTGACACATCTTCTGGAGTTTGGATCTCACCCATTGTCAATTTACTACTAACCTTTTTTTTTCCTTTACTTTGTTACATCCAGCATTCTTCAGATCAGGTATAAGCCATCATCCCGAGTCTTGCATCACTAAGTAATAATCTTTGTCTTTTATTACAAACAGCACTTCAGTTACGGAAAGAAAAAGTCTTAAATGTTTATACTGAACTACAGGATTTTGACAGGCCTCTTACTTACAGCAATATAAACCTCAGTGCTCCTCAGAGCTCGACTCCTGGAGCTTAAAGTGCCAACCTGAGAATGTTTGCGTAAAGAAAACGTATTAGAAGTCCATGGCATTACTGCATGCTTCACAGAGATCATTTTAAATAAAAATCTAAACTGTGCTATGAGGTACGGTTGTGAGGAATCTTCAGATTAATCCTTTATTCTTTTCTCTGGGAAAAGTTCAATATTATCACTTAATTATCATTCATCCTCCCTTTTCACCGTAAGGTTCTGTCATGCAAGCCTCACTTCCACCTAGCTTTCATAAGTTCACCTATACAGCAAGCCCTTACTTATTCTCTACAAATAAATCTTCCCTGAAAATATTATTAAGAGATTGGGCTTTTTAGATTTTCCTTGCACCTCCTTCAGTATTGTTCCTACACCAGCCTGGTCCCTCTCACACAGTTCCTTTCCATCTGCTACATTTTGTTTGTTTTGCCTGAGTTTTATTGCTTAATTTAAAAATGCTGGACCACAGAGAGAATATAGGGTAAAGGTGGGTCCCACCCTGGACCATAATATTACATCTCCTCAATACTGCCATTACTAAATGCATCATCACTGCTTCTGAGAAGCTTTGAGAGTAGAGCTGGTTATCAGCAGCACTGAACACTTGACAGAAGCAAGCTCAACTTTCAAAAGGTTTACAGTTTGGCCTTTTGTGTGTTTGTTCAAATCTGTTACCCATTTGGAATTACTGTCTCATTCCTACAGTTTGTTTCCCTGTTTCAGCTGTACCTTCTACCACGGACAATCAAGCTGCTGTCTTCCACTTCAGGGAGAGCTCTTCTCTGGACAGCCCAGAAAGACATCTCTTCCAGAGAAGAACCTTACCTAGACCGGAGACACACAGTCTGTTCTGCCAACACTAATCTAACTCTACCTGTGGACTGCAAAATCCTAGGCCCTTCTTTCAAATCCTCATGTATCTCGTATAAGGTTTCACCACCCAAGAGTTCATTGTGGACAGTTTCTTTTAAGCCACAGCTCTATCAACAATGATATCAAGCCCAACAAGCAGCACGGCCTTACTCTGCAAGCGTGGGAGCAAACCGCTTACAGAGTGAAAGGATGGCCCCCTGGATTTATATTGACTTGTTATTTCTATCAAGAGCCACATCGCCTGGTGGCCACACTGTCCTGTCTTTACATTCTAGCCTCTAATTAGACCTGCCTTCTTTACATTTTAGACCTGAAGTAACTTACCTATTATTTCCTGAATTTAAAATAACGTTATACTATATACCTATTTGAATGTATTTTATAACTCAGCCCCTGAATTCCCTTAGCTGACTGGATTACAACACTGCTTCCTCCCTCTGCTTTCCCCTGAGTATTTGCTAGTGACAAATCTAGAAATCTGTGAGCCTGAATTGTCCTGAATTGCTTAAGTCATAACCGCATTACTTCAACCTGACAAATGTAAACTTTGTTGTGTAACAGGCAGCTCCAACATAGACCATCTAGAGAAAGCTCTAAGTATTTCCTCAATTAAGTAATTTTCATGTCTTTGTTCTCTCAGGTATCTTCCATCTCTGCATTTCCAAAAGAGTGACTGTGATAAACAGTGAAGTGGTGGCACAGGGTTTGAAAGAAAGTTTTCAAATCTCGCTGAGGAGGAGTTCCCTCCTCGATGCTTATGGCAGCGTGGAACCAATGCTGTAGCTGTCTCCAGAGCTGAGCCAACAGCAAAGCCCACCTCCAGCACTGTGATGATGCCGTGGCTCCAGTGAGTCACCACCTCCTCCCTCCCCGCCGTGGGGGTATCCCACCTCTGCTGCCTTCCTGCCTCCAGCACGGGCCCTCTCCCCAGCCCTGTCCCCAAATTATCCGACCCTGGCTCTGAATGAGTTGGCAGCTCCTCAGGCGGAATTGTTTCCTCCAAGCAGGTCCCCACTGCATTTACTGTACAGGCAGAACACCGCTCCGGCATGACACATGACAGTCATTCAGGATACGCTGGAATCTTGGTAAAATCAGACATCCCATTTTTCACATCCTCCTTTTCAGACACACAAGGGAAGTGTAAATGAATATTGGCAGCATCGTATTAATGATTTTAATTTCCTTTCTCATTCTTTTGGCTTTAAGAATTCTCATTTCCTTTTTCTAAATTAGTCATTACTCAATTAACCGAATAAAAGTATAGCACATGTGCAGTTAGTGTCACTCTCTCTTACCAATTTTCCCACAGTTGAAAAGACACTACCACCATCACATCAAAAAAATCTGCTTTGAGGAACTTACAGATTTGCTTGATAAAAAGAAGTATGCAGGCAGAACAGACCTAGATTTTCATAAGGCATCAGATTTAGTAGCCCAGAACACTTGAATTTAAAAAGTAAAGATTACATGTCAATGAAATGTACTTGAAATAGCAAAAGAACTGAGTAACTGATAGATCTTGAAACCTTATCGGCAATTGGGATTCATAGTGAAAATGTTTCCATTGTGAATGTTAAGCATCAGTATTGCACTCACTGATGAAAATTTGGGAAAAGTGAAGAAAAATAATTAAATCTAGTCTTCCTTGAGCCTAAAGAAAATGCCTTTCAGTGAAACACTACAAGAGATCACTTTGTTTAGCTTATCCAAAAAAAAGCAATACCGAGAAGTGACTTAATTAGAATAAGAAAGTATGTTTTTCAGCAAAACAGATCTTTAATCTACCTGGGAAGGTGATAATGTAAAGCAATGGCTTGGAGCTACAGTTAGGTACCTTCAGATTAAAAGGTGCACAGACACCTTCTGTTACTGTTTTGACACCAAAGATGGTTCATGATTGGAACAAACTACCTAAAGAAATGGTGAATTTTTCATCTTTTGATTCTTTTATATCAAGACTGGATATTAAACATGAAATGGATATTATGGTATCTGATCTGGAGATCACATGGAAGAAATAGTGATCCCTTATGACTGAATTGTGTGAGTCTGTAGCAGTCAAACAACATCTAAGCTTTTCAGTTTTTAGCCTGTTTGCAAGAAAACCGAAACCTACCGTCATGCCATAAATAGCAGGGTTAAACAGCAAGGCTACTCTCAAACGTAAGTGTTTTTCTACTAGACTCTCAGGTTTATAATAAAGCATACAGGAAGGTATTAAAATACAAGTAAAAAGACAGTACTATTGTTATTTTTTTAGTAAACACACTTGTGAAATGTTCTCTTTTTATCTTAAAAAATAAAAAGTAGAGTATTTGTACATGCCTATTTGTGCTAAAGAAATAACACTGAAATGATTTAGTAAACTTAAATACAGGAAACATCTTAAATACTAAATATGCAAAAACATAAAATAAAAGACATGCATAGTTTTTTTTTCCTTAAGTAGTTGCATTTGTTTCCTGAAAATCTTTGACAAGATTCTATTTAGAGATATTGCTTTTGAAACATAATTGAGTGCTTTTCATTCCTTAGGTTTTCTATTGCATATTTATTTTCCTAATTAATTTAGCCATACAAAAGTATGCCTATTCAAGGCTGGAGGCAGCCAAACAGTTGTAAACAAAATAACTCCCTGCACACACCTACTTCCTGTAATCCATGTGAAATTGCTGGTGATACTTAGATAAATATCACATCTTTGTTCTATAATCCCTCAATAGAAGTCCTGATTAGAAAACAGAGTTCCATAATTGGTTGCGGCAGCTCCTGTTATAATATCACTGCAGGCCAAGGCTGAAGGAAAAGGACTTAAGAAAATATACATCATGAGAATGTTTGCATAGCATTAGTGTTTAAGCTGTTTTTTGGTGCAGGAAGCAAGTGTGACCTGAGGTTCCCACAGACTCGCACTAGAGGGGTGAATGAACAGTGAGTAAGTCGTGGCCAACGGTCACATTATCCTGCAAAGCTCTCGTTAGTCCACTTTCAGCGGGAATATCAACCAGTGTCCTGTCAAAGGTTGGAGAGGTGATTTAAGCCTTTCTCATCCACTGCTTATTTAAGCAGAGACCGCTCTCAGACGCCTCGGTCCAGCTCATGCCAACACCAACCCATCCCCACACGGCAGCCACAGCTCCTAGCAGAAGGATGGAAAAAACCTGGCTGGTGTGCACGTACAGTGAGAAGCTGGTCCTGCAACGCTTGTGCAAACAGCTCCACCAACGCGGATGGAAATTTAAACATCAAACCCTAAATCAATATTATCACGTGCCGCTGGAGAACCGCAGTTCTCAGAGCAAGCTGATGAACAAGCACCTCTTCTTTGCACACAAAGCTATGCAAGTAAAGCTACGGAAAATCAGCAAAAGTTTGGAACAGAAAACCTAAGGAAAATTTTGGGAAGTCTTAACACCGACCCTCAGCTGCAGAGAGGTTCCTGGCTGCCACCCAAGCCCAGCCGGGGGAGTGCTCATCTGTGATTAAGCACGTCACCTCTTTAGGCAAAGGGTACTAAAACCTGTGTACAAACAGCGCTAATCCATCTGCTTTAGGAATCCCCCACCTCTTTCAGGTCTGCCAGACTGCACAAAGCCCCCCAGACAGGAGCGGAGCTAAACGGATCCAAATCAACCCAGAAATGAGTTCTCCCACCAGCCTCTTTTTTTTTTTTTTTGAGTTGTTTGGGCCCGCTTTTTACTCCCAGTAAATTTCAAGAGAGTTTGGCTGTTGAAATAACGGATGAAGACGCAGCATGTTAATGCTGTTTTTAATGCATTTTATCTTTAAAAAAACATAGATCAGCTCTCGGCAAATACAGGCCTATTCCAATAAATTAACCCCATGACTTAAAATAAATCCCCAGAAAGCCTTTTTCCCACTGCTCTTAGGAAGCAGCACTTCCGTCATTCTCGACATCCACCCCACTTTAAACTCTTCTGGCTGAACAAAAAGCATTTCGGGGGTTGCGGGGGGGTGGGGGTGGGGAAAACAAAGCCACCTTGCAAAGTCCAGAAAACATAAATATAGAAGAAGTGCACACAAGTCTCATATTCGGGTGGCCTCGCACGGGTGTTATTTTTGTAGGTACAGGAAGGAGTCAGTCAGTGGGATGGGGTGAGACTGTTTTCTGCCTGTATCAATTTCATTTCCCCAGGCCCGTAATATCATTTGTGTGAATCACTATTTTTGCGCACTCTGTGTGTGTGTACGTACGCGTGTAAACACACACACACACACACAAACACACNGTGACGTGACGTAGGGCGGGGCGGGGCCGTACAAACAAGCTGGCGCCGGGCGCCGGCTGCGGCGCTTCCAGGCGGGTGAGGCGGGCGGCAGCGGGCGCTCTCTCCCGTCCGTTCCTCCCTCCCCTCCTCCCCGCACGCCGCCTCCGCTGCCGGGTGCGCTTCCCCCGGCTCCGCCGCGGGCGCCCATGGAAGAGCGGGGCGGGCGCTGCCCCACGGCTCCGCGCCCCGGCGGTGAGTGATGGCGCGGTGGGGACGGGGTTGTCTCCGGGAGCGGCGGGCGCTGCCGTTGGGGGAGCGCGGGAAGTTTTGGGGTGGAAGCGGGTGCCGGCGGCGGGGCGGTCGCGGCGGGGGTCAGCCGTCCCTCCCCTTCTCCTCCCCCGGGGGGTGCCCGGCCCCTGGCACCGCGGCGCTGCCGCCCGCCCCTCCGCCCGGCACCTGCTCCCGGCAGGTGGGAGCCCCGCGCCCGCGGGAGGCGAGCGCCGCTGCGGGGCCGAGGAGCGTGTCTAACCCACGGTGCGAAAACTGCCGGCCCCGGCCCCGGGGAGGGACGCGGGGCAGCTACCCCGCACCCTCCGTACCGACTGAGCCAGGATCTGGCTGAGGGGTAGTGGGGAGGGGGGAGAAAAGAAAGGGAAAGGGGAGAGAGAGAGAGAGAAATGTTCAGCAGCACCTGGGTTGTAGATCTATGCAGATTTGGCCCCTGGGCACTTTATTTCTTTTCCTCCTTGTTTCCCCTGTGGCTCGGCGACAAGGGCACGTAGCGGCAGGGTGGCGGGGTGTGGAGGCGGGGTGGCACAGCGCAGGGCTCCTACCTGACAGCAGAACAACTTGCAAAAGCTCCGCTGAGCGTCTTTGATCCGTTCCCACGCCGAGCGCTGGAGCCGGCTGGGTGCAGCGTGCTGAACTGGGAGCTGGCGAGCTGCGGAGGGCTGGAGGGCAAAGTGGTCTTTGGGGGCTGGCAGGAGAGCACAAAGCCTTAACTCCAGCTCACTTGTGCTTTGAAGGACTGGCTCCCTCGAATAGTACAGGGAAGGCTTGGTTATTGCAGCTCTCAGTGTGCTTTTCAGGGATAACCATGTAAGATGTTCAGATCTTCTGGGGGGAAAAGGATGCCGGGAGGGAGGGATGGCAGTCCCCGGCTGGAAGACTTCTGGTTTGGTCTTGTCTTCCAGCCATTCAAAAGATCAGGAAAGGGCACCCAGCTAAGTACAGGCAATTCAATCACCTCAGCTGACTGGGAATTAGAGTATATGACTCTCCTTTCTCTCTGTGTTAGTGCAGTAGGGTGAGGGTTTTCCCTGTTCCAAGACTGTTCCTCTTTGGGTACTAGGGAGGAAAAAAAATATCTGGGAAGTCCCATGAATACCTGACTTGAGTGGCATGGGGATGGAGTGTCTGCGGGGATCATCCTTCTGGCATCAGAGACCCATTCATTGCCCACTCCTGCTGAAAGCCTCTGCAGTGTCTGTGGCATATGTATGGCAAGTGGAACATGTAGTAGAACAGATTCAATTCAGTGTATGCCCATATATTGTCTAGCTCTCAAACTTATTATGTAAATATATATTTATATATATAAATATAATAACTAGTACAATTTACATCTGCCAGCATTTCTTGCACTCTCGAACAAGTGCATTTCCCACATTGCTCAGAAATGAGCATCTATCAGTAAGAGCACAGTTACTGGCATCAGCTTTAGCTATCTCTTGCACATCCACCCTTTTAGTACCCACCTTTTTTTTTTTTTCCTATTTGGGAAATGCAGAGGTTTTTGATATTACGTAGTCAAACGAATCCCTCCGGTAGGTCAGCAGCAAGATTATGCATCTGAAGCAAAGCCAGCTGCTGCAGGGGAGAGACACTAATTTGACAGAGGCAAATTCAAACCCCAAAATTACCAGGTTCCAGTCTGTGTCCCCTTCTTGTCAGCATACTACCTTGGCTACTCTGAATTAGCCATATGCTTCCACAAACACTACAGAAAAACAGAGTGGGTGGAAAACAGTTTTCCAATACACAAGAATACATGCACATATAGATACATACAACTCTTCTGCTTTTCACTAAAGGAACCAGAAGTGGTTTTATTTGTCTATGTAGCGTGGCATCTCTCCTTTCCTTCTAGAAATGCCACCCAGAGCCAAGAAGCTATCAGAGCCCCAAAATATGTTAAAGCTGATGGATTTCCATGAAAACTTTTGATAATTAGAAAAAGAAAACTGAAAATATGCCTGGGCAATCCAAAACAGAAGATCCTGATGGGTCATCTCACTTCTCACTCCAGAGCATGAGGGTTGCCTCCAGGTCATCGTGTAGTGCTTCAGTTAGTAAATTGATTGGTTTATCTAAGTCTAATACCGTGACGACCTCACCAGTGTCCACTCTGCTCCAGTATTATCCTGAGGGCAAGAGTGTGGAAGACCTAAAAATCAGCTTGGAATATGAAGTAAAAGATTGTTTGGAGGTTTGGGGTTTTTTGTTGTTGTTGTTGTAAATATCTTGCTGGTATTTGAAATGGGGCCCATAGCTACAGAGAGTGGTAAGAAATTGCTTGGCAGAGGAAATGAGAATGGGATTGCTTAATCTGCTGCGTTCCCTTTTTCAATACATCCAGTTAAGGTGAGCCTTTGTACAGAAAGGGAGCGAGACAGGACAGAGCCGTCCTTTCACACAGACTGTTTTCTTGGGGACAGCTTTGATGAATTAGGAAGCAACTCTATTAACTGTGCAATAGATTTCTGCTTCCTAATTAGAATGTGACCCATTTTGCTTGGGAAGTGGGGTGGGGAGTAATGTCTGGATTTTGAATTGAACATTTGGGTTTATGGGGGAATAGAGAAGGCAG